>VXBU01014815.1:0-18068 GCA_013400315.1 Bombycilla garrulus
TCTGCCGTGGGGTAGGGGTGTCCTTGTCTTTCTTTTCCTTTTTTTCTCTGTAGTAGGTGTTGTTGTTAGTACCATAGTTATTGTTAATTTGTATCTTGTTATACTCATTAGTAAAGGACTGTTATTCCTCCCCATATCTCTCCTGAAGGCCGCTTAATTCCAGTAATTCGGAGAGAGGGGGGTGGTTCTGAGAGAGGGTTCTGCCTTCCCTAGCAGATACCTGTCCTCAACCCAAGACACAAGGTCAAGCAGGTCTTGCCTATGAAGAACTGGTAGTTTCTTTTTCTCAGACCTTGGTTCTAGCACATCAGGGCTACTTCAGTAAGGAAAAAAAAAATAAAAAAAGTGCTTTGGTATACTTTGGATAGTATAAAACATTCTTGACAGATTAATAACCTGCTGAAGCATCAGGCCTGCTCTTTGGGCTGTGAGCTTGAACATCTCATTTTCGCCTGTCTAATCAAAATTGTTTTGACAGACTAAATACTAAAAATAAGAAAAATAGAAATCCAACATAGCTCCAGTTGTTTTGAGCCAGTATATTATTTGCCCGCTCAGATCCCTTTCAGGATTTCAAAGCAAGCATGTACTTCATTACTCTCTAAAATGCTTTTTTTCCCTTCCCTTTTAGCTCCATTCTGCTCTTCCCCATCCCGTAGGATGCTTTCTGGGCTCTCGGGGAGGGAGGGAGGGAGAAGCTCCTCTCCTGTGGCAGGCTTTTAGCGTGGGCCTGTACGAGAGGAAAAGGCTCCACTGCTGGTCTGTTATCTCCCTCTTGTGGACAGACTTCTCCCGCCTTCCTATGAACAGGCGAGATTGCAGCACGATGTGTGGTTTGGCACAGCTCTCAACTGTAAATTAATTGCTAGGCAAGCATACTAATTACTAAAGCACACTGGGTTTCCCTTCTCTGAGGGTTTAACTTTGTAGTGTGAGCCAACCTTAAATCGGCCCTGTGAATAAATACTGCTGCAAAAGAAACCATCATTACATTTGACAAAGCAGAAATGAAATTTTTAGGGCTGTCTTCAGCATTTTGCTTGTCACTTGCTCCTTTTCTCTATTGCTAATAAAGCGCATTTTAGCAACTGAAGTACTACTGATTCTTAGAATGCTGTGTAAATTTTTGGTAATTTAGCAAGGAGGAGAGCTAAACTTAGTTTAAAAGTGTGTATCTGAAAGGTGTAAGAGCAGTAACTTCAGATATACCTGTGTTTTAGTCACTCTTTTTTGTTCTGTCTTACATATGATCAAATCCAATAAATCCATCCCTTATATGTACACCTGCTCTGCCTCTGAGGCAGCACTGCCAGAATTGCCTTGCTGAAAATATTGTCCTTTCTACCTTTGCTTTAATGGCATCTGTAGTTGATGTTCTTGTCCATTTTAAATCTCTTTTGATTGGAGTTTTGAAGACAAGAGCCAAGGACAGATGACGGCATTTTGCTGGCTACCCAGTATGGTTTCATAAATGCTACCAAGTATGGGCAGCTCTTGCCCTGGTTAACTGTTGAGATTTGTTCTCCTGTCTCTGAAGAAGTCTGTTAATGAACATAAACTTTACCACTTTAGATAATTTACTTTAAGTCAAGTGCACTTAAAATGTGTCCTTTCTATTTTGTATCTGTTTGCCTGCCTGCCTGCCTGGAGCGTAAAAAGCTATGGGAGAGGCGATTGTGAACGAGTCCTTTGGGTTGGGGCTCTCTAGACTGGCATTGACCAGAAAGCAAGGGCTTTCCCTCTGAGCCTCTTTGGTGCTACCAAGAGGCTTTTCTAGTTTGAAAAGAAACATCTTAGAAATTTTAAGTAAGAAAAATCATAATCAAAAATAAAAAATAATAAACAAGCTTATAGGCATGAGGAAGCCAGTGTGATGAATGAGAAGAGAGCAGTCTTCAATGAACTGAGGTCATTGCACTGCTCTGGATGTTTTTTTTTGTGG
Source organism: Bombycilla garrulus (assembly GCA_013400315.1). Taxonomy (NCBI): domain Eukaryota; kingdom Metazoa; phylum Chordata; class Aves; order Passeriformes; family Bombycillidae; genus Bombycilla; species Bombycilla garrulus. Next base: position 1,943 of record VXBU01014815.1, read on the forward strand.
CTCAGAGCTAAGAATCCTTCTCTTGCAAATGGCAAATATGCTCTCCTGGAGTAATATTACGCTGAGACATGAAGCCAGGAGGCAGAGATGAATCATTGCAGTTACAATGTCCAACAGTACAGTTTTCTATCCTGTTATCTGTCTCTGAGATGTGTGAGGCTTCTTGCTGGCCCTGATTATGATGTTTGTGAGTGATACAGGAGTAAGGGGACTTAGCTCTGCCATTAGCAAATACTCCATGGAGCATTTGACCCTAAAAGGCCCTTGAATGAATGTGTTCATTGTTCACTGCATATTTATGCATGTTGTATCTGTTTTGGTAGAGGGAAATATACCAGTTTACACTCAGTGCCAATGCTGTATAAAAGTATATTCTGAACTAAGCTCACTGTTTTAAAAGATAGCTAGCCAGCTAAGTAAGATCAAAAACACTTGGTAAAATACTTGTCTAATAACTTAGAGCTTTGTGTTGGATCAGTACATGGTTACTTTCCAAGCTGCTTCTCTTGGAACTGGCTCAGGTTTTCCAAGGGAGCACCTTGCCAGAGGAGTAAATCTTTTGGGGAGTCTAGAATCTGATTATGTAATCTAATGTTGTCTTTGTTGTTGCTTTTATTTACTATTCGGAGAAGGCATAGCTGCTTTACTGTAAAAACCTGCCAAAGGTAGAAACTTGTGACCTAAGATAAATGAGACATTATTTGAGCTAAAGCGTACTAGCAGCATTTGGTGGTCAGGCAGTGAATGTACATGCAAATACCGATATTGTTCCTTCCTTTTGTGACATTTCTTCTGAAGCCAAAGCAGATACTGTCATAGCCAGGAATGCTTTCTCATTCATGCTTTCACTGCAGTGTGATTTGCTGTTATGCCTGGGGTGTTTGTCCAGCTTTCTGGACATGAGTTGTTGCCAGCTCTCAAAACTTCTTGGGAACAAACCCTCAACACTTAGCACTGCTTTTTGCGTGGGAGGAGAATGAAACATGGATCAGTGCTGTGTAAGACCCACAGTGGACTCCTGCTTAGGATAAGTCCTTGACAGAACGCTGTTGCATTGACCTCCTGGAAGGAGAAAAAGACATTGGGGAAAAACTCCTGAGGCCTGTCTAGGGATTCAGGTTGGTTAGATACACTGACATCTACCTGCTAAGGGGTATTCAGTGCTCCCCTGGGCTGGATGGGTGGTCTGTAGTGCTCAACCACTGAATCAGCCTCTCACGCTTACCCCCAAGGGCCCCTGAGCTGTGTGATCTAAGGTGGAGCAGCCTGAAGTTCACCATAACCACCTTGCCAAAGCAAATACATGATGATTCTTCATGGTGTGGAATATGCTCCATGCTGCAGCCTGGTCAGGTCAGCTGATCTTGCACTGGCCGGGGGGGTGTGTGTGTGTGTGTAGCAACCTGCCTGAGGAGCTGCTGTTTCAGCCTCTGCAGACAGCCAGGCAAAATCAAGTCTGTCACAGACAACTTTGTATGTTCTTGATCCACTGCCCAAGCTGTTAAGTATATGTGTTGTTTTGGTTTTTTTTAATTGACAAAGAAACTACTTCTTCACCGTGTAATGGCTGCTATGGCTTTTTCCTGTCTTGTCCCCCATGTACTTCTAATGCTTCCTCTCAGTACAGGTTCCTTGTACTGCTGAGGGGGAGCTCGTAAACTCTGTTCCAGGGAGGAGAGTTTTTCATGGAAATGGACAACTAAACCCTTTTTCCTGGAAAACCAGGCTGGGGTTTTGAAACAAAACCAATTTATTCAGCAATCCTTTTGTCGTAATTCCCTGACCAGGCTCTGCCTTTGGAGCTGAGGGAAGAGTGGTACAGGCCAGAGCAAGGCACATCAAGGTAAAATGTTTCCAAAGTGAGATTTGTGTTCACAATGAGTGATCATGCATTGTTCTTGTCCTGCATGTGTTCTTCAAGGGACAGGAAGATATTTTTTTTGTGAATAATAGCTTCTTTTTCATCTTTGACTCACAATGTTTGAGTTTCCTCCCCTGAGTTTCCTTGAGGAGCTGTTTCAGCCACAGATGCTTTGCATATGCAGGAAAAGAATGTGTTAGCAATGGAGCACCTTAGCTTTCAAAAACTTTATTGGCTTTGTATTGTCAGTGCAGCTTATGAATTTATTGTTTCTTATATGACAGAGGTTATAAAACTTAGAAAAAGATGAGTTCTCAAAATAAGTAAATCAGTTACTCTAAGAAATATATATTTTTAGCAGCAAGATCAAAGAACAAAAGACATCCCTCAAGCATACACTGCTCCCCTCTGTTCTCTATTGAGCCCTGAGCTTCTGGCCATCCAGGACAACTTTTCCCAAATGGCCATTTTTGCTTGCTAAGGAAACAGCACTGGTGGAACTTTACTGGCTGCCTGTCAGTATTGTCCCAAAAGCTTTTGAACCTATTGCTCAGTTTGTTCCACATGAGCAGGAAGTCAGAGGCATCCAAAGGTGTGGCAGAAACTGAGCCTTGAGGAACTTTCTCACTGGAAAGAAGACCTGGAGCAGGTCTCCTTGGCCAGAGGCTGATGCACCCCTCTGTCCCACCCTGTGTGCGCAGACTAGGTACCTCAAGGTGTGTTGGAGCATGCAAGTGAGTGCATCTGGTGTAATGGGAGGGTGTAAGGGCATGGGGGTCTGTCTGAAACTGGGCTGTTTTAGTTCTGTTGGGCAGGGAATAAGGTAACTGTGTTGTGTGAAAGGAAGTCCAGGAGATGACAAGCACAGAGAATATATAATTCTAAATGTAGGCAAAAGGGCACAGACCTCACCAAAATCCCAGTAATTTTTTTTTTTTTAGCAAGAGCCTTACTAAGGCAGGTTACCTCCTCCTTTCATCTCCACAAAATTTCACCTTGATATTTAATCTTTCCCGATAAAACTGTAGATGTCTTATACAGCTTGAAGAAAATGCTGATCAACTACTTGCCCCAGAGAATATTTATCCCATTACTTTATGTTGGGACTGTTAAAATTCAGACTTGTCCCATATAAGGGGCAATGTAACCTGCTCTTTGAGTCTTTCCATGACTTTAATAATAATCAACTGACATTAGGAAAAAGTCTCAGGGAGAGAAATTTCTTCTGGACAAATCTCTTCAGTTTAAGCACTCATGAAATATTCCCAGTGTCCCTCTACCCTGCTTTCTGCATCACTCTGAAGATTCTGCCTGTGACTTTTCCTAGGCCCTTCAGTGCCTTGTTAAGGGCATAGGGATGGATATATAGTACTTTTTAATTGTTTATCTAGTACTTTCTTCTTGATGAGCATTTGGAAGTTGTACAGCAATTTAACTTAAAAGTTCCTGATGCTTTCAAACCTCAGATAAATAGTTGTTTGTGAGGGCTGGACTGAGAGGCTGGAAGCTGCAATCAAATGGATGAGGCAGGAAATAACTGATAAATTAGGTTTTGTTTGCTGGTGTGGGGAATGATGTTTTGCAAGAATGGAGGTGTGGCTGAATGGCAGGTAATGCCCAGGGAGTGGGGTGTAGCTAGTACAGTAGCCTGCATGATTCAGGCTGCTCTGTGACTGATTCTTCTGGATTCAGGTAAGAAGTCAGTAAAGTAGCTAAACAACACTCAGCTGTGACAGGTTCAATATACAATTCCAAGTGTTCAATATATCACAAGGTACTGTCTGCTGTATGAAATTATTTCCATGCTTTTGCATAAGCACTGATTTTGCTGTAAGCAACCTGGAATGTTGCAGAGGCTGCAGTAAAAGAACTGGAAATAAGACTATATGAATAGCAACTCCAGTTAACTGCTTTTGATTGAACCAGGTTCAAAGGACATACATGTGGTAATGGATCCCAAGATGTGCAAGGGTCATGCTCTGAGAGCAAGAATGTGGAAAGCAAAATCTAGTATCTTACTGTCCATCTGATCAGATGTGAATTTGTACTTGTTTAAGCAAATCCTCTGGGAAGTTCCAAGCTGGAGCTCAGCCAGCCTGTGCTTCCAAGGAAGACAAGTTCATGAGAATATTGAGAGAAAGGAAATAGGAATTTGAATATAGCAATAAAGTTGCTAGGTAGGTTTTTGGACATATCTTAAAGTTAATGTTATTTTAATCCAGTATTCAATGTTGAAACAGAACTTTTTGTGAAGCTATTGAGAGTTTTGAAAAAAACTGAGAATAAATTCACATGTAGCTTGCATTTCTGCTGTGATATGCATGGCTGTGTCTTCAGCCATTATCAAGTGATTATTCAGCTTCATCTATTGCAAGCTATTTGTCAGCCAAACAAATGCTGCAATAGTATCTTCAGAAGGGACTATTCAGGGACTATTCCCCTGAAAATTTTTTTTTTTTTGTTATTTTCTTAGGGATGAAGAAAAAGGTAATGTTTTGGTAGTTATAGCAAAAAACTGGAAGCAAGCATTGTTTTAATCCACAGTGAGGCAGTCATGGTTTACCAAGTGTGTCTTGTTTTAATCCATTTAATGTGTATACAGGGATGAAATGGAAATTCTGCAACATGTACCACTGCTCCGGGAAGAATTGTTTTGAAACTTTTTCACAAGTGTAAGTTACATCTGTTTAGTAGTATTGAGTGTAGGTTTTTGTCCATGTTATTAGGGAAGTCTATTGGCCACATGCTTTTCCTCTATTAATTGTGGGGAAATACTGACTGTGTACCTTCTTAGTGAACTACTACTTACAGTAAGTTTTCCTTTGAAAAAAATGGCTGAATGGGAGAATAAAGAAATACTTCACTGAGGTTCTGGGCACTGCAGAACTCTGCTTGCTGCGGGTGCAGGGCTACAGAATGTGTTGCTTCAAAGTAGGTCTTTGAAGGTATGTAAGGGAGAAAGCTCTTTGCACAGTTGCTGAAGAACAGCACAAGGACAAGTTCTTAGGAAAAAGATGCAAGGATCTTTAATGGAGAGACTTAGAGGGGACTGGCACGATGTTTCTGCAGGTCAACTTTGATCTTTTAGTAGTGAGTCAATATTAGCATCCTACTTGAATGGCACTATTAATGGGAGACACTGCATGTGCCTTTCAGAAGAATGGGGAGAGAAGGAACTTTTCTTTCATCTAAAATCTCTGGCTAAGTAATAGCAAGGCATCCTGACTTAGCTACTTGCTGCAGTTTAATTTAGTCAGAAAACAGTCACTTGCTGAAACCTCAAAAAGCATGCTTTAGCACTGTGCCTTGTTCACATTAGGCTTTATTTCCTCATGCCAGCACATTTTAAAACTTGCCTGGGTTTAGTGCTGCCAAGAGACTCTTCTGTTATGCAGCCCTGGCTTGAGTGTGAGTGTTTGGGGTGTTGATATTTGTCTTGCTTCACTCTCAGTTGCAGTTTAGAGCTGTGGTTGGCCTTTCTCCAGTAGTTCAGCTATCCATATTTTAAGGGTGGACATACAAATATGTGCAAGCTGGAAATAATTGTTGAGATGTTTTTTCAGTTAAAAAGAAATGGATACAGCATGATGTTATTTGCTTGCAAAAGAATTGCAGTGTTCAAGTAGACAGTTTCAAAACTACCAACCTGTACATATTAATATGAATAGTTTTAACTTGGTTGAGTGTGAACTTTGTCAGATGGTTTCCTTGTATTAAAAATATACATGGCATAAGATAGATATATTTTCCTGAAACCATAAGTCTGCTTGCTTGCTGCTTCTAAGTTGTAGTCTATTTGTGCTCCAGCACCTCACTGAGAAGTGTGCAGTTGCCCTCTTGTGCCCATGTCATGTTGCCTTCAGATAACAGTATTTCTGGGCAAGCAAAATTTCCCTGGCACCATGCACAGTATGGAGTTGAGGTCTTCTAATGCCAGCTTTTTGGAGGACAGACCTGTTCCTTCTATTTATATCCAAGGCATCTGTTAACATAAAGTATCTGCTAAACTACTCTGTTTTACAGGAGGACATGGTTATTCTGATCTAGACCTGGGACCTTGGGATGTTGTGAAAACAACGTGAGCTGGTCCCTATATCAAGTGTTTGTAATCAAATATTAGAAAGATAGAGCAAGTTTGGAGGATATCCACTCACCAGTGTGACGATTTTATTGCTGGAAGACAAGGAAAAAAGTCCTCAAAAAGACATGATTTAAAAGTGTTTGGCATAAAGAACCCTGCTAAAGAATCTGCATTTCTGGCTAGAAAATTAATTCTCTGATTCAAGGTACTACACGGCTGTGTCTTGTGAAATGTATCTGTTCTATTAATACCTCATTCTAATAAAGTAGAAAGCACTAAAAACTGTCAGAGGGTCAGATGGGCTTGGACAGTTGTCATATGGTTTATTGGTATTTACTCACTTGACTCTGAAAGAGTATACTGCTAATTGGCAGGCAGGCAAATGAATTGGCAATAGCTCTTTCTGCAGTGTTCTTGACAACATATGAGGGGATAGGAGAGGGAAGGGGAAGCTGTTGTAATATCTTGCCTAGGGCGAAAATAACAGGACAGAAATCCCAGAAATCAGAGCTGAAGGAATAAAGGAAACTTCAGAGGAGGAAAATCTATGTGCACAGAAAGTTCCATTGCACTGAGAGCAGTGTGAGAGAAGGAATTGGAAACAACCTTCCCCCATCTCCAACACACTAACATTTATAATAGCTTGTGTGAGGATCTCTCATGGAAAGCAGTGAGGAGCCCTCTGCGTGAAAAAAAATGGCTGTAAGCCTGGAGCTGTGACTAGTTCAACTTAAAAGCACTAAGGGTTTGTTTGATTTTTGAGTTTTAAGTTATCCTCAGGGTTGTCACAGACCCACGCCTACTTTATCTCTTTCTTACACTTGGATTAATGTGCATCATGACAAGTCCTCTAAGCTAACATGGTAGAAACCAGTCAGGTTCTCTTTCATTCCTCTTAATTATGCTGCTTTTGGGTTTTGAGGGGCATCCTTCAGAAATCACACTGTAATCAAAGGTGAAGTTTGATAGTACTGTGGGAATGCAGGCTTAGACCCAGGATACAAATTGCTACTTAAATTTGCAAGTTGAGAACCAGCTGAATTTGGTAGTTGTCTCAATGTATGTTTCTCAATATCTTATTGAGATTTGCAGCATGGAGAGGCTTAACATGAATGCAGTTGGTGCCTGGTAGGATGCTCACTCACTTCAGGTATGAAGAAGTTTAATGCAACCCAGCCTTCTTTCCTAGAAAGAAAAACAAGTTCTGCTGGTGATAGTGACTGCTTTAAGACAGAAAAGACCATAAAGGAAGATACTAGATACTTCACTGTGAATAAAGAGATTAAAAGACCCCCAAGCAAATTAAAACAAAAAAAAAACAAACAGAGAAACACAAGAAGGTTTTCAAGGGCTTTCCAGAAATTTCAGTCAATGACCAGAAATCCAGATAACAGCACTGGATTCATGTGATAAAGAAAATATTTTTTAAAGAACAAGAGGGAAAATGGTGGTTCAAATTGGTCTCCTCAAATAATATTAAATGTTTAACTTCTGGTTCCAGCATTTAAATATGACTGCCAAAACCTTGTAATGTCTGTCCATTATGATGGTTGCCACTGCTCTAGTTCATTCTCTTGTTCGTTCCTCTTTATCTTAGACAGGAAAAAAAAGTAGCTGTTTCATTAGTGAAATTTGATGTATTATTTTGGGAAGCAGTAAGGAGAGATGGAGGGTAGAATGAGGGGTGACTGCTGTATTTATTTCCTCAGACACTATGCTTGCTTATTTCATGACTAACAGACTTCCAGAAGGAAAGCAGGGCTTAAGGAAAGAAAAAAACTTTTCACAGACATAATAGACCCCAGAAGATTACCCTGAGTTACTTTAAATTTGATTAAACTCATGCCAGGATATTGCTTTCAGATACTCTTCTCAAGAGGAAAGAGGTTAAAAAGTGTAAGGAATTTGGGTCACAAATTAACATTTTTTATTTTCCACTGTTCTCCTTCCTCTCTTGTTAATAAACTGCAGCATGATTTGGAGAACTCATCATGTACAAGAACTGCAGAAATAGCCCATATTACAATCTGGTGACTCTTTCATGCAAAACACACTGTTTGTGATACTCTTTTTTCTTCATCTCCGTCATCAGCTGTGTAACCTCTATGAGAGAGACTCTTACTCAACATAAATCTACAGGTGATGTGCTCATTTCCACTGCTGTTATTCCCTGATTCTTCTGAATATGAGCATCACTAAAATAGATATCTACATAATGTTGGCTTCCATTTTAACTCCCAACAACATAAACACAAAGGAATCAATTTTATTGCAGTCTTCTAGTATCTATTTGTAAAAAGCTACAATAGGAAAATGCTTGTGATATGACATGAATTTACCCAATCTATTTTTTTCAGGTATTTTATTCTCCCAATACCTCTGCAGAGTAATTGGACAAGAATAGGGTAGGTGAGTCCAGCTGAGGTTAATGTGGAGACTTGTGTCAGAGCATAAACTAAGCTCAGGTCTCTCGTAACAGAAGCAAATATATTTATTTTTCCAGATTTGAAAAAAAAACCTTTCAGAACTATTTATCTTTAGAAGGTGCATCTTGGATGTTCTCCATTAGGCAAAAGCATAAGCTAGTGTTAATGTGGCAGGGAGTGTAAGAAAAGGAAGAAACAAAAGACATTTTTCACAATCCCTGGAAAGATTAAAAAAAAGTGTATTAAAGCACTAGGAAAGTATGAAGAAAGCGCACACACAGCTGCTATCAAGAAAATTATGCTGGGCTGATCAGATGACAAAAATGTTGGAATATGCTTCAGGGACTATAACAGCGTTGCTGAAGGAAATCTGGTAGAAGTTCCATAAGTAAGCTGGAGATTTTTTTTTGATGAAAAACTGTTCTGCTGATGCACTTTTAGTTATAAAATAATGTTCAAGCTCTCTGTACTGCTGGATCCTTACCTAGGGACGTTCCTACTGGAATTTAAATGAGTTTCGAGCATGAAAGAAAATTCTAAGTAACACTAATGTTTGGATAATCTGATGTACAATTTTGGTACCCATTTATGGGCAGAATCTCCAGATCCTGGGAATCTGGGAAAGTCAAGTCCTGTCATACTGACATGGAGTCAAGGGCTTTGTCCTTTGTAGAAGAAGGCACTTCCACTCATCCACTGAGCAAATGGAAGGGCTATGGAAAGTATGGCTGATCTGTGCACTCATAGCTGACTGTCACCCAGAAATGTGAACAGCTCTTCAGAGCTGGGGCTGCAGTTGGCTGGGAGGTGCAGGTCCTGACAGTGTCCTGGGAGGGAAGGTGCATGTTTCTCAAGGGGGAATTATTTGTTTTGTGCAGTATTGTTGTCTGCCAGAGACTTCCCTGTCCCGGGTTCTCCAGCAGTGTACAAAAAGTCCTTTTCTCATCAGCTGTCTGAGACGAAGAAGCACTCGGGAGTCCTTAGTTCATGTTCTCAAGGCAGTTTATTAGTTCCTTATCAAAAGTAGATTTCTCTGCCCTGCNAGGTTAGGAAGAAGAAGAAGAGATAACATGCCACGTGTAAGAATTCTCCATCTTGACTCCTAGACCCCCCCCTGTCCAGAATCTCCAACCCCCCTGGACGTGGGTCCAAATCTTTTCCTTTTCATCTGTAATTACTGCTATTCTACTCTTTAATCTCTGATGACTTGCAATTCTTCTTATAAGTTGGTAATTTGTCTCATGGATTAAAATCAAAGACACAGGCATTCCCAGGATCAATCCAGTTTCTCTGACACTTCTGGCAAGGCTGAAAAGCCTCCTGAACAGGGTTTGGATCATTCTGAGATGCCATAGGAACCCCCTGGGTTCCAACAGTTGTGCATAGCTTCCACTGGCCTTCTAATACTCACCTCTCCAGTGCTGAAGCCCATCAGAGGAATACACAGGATTTCTTTTATTAGATGCAAGCTTTGACTTGTTGAATTAACGTATCCAAAAGAAAATTTGGAAGTCAGGAGGCAGTGGGAACAAACCAAAGTTCAAACTATTCCATTTAAGCATAATACAAACTCTTTTTATATGATGATGGTCAAACAGTTGAACAGGTTGCCCAGACAGGCTCTACAGCCTCCATCTTTAGGATTACTCAAAACCAGATCTCGCCAATCTGCTGTAGCTGATCCTGCTTTGAGGAGGGGAGTTGGACTAGATGATTTCCAGAAGTTATTTGACAATTCAGCAATTCTGTGGGTTTTTTATTTTTAGGATGGTAGGATAGGGTATAAGCACTTAGCATCATAATCATCTATCGAATAACTACTCCTAGTGATATTTTGACACATCAGTATGTGGAAATAAATAGGAATAGCTATTGGCCAATTTTCAAGTGGCTGTATGTTGACATACATGTTAACATATATGGTAACAGAAACGTATCTGTGCCTTAAAGTTTTCTTCTCCAGTGACAGATTCTGCCAAGCCAGTTTACAGGAAATTGAGAAGTGTCATTAATTCAAGATTCTTGGAGTTAGTATTTTGACATCAGAAGCAGGCTTTCAGTGCTATTTAATCATCTGGATCAAAGACAGCAAAATATAGACAGTCCACTCATTATCAGCCTTGCTAGAGATGTCTAAAACCAAGGAAGCTCCTGTTTGGTCCAAAAGCTGTGCATGTAAAGCTGGATGTACAAATACACACCAGTGTAGCCAAGCATGGGGAACTGGGGGCCTTTATGACCCCAAGTGGAGGGAGTGTTTGTGACTGAAAACTCCTGAGCTGTTGGCTCCTCTCACTGTGCTCAGAGCACACATGAACACAAAACACACTGCTGCCCATGCTATGGTCAATCAAAACAGCAGAGAGGGAAGTGATGTTCACCTCTTGCATAGGGACTTAGCAGCCACTTGCAACCCCTCCCTAGGAAGCGATAGTTGTGGTTCAGCAATTTCTGTAGTCTATCTCTTTCCAGCCACATCCCTAATTCACAAGCTGCGAAACTGTCCAGGCTGGACCTGGACTCTGGCCTAGTTTTGCTACAAGGAAGTGATGAGACCAAATTATAGCCAAGTAAAGGCAGCGTAATGAAAGATTGTATTGGTTTTGAGAACAGTAGGAAAGTGTTTCAGGTTTTGCCCAAGAAGTCATAGGCTGTGGTTTTGGTGTCTTGAGGCAGAAGGAGCTTTGATAGCAGTGGGATCAGCTCATCTCCCTGTTCCCTTCTCTTGTCTGGTGGCAAATGCTATGTGGCATTCAGTGTTGCAATTTCCACTCATTGTTACAGCAGTCATGCTCATAAGCCATCTCGTTACAGCAGTCACCTGTTTATAACTTTGTTAGAACAAACAGATGTCACCTGATGTTTCTGCAGCACACACAGGTGATGGGACAATTAAGGCTGTGTCATGATAGCAATGACCAGAAACTCCATAGCCATGTGAAAGCACAGGGAAGCAGATCTCACTATTCTGCTGGCTGGTTGGCTGTTTTGGTCTGACATTGACTTTCAGCTGGTTTTTGGTGGTTTATCTGTCCTGAGCAATAGGAGTTGCGTATTCTTCATATAGATTATTAATATCAGAGTATGGCTTCTGTGTATCAGACTGAGTAAACTCTTCTCAGCCTTCTGTTTGAAACACACCTAAATGATGGGTGCCTGATCCAGAACTGAGATTTCCAAGTAGGGTTGCAGCTGGTTCAGCAGTTCCATTTTTGAGCAGAATACTGGATGAGGACATAGAAGGGGGTTATCCTTCGCTGCTTTCCCACGTGACAATGATTAATGATAAATCAGTTAATGACAGTACAATGATCATCTCTTCAGTGGGTAGATAGGTTGAATTCAATATTTCTCTACTTCTTATGTCTCCTAGTAATTGGGAAAAAAAATCCCAACAAAAAAAAACCCTAATGAACAGGCAAACATCTAAGAAATATTCTTATATTCTTTTGTAATTTCTGACATTTTTAAAGGAAGATTGATAATGTGTCTACGCATGGCTTAAGGCATCTCCATTTACATCTGTAGAAACTGCCTAATTCAAGGTGGTCTGTAGCATCCCCCCTTGCTGCTTTTCAGGCTGACTTGTAAGTACAGTACTGTAGCAATATGTGTGTCTAGGTATCAGACTTTGCTGGGATTTCAGGTAAGAGAAGGAGAGCAGATATCTCTTTGAAGGCAAGAAAGTGCCAGTGATTTAAAAGGAGGCCATAACAATATAAGGCAGGTTTGGTCTGATACTATTTCATACCAAGCCTGATCTGTGGGTCATTCAAGGATACCAGAAAAGTAATCTGCTTACTTATGTGAGAATATAACTTTAAAAAAATAGTATGGTTTGGACTTTCCTGCATTTATTTTTTATAGTCATTGCTAGCTTACATGGCTACAGAATTAGGTCAATTGCTTTGTGGTATCCTGGTGGAATTCACTTTAGCATGTGTGTTTATATGATGACCATGATCTGTTACCCATGAGGACTGAACAGCAGAATCACAGAACCAAAGACTTCTTTTTTTTGTAATCTTGGAGTAAGATTTAACAGGCTTGTTTCCTGTGCCATAAGCAAATTTTTCATTCCTGACCTGGTATTAAAAAAAATAAGAATTTTTTTCCTATTGAGTTTTATACAGCTGAGCTTTTGAAAGTTGCAAGAGTGATTTGGATGGGACATGAGCTAAATGCTAATTCATGTAAAAACAATCCAGTTAAAAAGCCATCTCAAAAGTAATTATTGAATAATTTTTTCCTTATGTTTCTTCAGAAGCACATGGATCTGGTGTAAAGCAGTAATTCTTGTGTAGGAGTTCTTTAATTGTAAATGCAAATGTTTGTTTTCCATTGTAAATGGACATCACTGTCTGTGTAATACAAATTCAGAAGAGAAAGCAGTCAGATTTCATAGAATCATAGAATAATTTGGATTGGAAGGGACCTTAAAGATCATTCATTCCAGCTGTCCTTCGTGGGCATGGACACCTTTCACTAGACCAGGTTACTGAAAACCTGTTTAATGGGGCTGTTAACACTCAGAGGGATGGAGCATCCACAGCTTCTCTGGGAAGCATGTTCCACTGTCTCATTTTCCTCATTGTGAAGAATTTCTTGCTTGTATCTAATCTAACCCTGCCCTCTGTCAATTTGGAGCTGTTCCCCCTTGTTCTGTCACTACATGCCCTTGTAAGAAGTACTCCTCCAGCTTTCCTGTAGAACATTTTTTGGTACTGGGAGACTGCTGTAAGGTTCTGTGAAAATATAACATAGAATGAAAACTAAGCTGGAATTGTAACACAGTAGAGCAGACCCTGCACTCTCCTGAATGCCCTTAATGTAAAATACTGCAGAGAACTTGGAGGTTTCAAATTCGCCCAAAGACAGAGAAGTTAAAATGAGACTACAGTGTTTTATGAAACCACTGCATAAGCAATTTCTTAACAGACTCTGTTAAAATGTTTTGTTAAATAAATGGTTCATTGTATACCTATGAAACATAAACAGAAAATGACAAATTTCTGAGGACCATTTTACACTCAGTGGGAAGTTTAGAGCTGGATTACAAGACATGGATAGAAAAATTCTGCTAGTCTTTTATCTAACACTGTTTCTAGCACTGTTGACCAGGGTACTTTATGAAAAATGAGTGACATCAACTTTTACTAAGATGGAAGCTGGGCATAATAGTTCCATGAAGGTCATATGCCAACACTGATGAATCAAGGAGTGAAACTGGTATCACAATTTCTGGACCAAAGGTGGGTAGTTTGACAGTTACAACTCTGAATCTTTATTTAATTTCAGGTGTGTGGAGGCTAAATCGTGACTCTGTTTTCTAGCCTATGTGATAAAGCAGATAATGAACTGTAGAGGTTTTGTATCCAGTTATTCCAAATAAGGATAACTTCAAAAGAAATTAATGTTGGGGATGAGCAAATACTCATTTGCTTAGGATATCTGTTACCATTTACATCTTTTTGTTATGGCAGAGAGAATTTTTCATGCTGTAGAGGACTCGGTCTATCAGAATTAGCCATGAAGTCACACTAAATGTGATGGAAAGCTTTTACGCTCAAAAAAAGTGATAAATAATTCAGGGAAGGACTGAATTTTCAATTTTAATTTTGGGATTTTGTTTTTCTTCAGGAATATATTTAATCTAAAGCAATCAGGAAAAATAATCTTCTCAAAACTGATAAAATAAACATTATATATTAATCTTCAAATTAATTTATTTACATTCCTCTTTAGCAATAAATCACAGACCCACTTATTTCCCCCCATCTCTAACTTAGAGATTTGAGTCACTAATTTATCGAAAAAGCAAAGGGCCCCTGCAGTGAATGTTGTGACACTTACACACTCTTGTGATTCAAAGGCAGATTTCTCAAAGTTCCAGCTGTGCTGAAGGCCTGGAAAATATTTTGCTTTGGCATCTAGCACCCCTGGAGCCCCTTGCAGTATAACTGCTCCAATTAATGTCCATCCTGGTGGATTTGGACTGTCTCTGCCTGAAGCAGGACAAAATAAGGGACATATTTTCTGTCTTTCTGGGGGAGATTGTTCTGGCTCATACGAGTGTCGCCCCCTCCGCCTGCAGCAGGCTCACTTCATGAAGAAATGCAACATCTCTGGCTGCCTTACACTGAGTAGTCTTACTGGACTTGCAGAGTTACTTGGACAACTTAGTGCTTTAGTTATTCTGTTAAATGGAATAGTGCCCAGTGTGGCTAGTAAAAGTAAGAACACTGCTAAAGTCATTACCAGAGAAAAAACACCAGCTAACTTCAAATAGGCTGATGGGTTTTTGAAACAGGGCCAAACTTCTTTTGACACTGAGAATCCTGCCAGTTACCAACCCTTTATACATGTATACATAAAAAAGTTCCTTTTCAGCATGAACTGCAAAAACAAGACATGTAAGCTCACTGTCTGTTTAACCATCCCCATTCCTTTCCCTCTAATAGCTTGTTAGCCCCTCTGATCAATTTCCACCATCTCTGAAAGAAGGTTTCAAAGATCATTAAACTCTCTGATTTGGGGAGCACCAGGAGCTGAGTTGAGGAAGGAGCTGCTGCTAGTGTTGCTTTGCCAGGAGAGGAGGGACAGCCCAGGTCTCTGGGCGGTAGCCGGTGGGCTTGTGGTCACCTAGAAGATGACTTGGTACAGTGTGGGCTGCCTCCGACCCCAAAGGGTGGATGCTGGAGGAAGCTGGGTTGTTGCTGGGAAAGGTGTGGTGGAGAAGCAAGTCTTCAGTGTGCCAGCAGGAAACCAGTTCTGCTAACTGCTGCTTACAGAACTTTTAGTGAGACCAGGTATAGAGAGGGACTGCTCAGTGCTTTGCTGGGCCTGCTTTGCTGCCAGGGCTGAACTTATTTTGCTGTTCAAGTAATTCTTATACTCTGAAATAACAGCAAAAACAGTCTTGCTAACACTGAAGCCAACAGCAAAACTCTAGCCTTTCTATTGCATTTGGTTTCATTGCAAGGCTGCTATCTTATTCCTTTAAGATCATGGGCCTTTGAAATCATTATAGAGATCAACCTTCCTGTGACAGGGATAACTGGGTTTGTCTTTAAGGGTGTGCTGGTTTGAAAGCAAAACCAGTGAGACTCTAAGTCAGAAATATAATTTAATAGGAAAAAGTAAAATATATGCAAGTAATACAAAGAAAACAAAAATCACTGACAGAGTCAGAATATAACTTGATACCCTGTTAGTTAGGGTCGTGGCAGCAGTCTAGATGAGGTGGTTTTGTTGAAATAGTGATCTTGTAAGACAGGTCTGGTAGCTCTTGTCCTTTGGAAACCAGTGGGTCAGGGTTACCTGTTCTGTCCCAGTTCCCACATTATATTCAGGTGGGAATGCTTGGCTCCTCCCCTTGGGTGGAGCATCTCACAATGGGATTATGTAATTCTATGAGTCATGTGGTGGATCCTCATAATGGGCTGAGGTCATTGTATGAGTCATGGGGTGGGTCCTCACAATGGCCCATTAAACACAAAGGGCTCCCGGAGGGAGTTATCTATGACTCATAGGGCAAGGTGTTAATGGCCCATTAACAGGAGATAGTCCAGGGGAGGAGGCAAAGAAAAANCCAGGTCCTTGAGCAAAAATAATTCCGCGGATGGGTTTGCCTTTGACTGCAGTGGGATTAATCTAAACAGTCTTTTCTAAAATGCCTTTTATGTGTATTATAGGGACTTTGTCTCTATCCATTGTGTGTAAAGGTTTAGACTGTGTAGGACTAGCTCGATTGATGGA
>VXBU01014824.1:0-35080 GCA_013400315.1 Bombycilla garrulus
ATACAGATCACAATCAATAAAAATCCATCAAATACAACCATGACACTGACAAAGAGACCCACAGCATAGGAAAACACAAAGATAGTTTCCAATGTCCCCAGGAAGTGGCAGTGAATGGCTACTCCTGCAAAGTTCGTATGGCTGGAACTCAAGGGCCATGCTGTTTAGGCAGGACAAAGTCCATTAGCTGGAAATGCTGACTCTGGCATTACTGAGTGTCCTTCTGGAAGCACGGAACAGGGAATAACTGAAGAAGATCAGCAGGAACACAATAACATGATGGTAGGTGCAGTGGGATGCAAGGCCTCTGTTGGCAGGCTGCCTCCATAGGTCTCCAGACACAGCCACGTTCTTGGCAGCCCCTACCCCTGCTCCTGCCTTGGCCATGAGGGCTGGAGGGTGATTAGGTCATTTTTCCTCTCACTGGGCCTCGTCTCCTCGGAGGTGGTCGATGTCTGCCCAGATGAGCAGGTAACCACCTTAGACCTGTTGGCGATAAAACGCGAGTACCTTCTCCCTTACATTAGTAAATCAGCTAGGCCTTGACATTGTACATCCAACTGGGAACCTTTCTGTAGAAACTTTTATAAATTGTTTCCACACATGCAAATCTTCAGAGCAGTATCGCTCCGCTGGGGATCAAATTTGATGATCTGCTTTCAAAATTTCTAATGTAAATACTGCATTATCTAAATGTTCTTGAGGAGCCATATGAGAAGCCCTTCTTTATTTTTTTGACAACATGTGCATCTCTCACTATGAACGTGAAGGCAATATAAAAGTAAAACAACACATGCAGTAAAGCAATAAACACACCAAGCAGAAATAAGCAAGGCAATACGCGAAATCAGTAGCACAGGAGAGAAAGGATGGTAATTAAGAATGATACGTCATCAATTGCCTAAGTATTATACCATCAGTCAGAGTCTGCAATAGCTGGCAAGCCCCGTCTCACAGTGAAGACCTGGAGAACCATCCCCAGGGAAGGCTTCCAAGTTTACCTCAAAAGGGGGTCCAGCCCATATAAGCTCAAATTGACAAGTCAAAGTGACCTGAGCACAGTTTTAGTGCAGAAACACCTGGGTCTATTGGCATACCTCTCAACCAGGTAGTGCCAGGGCTTGGCCAGAGCCAAAGCCTTCACTAGAAGGGCCTTCCTGACCTATCCTACAAACAAGCCTCTTAGTAATAGCAGTTGGGAAAGCTCCTTAAAATGATACATGTCTTCCAGATAGCCACACAAAATATGTTGAACTTTGTAAAGCAGCCAGCTTTGTCATTTATCCTTAGCTGAGTAGTTAATGGTACTATGAACAAATTGCAAAAACCAAAGGTCAGTGAATTCACACTCTGACATTAACGACACATTCAGAATCATTAATGCAGCAGCAGTAACTGTCCTAAGAGGTCAAGAGACTATTTTTCCACACATCCATGGATATATGACATTAGAGGAGAACAAATGCAAGAAAGAAAGCGCTAAACAGTTTACAACTACTAACAGCCATAATCTGGAATTGTTGCTTATTCTTCAGTGATGCCTATGGAAGATAAACAGCAGAGATTGTTATATATTATATATTGTTATATGAATAATATTGTTATTGTTTATATAATTATGTTAATTTACCAGTGCAGAAAATCCATACGCATAGAATCTTTGATGAAATTAAGTATTTAGTGAACCACATCTTCAATTCTTTTTCACCGCTTATTATCCTATATTCTTAAACAGTTGCTTACCAATGCTTCATCATAAGTGTTTCAGTGGGTTCCATCTTATCTCTATAACAAAAGAACTGTATGTTGTCATTTAAATGAGCAGATATCAACAGAAGTTATCTTCATGTAAACTTCATGTCACCCATCTCCATAGCAAAAGAATTGTATCTTGTAAAGTAAATGAGCATATTCCAACAGAACCTAAATTTAATTTCACTGAAACTTAAAATCACTTAAACATAACAGAAAGTACACCTAACAGAACTTAAAGTTAACATTCCTGAAATTGAACAGAAATTGATCTTAATAGAATTTAGCAGAACTTAAAAAAATAGAACTTAAACTGAACAATGAAACTTTGCTTAAACTTAACAACAGTTAATTTTGACAGAAATTACCTTAACAGAACTTAAATTTAACAGAACCTAAACTCAGCAGAACTTAAATGTAAGAGAACTTCAAACTAACAGAATGTAAACCAAACATCACTTAAATTTAACAACACTTAAGTTTAACAGAACTTAGCATCACTTAAATATAACAAAACTAAAGTCAGAGTTGAGAATGTTCCTTTAAAAGTTCCAGATACAACAGAATTTAAATCACTTTGACTCCAATATTACAAAAAAGATAATGGAAATTTGTCATACACCAGTTAAACATCTAGGAACAATATGCAGGCAAACAAGTGAGTCATAACTGAAATAGCAGCAACCTGGATTTCCTGGAGAGATTAAAAAGGTGTGGCAAGTATGTTGTGATTTAAGGTAATTTAGTTTTGAGATTAGCTTATGCTAACTGCAAATATTATTGAAAATACCTATTCATAGTGAGGACTTTTCTGGTCTAACTTTGCCAGAGTATTTTATAGTGGAGCTTTACTCACAAAAATGACAACAGTGGCAAATCACCATTCAAAGATGGTAAGACAGCTTTTTGAGACTGCCTGTACAATAGATTTTAGCTTGGCCTAGCAAATGTAATGGGATATAAATATTTAAGGGTAAACAAGCAAGGACCTAGTCATATATTGCTGCCATGAGTTTTGCACAAGTAACTCGCTTAAGTCAGTGGGTGTGTAAGACTGACATTTGTCAGGATTTCAGATTATTCCTATGGAGTAAGTTACTATTCACTACACTTGGGGTCCATCAGTGTGCTTACACTGTTTTGATGTCAAGTCCAATTTCAATTTATACGTGGCAAGGAAGAATAACTACACTTGAGCCACTAAATACGGTGTACCTATCCAAAATGCTGTCACATGTCTTTTCATGTCAAAAGATTCACAGTAAAATTACCTTATTAAACCTGTGGGGTAGAAAGCAAGCAAACTGGTAAATTCTGTCTGCCTTTGCAGTGGAGTTTGGTCTATTAATTATATCTAATTCTCAAATAGCTGCTGCAGATAAAGCTCAAGGTTTGTCTTCAAGTGAGCAAAGGAATGCCAGATTTATGACCCAGCTAATTGCTCCCAGTGAATCACGCAGTGTGCTGACTCCAGGCTTGGAAGTTAATTGCTGTTCTGTTAACATTTACCCAAAATATTTGCAAGGAGGGATCTCCTGAATCTTCTAAGGGGGCACCATATCTTACAAATATAAACCTTTGTGTCCACAAACTGAAACATTATGCACTTGCAAATATCTTTCCAGGTATATAAGTTTCTAATTGTCATGATAACAGCTAACATCATTATAACTTAGCAAAGAATCAGTGTTAATTCAGTCCAATCAGATCTTTAAACCAAAATTCCTAAACTGGGAGTATACATCCCACATGGCAAGTTCTACCAATCATGCAATATATCAGCATTTTTGTTAAAGAATTTAGATCTTGCTATGTTACCAATGTGCAGGAAGACACTACATTCACACAGACAGCTTTGAACATCTCCAGCAAACAATTTTGTTCAAAATCACAGCTCCCTGAAAAGACAAGATTAGTTTTAACAGAGCTCCAGTGAGTATGCAGCGTCACCAAACTGTCCCGTACTAATCTCCAGAGTCCTCTGATAAGAGAGTAGCCTAAGATCTCTGTGTTTCATTGAGTCTTCTTGGCATTCTGACAGCTGTTGCTCCCAGATTCTAAGCAACACAATTATGACTCCAATAATTCAGGCTTGCGCATGAAGGAAAAACTTTGTTCTTGTACTACTTCTACTACCGCAAGGAAGAGCTGTTGTGTTATACAGAGAGGATTGCAAAGATGAACATAATGGGACCATGAGAATAAACAAATAACTGATTGGTGAGAGAAGGAAAACAACTCTCAGAAAGAGGAAGATCACATACAACTGCAGGTGCAAATCTTTGTTGACATTGTTTCACATGCCTTTGGAAGAGTTCCCACACAACACAGTCTGAGAAAAGTTGCCTTTCTCACTTTCTCAGGCCTCTGCAAACTCCCCCCAGGCCAAGCCTGGGAAGCTGCAGGCCTCTCAGGCCTCTCAGCCTGTGTGTAACCACAGACAGCAACGTGGTGTAGCTTCAGCATTTGGTGTAGGCTGTGATCCTGCTGTGTGCCATTATTTATGGCTCCTGGTTCGGGAGGGCAGCTACCCAAAGTAATCGTCTCCTTAGGATGTGTGTTGGCCACAGAGCCAACTGGCAGCTCTTGGCAAGTGACAGGTGGAGGGGCTGTGTCGCCCAGGGGCCCGAGAGGGGCCAGGGGAGCTGCAACATTCCAGGACCCCAGTGTGGCTGGGGGGCTAGCCAGGGGGGGCATACGTGCCCGAATGGCCAATACCGGCCATGGTGCCATCGAAGGGCGGAGGGCTCTGACGATCCAGGGGGGCTTTCAAGCCTGTGGGGCAAAAAAGAATTATGGGGCCATACGTGGGTGCCGGCTACAACGAGAGGGGATTCAAAGCCTGAGAGGCCAATATTGTCCATGGGGCCAACCACGGGCGGGGAGAGCTCTGGCGGGCCCTCATTAGTGCCCATTACATTGCGCACTAAACTGAGGATCAATCCTTTCCCACGATCCATTCTGTGGACCCGTTCTGTTATGAATAAAATGCTATCTGATTTTAACAAGCAACAAATTAAACTTAGCAGCAGTTTTTAATTCAACAGTTTTGTATATATAAATTACTGCAATCAAATACATTGTATATATATATATATGTATATATATTCAAGCAGATACAAAATTTTAGTGATAAATGATTAAGTATAAGTAAAGTTCATATTTTGGCAATGAATGGCTAAGTATAATAAAGGGTCGTAAAAGGCATAAACAAAACCAGCTGGGGTACAGAGAGGGCTCCTCACCCTGCCTTACATACAAAACAAATTAAGCCAAACCCCTCACTTATATACTATATGCTGATACATACTCATCAATATTTCTTGTAAATCTTCTCCTACTTTCAATTCCTGAAATCTATGTTACTATATTGCATTGCACATGCTCTACTGGTAGTTAGGGGTCTTTCAACCTTTTTGGGGGTCTTCTTTCTGGTGAAGGCTCTCCTCTTCATCATTGTCTGCTGTGTGACCCTACAGGTGGCACATGTGCACTAAGCATATATTCCTAAAATAAATCTTATTATTTCATAAAAAAATAATATTCAATTCAAACTTGGTATCTGGAGTTGTCCCAAACTGGCTCTTCCCAAGGCTGAAGTCCGTATTATCTCCATCCTGTATCCCAAACTTAGCTCATTTAAAGGCTGAAGGTCTCATAACCTAGTTTCTATATTCTGCACTTTAGCCTCTCCTGCCATCTAACATCTGCAGGAAAGGGATTCATCTATTTTTTCTCACTAATTATTTTCTTTTATTGCTTCGTAACAATTATTTTCTATTGACATGGTTACAATTTTGCTAATATAGTTACAATTTAATTAGCACTAATCATATTCATTTATCACAGTTCCCAGGGTCCGTGTCCTGGATCTCTTCCGGGGTTTGTTATCAGTATCTTTCCTAGCCCTCCCTGCCACAGCTGCAGACAGGAGTTTTTAACATCAAGGTCTCACTCATTTAGGAAAGAAGAGTCTTCAACCTGTAATAAAAGTTGCTTCAATATGGAGAAAGTTCTGCAATATCTTTAAGCTGCACCAACACTGCTGGGACACCGCCCCAGTCCCAGAATATTCACCGTCCCGTGGTTCCTTGTCCAGGGAACACCACTGCCCTAACCTTAAAGGCATTTTGCTCTTGGTCAGATTGTGGCCCGATACGCGGGGCAGGGGCTTGGCCTGCATGGGTGCTGGTGGCAGCAGCGGCCAGTTTCCATTCACCACACGTGCACGGTGGGAGGGGATCCATCCACTGCTGTCTCTGGGCCAAGGGGTAGACCTGGTGCTCTCAGCGCCGGGCCAGGCCAGACTAGGCCAGGTAGCAGTGTGTTGTGTGTCCTTTGTGCTGAGTCCATAGGCATCATGCTCAGTGCTGGGCTGCCAAGAAGGGCACCAATGGTGTCCTGTACCATGTCCTCCTGTCCTAGCAGATACTGGGCAGACTGGCTCTCCTCGTCTGGACGTCGGTGCCTGGCAAGGGGAAAGCGGGTAGACCTCTTGCTGCTGGGTGCTGGGTAGACCTCTTATCTCCAGCAGGCCTCAGGACCTGGCTGCTGGGCGCTTGAGGACCTCTTGTACTCTGCTCGGGTTCTGTGCTTGGTGCTTGCCTTATCCCTCCTCACTGAGCCCACCTGGCCAAACCTGGCCTCCACTCCCCTCCTGCCCACCGATAGACCAGGTCCCCTCCATCCCACATACAGCCCCGTGGCCCAGTCCACCAGCACCCATGCAGCCATTGCTTCAGGCCACAGCAATCCGGGACCAATGCTCCAACTGGCTCTCAGCAGCCCAGCAATGCAACTGCTGCTGCACTGGACTGCTCCCGGGGTGCACCACTTGCAGCCTTGGGCTCTTGCTGGACCCTGCATTCCTTATTTGAGGCTCTTCTTCCCCCAAAAACCAAAGAACATCTTTGCTTCCTGTGTTACCATTGCATTTCCTTTAGAGAACTTCACTTCCTTTTCATTTGCCAAATGGACAGGGTCTGACTGGGACACTCCAAGGTGGCTGACCCATCATGATCCTGTGGCACCACAAGCCCTGTGACCTTGTCTAGCACACACCCACCCCAGACTGGGAGCTGCACCATAAGCTCAGGGCCACTTTTCCCCAGGGATCCCCATGCCCACAATGTGGGATGCACAGGGTCATGGCAGGAATTGGCTCTTGCCAGCACCAAAGCTTCCCACCTTGGACCCTCCTCCACCCAAATGGGCACGTTTCAGATGCAAGTGACTTATTGCACAGCACAGATAAACTGAGAGAAAAGCTGGGGTGTGAAGCAGGCTGAAGATGATGTTAAAAACAAATGACATAAAAGGATGAAAACACTGTGGGAGTTTTCATCAGAAATGGCCTTGACTTTTTACACCTTCAGCCAGTGCAGAGATGTCTCACCTGATGACTGATCTTACACAGTGGGTTTAAAGCACTTGAGCACTTTCTGATGCCTTGCTGTATTGCACCTCCTTTTTCTCAGGGCAAAATACCTTCTTATTAGTCTCAGTTCAGAGGTCAGGAATATTCATTCTGTTTTCAGTCACTGTTACTGAGATTTGGAACCACTTCATCTAATTAAGCATTAGAACTTAATTTAAGCATTAGAACTTAATTTAAGCATTAGAACTTAATTTAAGCATTAGAACAGACATTTCTAACCTGTGTATGAGACAGTTCAAGTTGGATGAGTAAAGCAAATTTTTTATCCTGCATTTAGCCACCAAAATCTTTATCATCACCACATACCTTTCTTCTTCTTTCTCAAGGTATCTCTCAGCCCACTCAGTTTCCCATTTTACTAAAAGTCTTTGTGTCCAGATCAAAACACTCTCCGCACTCCTCCTCTCATTTCAAACCTCTCTATTACAGGGTTTCACTCTGTACAAGTACAGCTGGGACTTGCTTTCAGCTCTCATCATCTTGGCCACCTTGATGGCATGATGCCACTCAGGGCAATATTGCAATGGCAAGAGGCAATGGCTTCTCATTTTGATTTACATTTATCTCCTTTCCAACAATGGAAAAACCCTCCATGGATCAAATTACCTCAGCCTGTTCAAATAGTTGATCACCCTCATGGTGAAATGCTACCAAAAGAAAGTTTTTGCACACATTTAATGGCAATTTCTCATGTTGTAGCTTGTGCCTGTTGCCTCTTACCCCATCAAGGTACCTCACCAAGAAGATGTGAAATGGAGAGAAAAATGTAGCAAGGCCACTGAGCCCCAAACTGGTCCCTGGGTCGATGTAAACTTTGACACCTGGGCAGATGGTGGAGCCTCCATCTCTGGAGATGTTCAAAGGTCTCTGGAAGAGGTTCTGGCCAACCCATTCCAGGTGTCCCTGGTTGAGCAGAGGACTTAGACCAGGTGATCTCTTGGGGTCATTTCCCACCTCAACTACCCTGTGTTTCTGTGATTCTGTACAGGGTACGAGATGTGTGAAACCAAGGTCAGATGCAGCTGTGTCTGTACCAAATTCCTTTGTGTATTTAGTTTTCATTTCCTCTATTTCTTTGCAGGCATGGTGATAGAAAGTGCATCAGAAGACAAGTGGTGTGATGTAGAGGGATAGAATCCTTCAGAGCTGGTGCAATATTGATCAGCAAGAGGAATGGAAGTCAAGAAGCAATACAAAAGTATTTGGAAAAAAACATTCTAGTGTGTTGTCCGTATCACTTTACTCCCTGATTCTGGTTGTGATTGAAGAATGGAGCTGGAATTCAAATGTCCTCAGAAGAAATCTGGCCAGCCTGTGCAATGCCCAAATCTGGGAGCATCCCCCCACATGTGCACTCATCTGCAAATTCTCTGTGGAGCCTTGCTTGGAAGAAGGTGCCACAATCATCTTCAGCTGCCAGGGGCCAGGTCGTGGAGGAGGCTGTCATCCTTGATGTTGTCCTTGCTGTCTCCAGCAGCAGCCAGGCCCACCTGATACAGCTTCTCCAGGGGCTCCTTCTTCCCTGGGGGTGAGACCAGGCTGTCAGGGTTCTGCCAGGGGCCCAGCTATCAGTGAACCAGGACAAGCAAACCCAGCTTGGATGGTGGCCACCAGTGCTGGGCAGAGCAACTCAGCTCCTGCACAAGGATAGCATCTTCCCATCCACTGAGCCCTGTGCAGTGACACAGGCAGGACAAAAAACTCTGGGCTTCTTTGCTTCTGATTGCCAAGGCACGTGTGCAGCTGTGACTCACCAGGGCACTGCATCAAAGTGTGCCTGTGGCACTCTCTCTTCTATGGCAGATGAATATCCTGCATCCAAGGGTCACAGAACAGGTCTTCTAATGAGGGCCTGTCCAAGGAGTGCATGGATAAACACCACCTGATAAGAACTTGGCACTCTGGGACAGAAATCAGAAACCGCCGGTCACTTGGTCAAGGCTCCTGTCCCACTGTTCCCATGCCCAGGTCATGCTGCATGTGCTCAGAGCTGGGCCTAAACTTTCCCATCAGTTCTTTGTTTTGCAGGAGAAGAGGAGAGCAGGACATGTGCCACCTCCTCAGCAGCTGCCAGAGCGGGATGGATGCTCCCCAGTCCGCTGCTGTCTTCCAGCACTGATGTTCCCTCTGTGCCCAGAGATGAGGATCCACATGGAGAGAGCCGTTGTGGCAGCGACAGCTGGCCCCAGCTGAAGTTCCAGCCCCTCCTGAAAGGGTGCTCCCTGCAGACCATCTGGTGCAGCAGGATGCCCAAGGACCAGATGGATGCTGCCTCGCCATGGTACCACCCAAAGTGGGTCCATTCTGGGGGGCTGTAGGATGGTGTTCCTGTGGAATACAGAGGGAGTTCATCAGGGGGATGCTGCTGGTCCCAGAGCCTGGCGCCAGGATCCCTGGCTGTGTGGGGGCTGCACCAGTGGCACGCAGTACGCTGCCTTCTTGCCAGCACCTGGGACTTGTGTACAAATTTGGGCTTGGAAAGAAGCCACTGGCATCGGAAGAGGGCAGCAGGAGCCCTGGCAAGGCCCAACCATGACATGCAAAGGAAAAACCTATTCAGTGCTGGGGAAAAACCATGCTCTCATCCTCCCTGCCTGCATTGCTGTCCTAGGTTACAATGTAAAAATATTCCAGAAGGTATGTATTCTATCTCCATCTTCATGAACTGTTAAAACCAGGAGGGGCAGTGTTTTCCTTACCTCCTCCCCTCGGACTATCTCCTGTTAACAGGCCATCAATGCCTTGCCCCATGAGTCATAGATAACTCCTTCCGGGAGCCATTTCCTGTTTATTGGGCCATTAAGGACCCACCACATGACTCATGGAATGACATCAACCCATTGTGAGATGCTCCACCCAGGGGGAGGAGCCAAGCATTCCCACCTGGATATAATCTGAACATTTAGACAGAACAGGCATCTGCCTTCTACTGGATTCCCAGAGGAGTAGCCTTCTCTCCTGCTGGATTCCCAGAGGAAGGACCAGACCCTTCAATATCACCACTGGACCATTGGAGGAAAACTCTGCCCTTCTACAGAATCTCTCCTTCAGCAGAACTATCTGTCACTCCAGGAGGACTACTGGAGCCACCATTCAAACTGAACTGCTACCAACACCCTCACTGACAGGGTGTCAGGTTGTATTCTAACAGTCAGGTTTTGGTTTTTTGTTTAATACTGCATCTTGTTCTAATTTTCCTATTAGGTTGTTGTCTGTTGGGGTTTTTTTGTTTTACTTTATTTTGTTTATACATATTAAAGAACTGTTATTCCTATCCTCATATCTTTGCCTGAGAGACCCTTTTAATAATTTGGAGGGAGGGGTTTACATTTTCTATTTCAAGAGAAGCTCCTGTCTTCCTTGGCAGGCACCTGTCTTTCAAAACCAAGACAATTGCCCCAAAAACATTATGAAGCCAAGGCAAACCAGGTGAATAGAGAAGTCCAAGCCCTTTCTCACCTGCACACCAAAGTGGCTGGTACACTGCTTCTGGCCCCCCTCTCTGCTACCCCCACCCACGGGTGTTTCTATCAGGCTTGCTGTCCCAGCCTCAGCCCCAGTCCTGGGCAGAGTGGCTGGCAAAGACTGCCAGCAGGGCTGGAAGCTGGCCCCCCACTCACCCCCTCAAAAGCAACTCTGCTGAAGACTTAGTGCCATGACTGGCAGCAAAAGGGAGAATCCCCACTGCCACACCCACGTTGTGCCCTGAGATGTTGGGCCAGGAGATGCCAGGACTGGAAGCACACCTCAGTGTGGGCTCACCTGCAAAGTGAGTGTAGGCTGTGTCTTGCAGGTAGGTGCCACAGCCAAAGTCAATCAACTTTGCTTGCCCAGTGGCAAAGTCAACCAGGATGTTCTCTGGTTTGATGTCCCTGCGCAGGACCCCGCAGCCAATTGCTGGACTTGGTCTGTGCCGGCACCCGGAAATTTCTGCATCTGGGCACTAGTACTTTCAGCCTCCAGGTGCCCCTCCTTGGGGAATAGTTTGACTAGTTACTTGTTTGAGTCTCAAAGTGGGCAGTACGGACTTCAATTTTTCACTTTTAAGTGCTCATGGGGAAAGCACAGTATATTCTTCCAGATCTTTGCACAGTATTTTTCAGTTATGTACAACAAAAAAATCTTATTTACATCACTGCTCAACAACTCAGCGTAAGGAACCCAAACTACTGGTCTATCCATAAGACTACACAAAATGAATGCAAGGATGTTTTGCTTCCCACTTCAGATGAATCGGGGATTTTTGATTTTTTCATTATATTTGAAGATGTACTTCTTGTTATCTCTGAGCTCTGAAGTAGGGTTTGTCATTGTTGTGAAATCAAGATTAATCAAGGATTAGTACAGAAAGATATATTCTAGTCTATCCTTACACTTCTGTGGCAGAAGCTGCTGGTGCCTAGGAAGGCTAGGTGATTTCTGATGATTTCTCTCTGTGTTCAAATATTTAAAGCAACAGCATTTAGTTCCACACTTCATATTTCAGATAAACAATTTAATGGCATCTTAACATTATTTTCACAATCTTATAACGTGTATATTTTACTCCTTATGAAGCAGAAATCTTTTTAAATACAAGTAATTCTATTGAAACTTCAATTTTAGAAGTTTTAAAATGTTTTAAAATACTGAAAACAAAACAGTCAAAAAAGATAGGTCTAACAGCAATTAAAATGCAGGAAAAAGCAAGAACTGCATACATTTAACAACTACATTTCTTTCATAAGTATTATGTATTAAGAAAAACAGGGTAAATTTAAAAGAAGTTCTTTAAAAACACAGTTTCTAATGACAGAAACAGTTTTGAAACAACTTTCTACGTAGTTATATTTATTTCAAAATTTTAAATAGGCTAATTTGTATCCCTAATAATTTTGCAGCACAAGGGAGGAAAGGTGGAAAATGCTCTGCAGGGGGATGTAGTTATAAACCTATAAATTTTATATGTGTAAAGGAAATGAACATAGTATTAAACACGTTGATTATGACAGAAAAATGCAACAAAGTACTAACTCTGAGAGAGTAACAACCCTGTGGTGGCACCAGTAAGTAATGCCAGGGTATTGGGTATTTCTGCATTTTAAGCAAAGAGCTTTAGAGCATCTTTAATTTTTCTTTTCCTGTCCATTTTGGAAACCGCAGTCCACCCTGCCTCACGCATTCTCCTCATGGTTTTGAGTTTCAGAGCAGAGCCTGGAGATTTCACATTGGATGGAGCTGGTGTCTAAGGAGGAAAATAAAGCTATCCATTAGTTTCTGTAAACAATCTTATTAACTGTTTGGTTTAATCTTATGAAAGGCTAACATACCTTTTTTGGTGCTGTGGAATGTAATTGTGAAGTTTGTGGATAATCTTTGTACAATTTTTTAAACATTTCCTCTTCTGAGACTATGCTCTAATAAATTAAAAAGTTAATTATTAACACTATATCAAAAATACTTTTTCTTTTCCCCTAAGGATATTAAACTATGAAAAAAAGTTAATATGCCATTATGCCAATAAAAATGCAAATTATGTACATATAACCACAATTCCAGAAAGAACCAATTAAGTAAAAATATATACATAAATATTGACTTGAATGTGGAAGCCCAAACTCTTTATCTTCATTCTTACACACAGCAGTGAGCACAAAGAACTGTTCAGTACGTGATTTGTTCTCTGACTCTTACCAGGAGGTCAGTGTGCTCAGAGCTGTCTGACTGAGTATCCAGTGGGAGAAGCACTTTTTGCTTTTTCCTCGTGCTCTCCTCTGAAGGCAGGTTTGTGCTTCTTCCACTCTGCAGTTTATCTATTGGAGGAGTCTTTATAATATACGTCTGGGAAATAAAATTTTTATATTTTTAAATTATATTTTATGGGGTAAGTATAGAACCTAAACCCAAACTCACAATCCAGTTTACAGTCTGAGTGTTCAAGAAGACACCTGAGAGACATGGTGGAACTACTATCTGTCCATCCAAACATGAAGCAAAGACCCAAACAAAGTGGGGTGGAGTGGAAATCTCCTTTTTTGGTTGCCAAATGAAGAGAATGAACAGGAAGCAGTGGGGAAAAAAAGCTGAGTTTTATGGGTTTCATTGTATCTAAGTTCTTCATGCTTATCTGCAGAAATTCAGGTTATTCTGAACTGTAACCAGTACATGTGGACTATATCAGACATCTGTGAAAATGGAAACAAACAAAACTGCAGGAAAAAGGCTTTCATAGAAAGATTGATAGCAATATCAAGATTGGTGTTACTTCAAGCAGTCCTTTCACTAGAAGTTAAACTGAGAAACATTGCAATAGTCCAGTGCAGTCCTTTTTTAGAAAGATAACAACAAAATGGTAATGGATTCTATTGTTCCAATATGAAAACCACAAGCAAACTCCTGACAGGGAAGAAGGGTAAGTTCTGCAGTCAGGAAAACTTTGATACTTTGACAATTTTTACAGCTCTATAAGCTTTTTTTCCCTTCCATAGAGAAAGAAGCGCCTTTAGAAATGGACACTTTTGAAGACTAAGTAAAACAATTCTAGAGACATAAAGCAACAACTGAGCAAAAAAACTGGCACATTGGGAACCCTTCCACAAACTGCTGTCTAATATCTCCATGGAATGGTATCACCCTTTAAAATCCCTGCTTATCCCAGGAAAAAAAATAAATAATAAGCATCTACAGAAGTAAGAAATACAGGCAGAAAAATACAAGAAGAAAAATTCACTCTAAGGAGTTACAAAACTTCAATGTTGGACTGCCTGCAGGTACTGAAGGAGACATTGTTCTTTTCTACCATGTTGTCTTCCATAGGAATATCATTTGGAAACTTTCTATTTTTTTACATGAATAGATTCACTGTCTAGATCTAAACAAGGTTTAGGAGTCTCAGGAACATAAGTCTGTATTTTCTATAATTTAAAAAGTTTCAAGTTAAAAGCATTCCGATGTCTTTTGTTGAATGCCAATAAATTATCATGGCACTTCAGTTGATTCTACACATATAAATACTACCAACTTTAAAACCAATCAAAAAGTTAACGTTACCTTGTGCTTCTTTTCACTTTCAGGAATCATATTTTGAGAGTGCTTTTTTACAAGATTCTCCTAAAAAACAGTTATGTGATAAGAAGTAAATATTTATTTGAATTCAATTGTTAAAAATCTTCTTGGTGTAATTACAAAACACAATCTATAATCATAGACTGTGACAAAGTTCATACAAATATATGACCAGATTTAGTACAACAGCAGCATTCAGAAGCCACCGTGTTTCTATCCAGTTTCATTTCTTATACAGCTTCTCCCAGAGCACAAGCCCAGGCCACACCTCTCACCCACACTGCTCAGTTAGTAAAAAACTCCACCTTTTCTTCAATTTCTGCTTTCAGTTGTTCCTTAAGGGATGACAGTTCCCTTTTCAAACATAACAGCTCATTTTCCTAAAACAATTAAATAAAGAATAAGGTTAACTATACACAACCTGAAAAAAAGACAACAGTCCAAAGTGAGACAGTAATTAAGAGGGATACTCGTTAGATACAAGAGATAATTCTATTTGTTTTTCAACCCTATACTTGAAGCTTTGCTTTAGCTTGTTTAAAAAAAACCTGAAGTACTGTAAGAAACAGGCACTTGATCAGAAGTGTTCAAGGTAAGACCTTAAAACACTTGGAAGAACAGGGGTGAGAGGGCAGAATCTATTTAAAACATAAGCTTCCTATTCAAACTGTGAAGTCAGAACATGACACTGTCTGTAAGAGTAGACACAAATACACTACTACTCCAATTTATTTTTAGAAACATTAGGAGCTTTTAGTGCTCAGAATGAGATCTGTAAGAAAATAAAAGCAAATGAATTAGTGGGCTGCTTTTTACTGTTCATCATATTTCACTTAAAGGTGTGTTGGTTTAACACAGCTTGGCTTTCAGTGGGGGTGGAGAAGCTACAGAAGCAGCTTCTGAGAGAGAAAGCTGTTCAAGCTTCTACTGTGCCCAGCAGACCCAATTTCTGAAGGTGCTGATGATGGACGTGTTTCTGGCCTGTTACAAATACATATTATATTGTTGGCTTTTCGCAAGTATTAAGATGAATGACATATGTATAACATTAAAATAGCTTTGCTGTATGGATATAGTTTGTATTTCTGCTATTAACAAAAATTAGGCATAGTGGTAATAGTTGATATAGTATGCCTGAACTGTCTGCTTGGTTGGGATAACATCCAGCGAACAGATGATGGGGACCCTGCTGCTGCTATGCCAACTATCAACACTTACCATCTGTGGAAATTATGAGCTACGGCCCAGACTGAAGTTGATAAAGAAGATGGATTAAAACCACAGCCAAGAAAACACACATGCTCCAAAAAGGCAGCCCCAAGAAGTGGCTGTGCTAAACAGTTCCTGGAATATGTAAACTATTTTGTGGAGAAGTTTGAAAATGTATGAAGGTCTATGAATATGCAACAAGCTGAAGTAATGGAAAAGGTTTTTAAGGGGTACCTCCAAGATAGTAGGTGTGCTTTTGGCAGAATGCTGTTAAACCCAGCCGTTTAACCCTTAGCTTTATTTCTGTCTCTCATTGTCCTTTATTAAACCTTTTAAACTCTACCAGGAAAGTGAACCTCGTTTTTCACGTAGCCCGATTTAAAAAGTTAGTAATGCCTCTGTGATGAGATATTTAAGGAAGAAAAAAAAACTGGGCGCACTTCTTTTTCTTCTGAGGATCAGAGAGATGCTGAGGCCGGGGCCACGCAGCCGCAACCATGAGGCTGCCACCATCTCAGCACAGCTCGTACTGCCCTTTGTCTGCTTAGCTGCTTTCAGGCAGCCGTGCTGCGAGCAGAAGGGCAGAAGCTGTGGAAGCAGCTTCTCCTTTGGCGCTGCACAGAGCCGGCACGGCAGCGGCAGGGACACCACGGCTCTGTGCAGCACGGGGCACGGCGAGCAGCTCTCCGACACGGAGCCCAGGTGAAATCAACCTTTCAGCCCTGCAAAACCCTGCAAAACCTTTTCAATTGATAGAACTCAAGAAAGCACGAACGTGCAGACGATTTTCTCCTGAATCAGAGAGGAGGAAAAAGTGAAAACATGTGAAAAAAGCAACGTAGCGACACTAAAGTAAGTGAGGGGAAGGAAGGAAAAGAAG
Source organism: Bombycilla garrulus (assembly GCA_013400315.1). Classification (NCBI taxonomy): domain Eukaryota; kingdom Metazoa; phylum Chordata; class Aves; order Passeriformes; family Bombycillidae; genus Bombycilla; species Bombycilla garrulus. The sequence continues at coordinate 16,323 of VXBU01014824.1, forward strand.
CGCTCCAAACATCAGAGCTGAGATTCTTCTGCAAGCCGTAGTGAGGATACAACAAACTGTCTCTGTAATTCACAAAGCGCGCGGGGGAATGCAGAGATGCACTCACAGCCGTGAAAAAGGCGCTCATGCTGGAGCGAGTGGATGGTAAAATGCTGTCCTCTAGTGGGAATTTGGAACAAAGAGAGAAGATAGAGAAAGAGAACTCTTGCTGCCAAACCAGAACAGCTCATCCTTAAAACACTACAGCCCGTAAACTAATGACCCATGCAAAATAGCTGTGCGAAGCTTGTTTGCCTGTGGGAGGGACTCACGTTGCAGCAGCTTAGGTGGGACTGCTACTCGTGAAAATTCAAACCACACTGGAAAAGTTCTCAGAAAACTGTCTCCCATGGGAAAGACCCCATGGCACAGCAAGAAAAAGAAACTCCCTAAGCAAACTGATAAAAAATTTTTAGAAGTGACGAACTGACTAAAGTTCACGTTTTGTCTCTCTGTGCTGTCAGTGGGCAAGAGGGAGGGATTGGGAAAAAAGATGTTCTGAAGGTTTATTTTAATTCTCATTACCCATTTTTAATTCTATTAATATTAAATTTTCTTGATACTATTTAAGTTTGGACCCGTTTTATCCTTGAAGTGTTTTTCTCCTAATGCTTATCTCAACTTCTAAGCCCTTCAATTTTTCTTTCTCCATCTCTGCTCAACTACAGCAAAGAAAAATGAGTGAGTTGTTTTTTCCAGCATGCCTGGCATTTAGTCAGTATTAAACCACTACACAAGGACATCAGCCTCTTCACTGAATTATATAACATTGGAAAGTACTCCTTACCAGTGCTCTTTCTGATGATAACTGCTTTTGCTGTTTAACTTTATATACTTTTAACTCTGCATCTTTTTCTTCAGCCATTTTATCATATTCGTTCTGTGTCAAAAAAACCAAACCAACAACAAACTCAAAATGTGACTAAATGTTACAATTATAGATCTATCCACTCTTAAAACATCAGTCATTTTTCCAAACCAGGCTCTTGAGAAGATTCAGAAAGCACCATGAACAACACTGATGCTTCTGCAGAAACTGTAAACCAGAAAATGCTCGATGCAGTATTATTTTGTGGACTGGCAGAAAGTGCTTTGTTTCTATGCAGCAGTATGTGTTCAGCACCTAAGAGCCAGCTGTGCTATTTTTATTAATGGTATCTGCTAATGATATTGGAGAAGAGAGTAATAGAAAGGTAAACTAAAATGTGTCAAGCTAAACTGCTGAAAGTCACTAAGCAATCTTTACAGAGAAAGAGGCCAGACTGATGCTGAAAAATACTGCATTCAGATGGTATCAAAGGAAGCCTGAATTAAAAAAAAATCCTAGAAGTTTAGATAAATGAAATTTATCTTCCCATAGGCATGTTTTCAAAATCTTCAAATGAATTTGATTTTAGATGATGACAAGTCAAGCATCTGTTCAGCTTCCTTTTCCCAAATTCAGGCCTTTTTCCGGTTTCAAAAGGTTATTAACACATTACAAATCACAGCACTCAGTGAAATCTCTTACCTTGTGCTTTTCCATAAGTGCCACCATTTCAGTTATCTTATGCTGACATCGGATATCAGTTTCTCTCTGTATCATTTTTGCTTCATCATAAAGCAACCTCAACTTTTCTACCTGTTAGTAACAAATTGCATTTCATTCATAAACATAACAATATATATTTTTTAAATCTTAGTTAAATTTCTTCTTCCCCCTGTGGGTGCAAAGTAGGTAGTCCCACTTGGACTTCATTTGCTTTTAAGATCCTTTTTAAATCTGACATATTTTATGCAGACTGTTAAAATGGGCAAGACTAAAGGTACCTCCATGACAGGCAAGTTCATTTTGAACCAAAAGGCCATTTCAAGCACCCTGCCCTAACATTTCTTAGAATTACCATCAAAAAAATGTGTGGGCAGAAAAATACCAATCTTGGAGAAGTTATAATCTAATTTAGCTATGCTGACTTTATACCAAGGGTAGAATTTCTTTGAGTTCTATCTTGAAAGAAAGAATTTTTAACTGGGTTCTTATTTTCAAAGACATATTCAAATACTTCCACTTAAGCACCTAATGTACTAAAGCGCTTTGGTCACAGGCATACACAAGAAGTTCCAGTTATGTTGATAAGACTGAAATGTAAGAGTGAGGACTCTGGCCAATAAAGCTTCATTCAAACATTTTAAATTGAAAAAAAATTAAATTGCAGTAAAAATTAACACCTCTCACCTCTTCATGAAGTTTATTTTCATTCACTTTTCTTGTTTCTATCTCTTTTTTATAGATGTCAACTGCTTCCTTATGTTGCTTGTTCATATTTTCCATCTCTAACTGCAATTTATTCACCTTTTGAGAATGCAGAATTGCTGCTATTATTTGTTTAAGAATTACTATGTTAATGATTTTATTTACCTCTTATTTTTGAGCAGAACACACTGTTACTTTTCAGTATATGGTTAAAGTGTTTCCTTTTTAAAATTCACCTTTTTTTTAATAAAGAACTGAACTTTGGCATGAAGTGAGTTAGAAAATACTCAAAGAAACAATGGCAACAGCACAATGGGAAAGACTGCCCTAAGCAGTCACCCTAAATGCTGTGAGCTCCTCAGAAAAAAACAAATACAGATGGAGATTTTATTCCCTCTCTTTAACTCCATATAAGATTTTCAAAGGTACATTTTCCTCCCAGCTGTACATTTTGATTACAGTTTATCCTTTTAAGTTTCTCATATGAATATCCTCAAAAAATTCCACTTCTTTCTTCAAGTGCAGTACCCAAAGCTGGACACAATATTCCCATCAGAGGGATTACCACTGCAGAACACATTTAAAGAACAGCCTAAAGTGAGTAATATATGTATGTCTTTTAAATGCTTTTCTGTTACAATGGGATTACTGTTCAGTCCACTATAAAAAAAAATAGAAGAACTGATTAGAAACATAATTAATTATGATGTGAAGTCCATCTCTTAAATGTCCAATAGTCAGTGCCCAATGATTAAAAATGGCAGCATTGTCTAAAAATTATGAGCTTATTCCTGCAAAATCTGTATCCCAGATCCATAAACTCGTTCAGAATGTATTTAACAAGTATTATCATTAATTACACTGGGACTCAAAACACTCACCTCATCTTCTACATGATGTTATTTAAACCTACCTTCCCTTCATAAGTACTGATTTTTTTGCTTTCTGCAGTAATTTTCTTTTTCAGCACCTTGTTCTGTTGAAATAAAATAAAATAAGCACTGTACCTTAATAAATTAATAAAATTATGCAATGGTTTAACTTCATCAAGAATGTCAGAATCTTCAATTAACTTTCATCAAGCAAGTAACTCTCTGCTTTGCAGTTCAGGTTTCAGAACAATTCTCCAAACAAAAGAATGCTCAGCTAATTACTGTGATAATACTGTTTCTTCATGACCTTAAGAAAGGCTCCTCCTGAGCAACAACAGGGAATAACAAAATGAGGTGCAGAATGGGGATTACAATGCTGCTGACAGAAGGTGTGAAGATGTCATGACAAAAAAATACAAGTTATATAGTTTTACAGTGAAGTTACTACAATTTGTGCTAGTACAGAATTCTTTTCTACTAGTGGTAACTGAGATACGTCCTTATTACAAGCACATAAATAATACTATGCACTAAATGAAAAAAAAGTACTAGTTCATTAAAGATACTATTTTTCTAATTGTTTTTTTTCAAATTAAGACTAGTTTAACAAATCAAGTGATTCCAAAGATTACTCCTTAATTTGCTCAGAGTTAGGATAAGAAAGGAAATTTTTTAAATTACATAGATGTACCTAGATATCATAGCAGACTAAAATTGCTGAAAAGACACCCCAAAATACCACGTGTTTATGTATTTGTGACTTTTAAAATCTTTACACACCTCCTGCTGCAACTCTTCAATGCATTTGGTTTTATTTTCCACCTGTTTCTTTAAATTATTCATCTGAAAGAGATATTTCAAACATTAATTAAGTACTAAAAATTATTCCCTGCATTAGCAATTCCTGTCAACATTCTCAAACATGCACTTGCACCAGTCTGATTTATTCCAATGGGACTGAAAACTGATGTGTTAAAATGATCAGACTTTCAGCCATAAAGTACTACAAGATGTCAATTAATAGTAGTGAGCCAGTTCCTTAGTAGTTATAGAGTCAAGAAAGAAGAGGAAAATAAAAACCCCAGTATCTTCACAATTTAAAAAATACACTTGTAGGAAGTTCCCTACAATCCATGAAAAAATGAATTTTCCCAAATATTTTCAAGAATCTTCAATTGCTCTTCCTTTCTTGAAATTTCATTTTCAATACTCTTAACCTGAAATTACAATTGTAAATCTTTGACGTTTACAATGAAATTTTGAATTCCATTCTAATGCTAACAACCCCAGGTTGTTTTGAAACTACAGAAAAAAAAGTAAAAATATTTGAATCTATTTAATTATATAAAAAGCTAATAAAGAGCCCATCCATCACTCAGTGGCTATATGAAAAAAAAAAAGAAAAGCAGGTTCTCTGTTTGCATGAAATCAAACGAATCTTTAGTATTAAACTTCCAAGGAAAGAGTAAACATCTCAGTGATTGTGCTTGTCTTTCAAAATAATAGGGCTCAGCATGTGGACACACAATGTGTGGTGACAACTGGCAGCAGCTGGGAAAGAAGAAAGCCTCTGGCAGAGACTACAACCCCAGGCAGAGCTTTGCAGAAAAAAAATCCCAACAAACATTTTACGTTTAGATTCTGTCCTATAGGCTATGTAGCATATTTTCATGACACACGACGTGACGTACGTTTTCTTCTCTTTCATCCAGTTTACTTTTATTCTCTTCACCTGTTCTTGCCATTTTCTCCTTCAAAGACTCCATTTCATTTCTACAGGCCAGATTAACAAGCATTAGTTAATATTTACTTATTATCTTTAACTTCTTTTTAGTACTGCTAATAAGCCCATATTTTATGTTCTAAAAAGAGCTGCTAATGTTGATGGGAACTTCATAAACTGCTCAATGAAAATGTTCTTAAAATGAAGCAACATGCCTAGTAAGTCAATATGTGAACTGTCTATATCTTTTTTAAGAAGGAAAAGATGTTCCACCAAACCTAAGGAAAATATATCCTAACCTGGCATATTTTAATGCAGCTATGAAATGTGGGAGGTTGCCTGTCTATTGAACTGATGGTGCAGTGACTTCTGCAGTGAGTAATACTTGTGCAGTTTTGCCTTGTCACATTTAATCCATACCCTTGAACTTCCATTTTCATTTCCTTCACACCTAAGATGTCTAGTGTGAAATAGGACAGCTCTTTCTATGTAAAACAAAATTATGGCAAGCATTGTTCCTGTAGCAATAGGCATTTCTAATCTGAGAAAATTTCTACTTGGCCAACAGCAATACTGAATAGTTTCTGTTTAGCTATATAATCTAGAAAAACATTAATTAATAAAATCCCAGAATGGAGCATATGAACACACTATTTGAGTCTACTTCCTTTAACAATATCAGATATTAATATTTGTTTTTACTTGCCTTAGCTGGTCATTTGTCTCTTGTAGGTTTACAACTACCTGCTTTGTAATTTCTTCTTTTTTCTTACTATCCTAAATAAAGACCCATGTCAGCAAAGAAGTAAAATTCAAAGTGACTTCTTAAAAAATTCAAAGACATCCAAAGCACACTGACCTACCTTATTCATAAGCATAAATACACTTCCTTTCCAATTCAAACACAAAAAATAGTTTAGGTACTCTACAGAACCAAGTCATGTTGCAGTTTATAATCTGATTTGTAAAACAGTAATTTGTAAAATCGAGTATTGTCCTTTAAAAAAAGCTGGAAGTTTACAACTTGCCTCTTGTTCTTCTTGCAGTTTCTTGAGTTCTGCAGCCACACCATTTTTCTCTTGTGCTATTTGTTCTTTCTCTAGTGAAAGCTTATTGAGATGCACTGTTAGTTGTTCACTCTTTAACCTAATTTAAAACAAATGACCAAGAGGAATAAGAACATGTACTCTGAAATCTCCTTTTAAACCATTATCAAGTGCTACTCCATGCTGAAAAAAGTCCAGGCCTTCATCTACAAATATAAGCTTTGCAGCAAAGTCACAGTGATAAAAAGGTGACAGAAGAAGCAAAAAAAAAAGTCAATTTTTATATAAATATAATGGTTAGTGAAGATGATGTAGTTCCAAGCATGATTAACAATGAATTCAGAAACTTTCTCTTCTTAAAGTCAAGATATGGAACTACGTATTCCATAGAATACATAGAAAAAGTGAAATTTAGAAATGTAAGTATATAATTAATGTCATACTGTGTAGTTCAAAATTTTCATTAGAAAATAAATGTAGTTAATTTCGCTGTGTATTAAGGTAACTTCTCTATAACACCCAAAAAAATTAAATACTGTATTTTCAAAATGGTCATACGCCTCTTGTTCAAGATCTGTTTTCAGAGCCAAAAGTTGGTTTAAATAATCTTGTTCCTTTTCAGCTGTACTAGTCAGCTGTACTTTCAAATCATAGGTTTCCTTCTGCAAAAGGAAAAGAAAGGGTTTTGAGTATACATGTATAAACTACAACTCATGGAGGTTATCAGACACGAACTAATAGCACAAGGCCTTCAGAAGAACCAAACAACATCCATGCCGTGGATATCCAGGCTACCTTTACATATCTCTGGTAGGATATGGAAGTGGTGTGAGATAGTGAACTCTGACACCAGTGCTGTACATGTCCTCTGCTGTGAGTTTAATTACCTAGTCTGCAAAACTACTAAATTAGATTCCTTGGATATAATTTTAAATAAAGACATTTGCTTCAGACTTCATAAGTTTTTGCATTCATCTAAATAGAAAAGACTAAATAAACATCAGAGAATTCCAGTTCTATACAACAGAATAGAAAGGCAATCAACAGGGCTGTGTCTTCATCCTTAGTACAGCCACTGTAGGAGTGCAAGGGGCAAGTAAGGCTCCTCTGTACAGGAGGACAGAGGATCTCCTGCTGTCACTGTTATAAGCAGAGCAGTTCAGGGTGGGACACTGCTCTGTGTGCTATTTCTTATGTACTTGTATACAAGTTATGACATGTAATTTCATTATTTATAAAAACATGTTACTATTGCCCTATTTCAAACCTTTCTGATTTGGAAAGCATTTTCATTTTTCTGTCCAAATTTTTCTCTCTTTGCAAATTTTCTACAGTAGCCTCAAGACCCTTCTTCACTAAGAGTCCTCCAATTTGCCCATTTTAGAAAATTAGTGAAACTCAGTTCAGAACACTCAATGCACAGTTTATAGCAACAAGCTGACATGGTAAAATGCACACCTGATTTCACACTACCTTAACTTTAGTTGACATACTTTCTTGTTAGACTTGTAAATATAAAATCATAATGAAAATAAACCTCTATCAGGAGTGTACTTCATACAGCTTAGACTTCTGTGAAAGAAAATGGGCCTGTGGCAGAGTACAGTAGGGCTCACAGAGACCAGAGCTAATTACCTTCCTATAATTAATTAAAAAAGGGAAAACCTTATATCCCGAGGGAGTGGCATTTGAATGGGCATGAACAAAGAAGGAAATAAACAAAAACCTTGACAAGGAACACCAAAACATGGGAGATGAGAAAAACCAAAAACATAGGAGACAAGAACAACCGTGGCGATAAACAAGTGTTTCAAAGAAAACACTGAAATTCTGTGTGAGAAAGTTTAGTAGAAATGTTAAGGTAGACTGTGGTTATTTATGGCATTTAAGATACTTACAAAGCCAGAGTAATTTCATGTGAAGAGCAAATGCCATGACATTAATAAAATGAACACTTACCAGAGTTTTTTCAAGTTGCACTTCTTTGTCACATTTTACTTTAGTCATCTCTTCTACAGCACATGTAATGTAAAATTAATGGAACAGAAATAATTTTTCATATTTAGCAGGCAGTATAAAACATTTACCCTTTTGCAAGACACAGTTCTAAAAACTTACTGGATTAAGTTCAGAAACTGTATAGCTAATTTAGGATTTAGATTAATTTAATTAATCTAAATATAGACTTGAAAAAATTATTAAGAAAGACATTAGCAAATCTGTATCTAAAGAGAAAATAATTATTTATCTTAAAATAAAATTCAGAGCCTATTATGTTTTCCACAATTTATGGCTTCAAATAAACTCTGTAAGACCAGAGTGTTCTCCAAGTATTGATGCATCTGCATTGTCCCAGAAAAAAATATCTGAACTGCTGAAAGTATCACATGGAAATGCTGAAAAAGGAAACCAGTTATTACTAACTTCCAAATGTTTTCTATGTGCACATTCACAGTACTGGTGTTTTTTGCAAGTATTCAACACCAACGTCATGTTTGGTGTGGAATTCTCACAGGTCTCATCCTGCCTTGCTCTAGACAAGCATTAGCAATTCACTATAGATGCCCTCAATGTAGACAGAGACATCCAATTATATTTCTCATCTGTCACATGAGATCTAGAACCATGTGCTGCACAGAAGGGAAACAGTCCTGAAGGCAGATCTCTCACTCTGGGGGCTAAGGAGCACATCCCTAGACAGTACATGCTATCAAAGCAGAATTTAAAGATAATCCCTGCCACATTCAGCATGGGGAGGGTCTACAGAAACCTTAATGTGAGGGTTTTATCTCTGCTGCAAACTACAGAAGTCACTCCTGGCACCTGCAGTGCTACTGGTCGTAGCTGGAAACCAAAATTACTTCCATGAGAATTCATGCATGGATGGTCTTAGTATTGGAGCTCTGCACAGCACTGCCCTTTGGCTGCTGCCAGTATCAATGACCACCAAAGAAAAGGGAGTCAGATGAGTAAAAATAAATCTAGGCATTCCTGACAGGTACAGGTACTGTCAAATCATTTCTCCAAGTTCTAGAGACAGTCCATTTCCAGAAAACAGCAGAAAACACTTTTATTACTGCTCAGCTCATTTTCTGCCTTTCTACAAGCCTTACCCAGCTCAGCAGACTTGTTTTGGAGCTCCAAGGTAAGCAGCTTAGACTCGTCTTCATATTTCTTTAATCTAAGAAAATTATAATTAAAAATCCCCAAATGTATAGTACAAAGCACTGCATTTGAAACTTAAAGGACAATAAGACAAAGTCTTAGCATCAGCACTTTAAGAACATTTACCTTTCACCAGGCAGATGATATATCTGCCTGCAACCTATATCAAATTTCACTTTTACAACTTCAGAACACTAGACAAAAAGTAAACAAATATATACTTAAAGAATTTGTAATTCTTATAGACAGAATTATGAAAGTTGGAGAGGGCAAAAATTTACTTTTTATAGACCAGTATCAATCAGCACAAATAAAAAAAAATACATTTAATACATTTAGACCACTGTATCAAAAAACCTCAAAATTGCAGCTTCATTTCCAATTGTTCTTCATTTTGTCATAGACTGCAACCCATAAGATTACTCTTTGAATTTAAACTCTTTAATTTACCTAGTTTGCTCCTTTTGCAGCAAGCTTTTCAAATTGGCAACAGAAGTCTCAAACTCCTCTGTCAGGGTTGCAAGCAAAGCCTTCATTTTTTTACATTCTTCCTCTTGTACTTCCTTTTCTCCAGTGACCCGAATTAATGTTTTCATTGTACTTTGGAATTCGGTTTCTAAGTTCTTTTGAGTAACCTTCAAAACATTACATCATTTCTAAACATGGTTTGCAACAAACAGCTACAGCTGTTTCATATTTAAAGTATCCATAATTATTTACCCAAATACTCTAGTCTATTTATACTGTAAAACTATAAGCAAGTTGTACCTCTGCCTTTTGCAATGAAATTCTAGCCTCTTCCAGCTCTGCCATCAAATGTTCTTGACTGACCTGGGATTCCTTTAACATTTCTTCTTCATGTACTAAGCAAGAAATATGTATGTTTATATTTTAATAGTATATTTACTAAAAAATGCTGCAGAAAATGGAAAATTACATACATTTATAAAATTCAACAAAGACCAATGGTAATGACATCATATACTATAAATACTTTGAATATATATGGCTTAAAAATACTGAAAATCAAGTTCTGAAAAGTAATTGTCCTCAGTGGCACCTGCCTGACTATAAATTTGCAAAACTGAAGCAAAGTATTTTGCCCTTGCAATTTTCAAAAGCTCTCACTGCTTGACTCGCTCTAAAAACTACCCTGCTAATCCTGATGCCATATAAGACGTTTTCAAATAAAAATAAGGCCTTCAAGGCCCCAAAATTCTGCCGCCGACCAGCAACAGAATAAAACCATCATGACCCTGTTTCCTATGCTTCTATAAACAATTACATTTAAACATAGCAGGCAGAACTCTTACATTTTGCTTCTATTAAGTCAGCAATCTTATTTTGTGATGTCTGCAGCTGGGCCTTGATATCTTTTATTACAGCATCTTTTTCATCTCTCTGCATGGTAAGAGCTGAAATCTAGCAAAATTAAAGAAATATCATAACGAAATCTGGAAAAGGGACAGATACTCATTTTTCTTTGTACCCCAGGTAGAATGTGCTGGTTTGAGATTGATTGGCATTTGGTGAGGATGAAATAAAACCATGACATATGATAGCAGACATACTGCTGTCATTCAAGTTAGATAAGGCTGTTGATCTTAGCCAAATATTGACCAAGTCACATTACTCTAAATGAAAAAGTTCTCCAGTTCAAAATCAAACCATGAATTCCAGTATATTAAAGATACTGAAACATCACTAAACTTAACAGAATCTGACTTAAATGGAGCTTCAGCTGTTATTTTGTATTTTCTACTAATATCCAGAAACATTTCTTGACTCTTGCATTGCCCCTTCAGTCACAAATAAAGCTGTACATATTAGATGGTAAAACTGAGCAAACCTGATTTTCCTTCTGACTGACTTCCAGTTTGCATTCTTTTTCAAACTTGTCCATTTTTTCCTCTTCTTCTTTTACTTTTGAGATACAGTAATATCCACAGTTAACATTCTAGCTGAAATATACTCTCAAGTTCAATACAACTTCCAGTTTAAGATTGCTGAGGCAATGTTTGATTTTATAATCAAAATATCTTTTTTTCGCCAGCTTTCCACAGAATTAGTCCATTACTCCATGTTTGTTATAAGAAACTGACAGAAAAGAGTATGTGAAAATGAAACAGGAACATAGTAGCCTATATATATAGAGAGCATTTAGCTGAAGGTTATGTAGTGTGTACACTAGTGCATTATCATTTAAATAAACTATGTGAGATAAGTATTGATCTCTAGACTGTACTCCACAGACAAAACTTGGACTTTGAGTGACTATTCATAAAATAAACTTCCCAATTTGTCTCAGTGGAACAACAATAGAAGGGGCCAGGTAGTGAATACAGGCAGCATGAATAAAAGAGGGTCCCAGTGTCTCAGTGTAACCTGCTCACCATTCGAGCACTCCACACCTGTCTGACCTAACATTGCATGTGTAATAAAAGCTATGAAGTACAAAATTGTTGAGTCAGAAGCATAAACACAATAAACAGAATTCTCACATTTGAAACTCATTTCCAATCTGTCCTTCTCTGATTGCAGACGCAGCTCTTCAAATGCCACTGTCATTCTCTAAAAACAAAATTTCGTTTTTGAAGTTCAATATTGGAGGTTCCCCAGGGGCTGCTGCCAACCTCAGCCATTCTGAGAAATCCCCAGGTAGGTGAAACAGAGTCCAAAAAGAAGACAGAAATTCTGGCAGTCACCCAGCACTAAGCACATATCACACATGGACCTACATCCCACACGCTGCTGCACTTTCTCCATTGAATGTGCTTTATAGAATACAAAAACAATTCTTGAAAAGGGACTGAAAAGCTGACTTCCTGCATCACACATGATATGCTCACAGGATGGATACAAATAGTATCTCAGCATAAACATATAACTCAACTCAGCATGTCCACATAACTCACATTCCCTTTAGGAAGCTATGTCGCTTACTTCTATGTTGCTATGAAGTTCCTCATACAGTTGTCTTGTTTCTTCGGTTGCCTGTTCATCTATCAAAGCAAGAATGTACAAGAAAGTTTTTCTTTTGAAAAAGAGTGCCAGCTGTCCAAGTCATTATGCTTAATCAGCATAATGAATTTAAAAATGAATTATCAGCTCCTTTCTTACTAAGTAAGTCATTATGAAATATGGCACCAATGGTTATAGAATCTAGGGAAAAACATTAAGCAAGCTCGGCTTTTAAATTTCCTTCCCAATAGAATTTTTTTCTGTGAAATTCTGGATCAATTTATGTAACCATATTAATTCTTATAGTTCTAATGTTGTTGAATAATAATGTATCAAAACTGTTAGTATTTGATAGACTGTAATGTAGAGTTTAGCACAGAATTTCTTCTTATCAGGAGATACCTATGACCACAGAACTGTCATTATAAAACTGCAATAACACTCCATGTCCATATTTTCCTTCTTTCCTTCACTTTTGTAATTGATACTAATTTTCCCTAAGAAAACAATTATAGAAGAGAACAGTAAGAAACACCATTATCAAAAAAGAACAGAACATGTATACACAAGTGTTTCTAGAATTAGAAGGTTAAATTTAGGCTAAAAAAAGAAATAAACAGTTCTTAAGTATCCACGATCAAGTTAGTAAAATTTTAATGGTTATAATAACAATTCTAAATTGCATATAAAATAAAATTCCCAATCAAGAACATGTTTTAAAACCTCAGGAATTTAAATTTCATTAAGTTATCCAACTGTCTTGGCTTGTTCAATTTCACAAGAAAAATTCTAGTTACTCATTATACCTTTGGCTTAAGATCATTTTTCCCCACAAATGTGTAACTGCTGCAAACAGGAAATGCCAGCTCTGGAAATTTGTTAAAGTGTGCTGGGAATTTAGAGTAGATTCTACTACCTAAAAAAAGACATGAAGTGCCACTTCCTATCTCTTAATATATTCACAGTATCTGGATGGGACTGAAAACCTTCAATGGGCTGAGCAGACTTGAGGAGACCCGCACTGCTCTGGAGTGGCTGTCAGTGGTGACACTGCCTCAAACATGTATCAGTGTTTAGGCACCCAAATAGCTCCAAGGCTTGCAACCTTTCAGCAAACAATTTTACTAGCTTCAAAAGTCCTCTGGATTTAGCATTACAAACCATACCTGTGTTAGACTGTGGCTTCACTTCTAATTTTGTGAGCCACTTAAAATTCACTTCTCATCTTAAGAGCCACATCCAGTCAATCTCAACTGGAGAATATATCTGGAACAGCACGAGAATTTTTTTCTGTTCATGAATATAGAGCAAGCTAAAAGTACATCTACTCTCATAAATTAAAAATTAAAAAAAGCATTTACATTTGGTGGTCTTCTCTGTGTAGTGAGTGCAGGTTTCCTTGAACAGATTATGCAGATGCCTCAAAGCAGTGGCTCTAAAGGAGGGAAAAATACCATGTTTTCACAGGAGTGCACAGTATTTTATGTTCCTAAGGAGTAACAATGTAAATGACCTTCACAATTTAACAGCTATATGAAACTGTCCACATGAAAACTGATTATTTTCACCACAAAAATATGTATTTGGTTGTACTACTTACTCTTTCAAGAGATCTTTGTTTCCACATATCTCATCTTCCAGTTTCAAATGGAGTTTTTCATTTTCAAACTAGTAGGGAACAAATACACTTCTCAAATACCACATGAAAAAGTAATTTTGGCTATCAGCAAATAGAAGTCTATTTTATCTGGTATTACATGTTGAGTCATCTTTTGCATGAAAGATGTAAAAATTAATGAATAACTTACCAGTAACTGAGACAGTTACAGGTATAGTCTTCATACACACACTCACACAGGACAGGTGCACACACCTTCTCAAAATAATAATTTGCTTAAGGCACAAGCCAAACTGCAACATTCTTTAATATTTAATTGTATCAATAATATTGTCATGCTAAATCAGGAAGCACTTGACTTCATCTATTGAATGTATACTATACAATACTGGCCTGCAGTTCTTGAATGGTCTTATTTTGTGCTTCAATAATCTTCCTATCTTCTTGGAGTTTTCTTTCTTTCTGGTTTAGTTCTGATTCCACAGTCAGTTTCCACTGCTTGATCTTCTCAGCCTCTTCATAGAGTTTTGAGAACAATTCATTCATTGCTTCTGTATTCTATTAAAATAGGTTCCACGATTTAATCTCAAAATACTATCTAATTAATGCTGTTGTAGATAACATATGTATCTCTTAGAAACATCACAAGAGTAATATTTTTCTACATATGGTGATATGAGCTCATATATGATCAGGAGCCGAAGTTTAAGTCTTTGTGCATCCACTATGTATTTATCAAAAGGCATTACAGAGCACATAGGAGACACAAATACAATGAAATATCCCAAACTGCTTTCAAGACATCACCAAACAGATGGTCTTAAAGACATGGATAACTGCAGTCCATCAAAAATCAATAAAAGTTTTGTGTGAATTATCAGTGAAGCCAAAATTCCTTCTAGTAGGTTCTTCACACCATTTCTTTCCTTTCCTTCTGACAGACACTGCTGAGTTAAGTAAAATCAGCTTCAGAGACTTTACCCAAGAGTACCTGTGACATTGCTGTTAATTCATACACAGAGCAGGAAGAAAAACCACCCACCCTTGTGCTCTTAGAACATTTTGAAAGTGTTGTACAAGCCGTGCTGGGCCAGTGGTCGAGGTAAGAGCAACATACAAACCCACAGGCCAGTTCAGTTTACGTATGACACTCCCTAACACCATCCTTGTTTTGGCTACATCATGAGATTTTTGCAGTCCTGATGGTAGTTTAAGAGCTGCTAGGAATAAAAGAAGTCTAGTCATCAGGGATATGAAAACCAGCAGGAGGAGTGCAAGAAATGTGTTTTATTTTGTGGTAGCAAATAGTGTTTTCTAGCTGCAAAGCACATTAGCTATTGCAAAAAATGAGCTTTACTGAGTTGTGCTAAAGCAGAAATATGCTTGTAAAGATGCTGTGAAAAGAATCCAATACTTGAGAAAATTACTAAATTCATTGTTTTACAGATAAAATAAAGCCAGACAAGGCAATTGGGATTATCTATTTCAGTTTTCCAAAGAATACTCTGACTTCAACCCTTCTGCCCCTCAATAGAATATTCAGAACCAGTTCCACAAGGATACTTAAGTGTTTAAATCTTACTCTAATTAAAACTCACAGACTTCACAGGCACTTCAAAAAAAGAAAAAACAACAACAACAAACAACATTGCAAAAACTTTAATTTTTAAAAATTTGCCTCCAGGCGAGTTCACTAAATCACAAATATCTCCTCTAAGAGATTCAGCTTTAAACAGGAGACAGAAAACATTATTCCCTTTTGACTACTTCCTCTAGCCCTGAAATATCTAATGAATAATGATTTAGGCACTGTTTGGGAACAAATTTCAAAGATCCTAAGAAATCAGATATGCAGAGTTGATACTTAGCTGACCTCTTCATCTACTTCAGAGCAAAGTTTCACTTGCTGTGAAATTGTATCTGAAACATGAAGAAATTTTGATCAATGTATTTCTGAAAACAGTAACAGTGAAACTGTATTTAACAGTGTTACAGATATGAAACTGTGAGGCTACTCGTGAAAATTAAAACTCAACAATATAAAAAAATGTAAAGAACATGCATGGCAAATATTTTAGCCTTACCTGAATCAGTGATTTCGCCACGGTTCGACATATTGAATGGCAACTTAAAATCATCATCTGAGCATTTGTCAAAACCCTGCAGAAATTTAAAAATTAGTTTCTTATGGGTAGATTTGTAAAGAAGGATTATAAAGTCCAGAATAAAAAACCCCAAAACCTACAGATGATGTGAAAATAGAATTTGCTATTAATAAATCAGCTGCCCAACAATTTTCAAAGCCCAAGGTATTGGTGATGGCTTTGGAACTCACTTGCTTCTTACTTCACAGTGGTTTATCAAACCGTTGGTTTTTTGCAGTTTGCTTTACAATGGCCAAAGGGGATGCTTTCAAGGAATTCAGCAGCTCCTGCCTCCCTGCACTGGTGTATGGTAAAGGACTCAAGAAGCCAAATTACTTTTTTGAAGACCAGTAGTTGATATTTCTTTTTTGCTTTACTTCCCAGGGCAGTTCTAAACCATATCTGATTATATTTCAGCAGGAAGATACCCTTTTATAAGGTTTTTAAGTCACAGAAGTTCATCCTGTAAATAGTGTAACTCATCTGCTGTCAGAATATCCCGTTTGAATCTCAACAGATTTCATACGGAGCTTCAACATAAAAAAATAACATGTTGGATTCCCATAACTCAGTGTGGGGACAGAAGATTTTCACTGCACATTTGTTGGAGTCCAGGGCACAGGAAATTTTTCTGTGCCTGTCCTGAGATGTTTTATTCCTCAGGAGAGCACAACTTTTAGTGTTTGGCCATGGAAAAAGCTTCCAAAACTTTAGGATGAGTTGAGTTTTATAAATGTGTGAAATACATAATATTGTAATTTATCACAAAATGAAAAAAAAATAAGTTTTATGATTTTTTAATATGAAGATAAATAGAAAGACAAAAATAGAAGATAAAGCATTAGATCTATTTTCTTCTTACTTCATCTACTCCATTTTCTACAATGTTAGTAACACAAAACGATTAGTTAAACAAAGCCACAATATAGATATTACATAACTAGCAAATAATTATTAGTAATAGAATAAAAATAAAATACATTTTAAGTACATAATAACAAATAATTAAATAACATGTCTTATATAAAAATCCTTAAGAAACACATTTTATATTTCACTAACACATATCTCTAAATATATACAAACCCTATTATTATCCAAAACAATAAACTAATAAAAAATAACAACTAAAACCCGAAACCAACAAGTCCTACTTATCTCATTTTTAACCCTAACACAAAACTTCTCAAAAATTTCCCTATCAAAACCCCAAAACATAAAAATTTTAATTCCTACAAATAACGCCCCATCTCCTACACACACTTGATCTGGTGAGAGCAAGACATCAACGCCAGCGCGAGCACCTGAGGGGGGCACTGTGTGCTCTCTGTGCTGAATTTCCCATATCAAACAGTTATCATTGGTGAGCTACAGTTACAACACAGAGCAGANTGTAACTCATCTGCTGTCAGAATATCCCGTTTGAATCTCAACAGATTTCATACGGAGCTTCAACATAAAAAAATAACATGTTGGATTCCCATAACTCAGTGTGGGGACAGAAGATTTTCACTGCACATTTGTTGGAGTCCAGGGCACAGGAAATTTTTCTGTGCCTGTCCTGAGATGTTTTATTCCTCAGGAGAGCACAACTTTTAGTGTTTGGCCATGGAAAAAGCTTCCAAAACTTTAGGATGAGTTGAGTTTTATAAATGTGTGAAATACATAATATTGTAATTTATCACAAAATGAAAAAAAAATAAGTTTTATGATTTTTTAATATGAAGATAAATAGAAAGACAAAAATAGAAGATAAAGCATTAGATCTATTTTCTTCTTACTTCATCTACTCCATTTTCTACAATGTTAGTAACACAAAACGATTAGTTAAACAAAGCCACAATATAGATATTACATAACTAGCAAATAATTATTAGTAATAGAATAAAAATAAAATACATTTTAAGTACATAATAACAAATAATTAAATAACATGTCTTATATAAAAATCCTTAAGAAACACATTTTATATTTCACTAACACATATCTCTAAATATATACAAACCCTATTATTATCCAAAACAATAAACTAATAAAAAATAACAACTAAAACCCGAAACCAACAAGTCCTACTTATCTTATTTTTAACCCTAACACAAAACATCTCAAAAATTTCCCTATCAAAACCCCAAAACATAAAAATTTTAATTCCTACAAATAACGCCCCATCTCCTACACACACTTGATCTGGTGAGAGCAAGACATCAACGCCAGCGCGAGCACCTGAGGGGGGCACTGTGTGCTCTCTGTGCTGAATTTCCCATATCAAACAGAGTTATCATTGGTGAGCTACAGTTACAACACAGAGCAGATGATCGAGAAGATGATTCTCTTCAGTTTTGACAGCAAATAAGAGGAAAACTCTTTGAAATTCAAACCGAAGGTGTTCCCCCGGCAGCAGTCTAGGCATATGCACAGAAATGAGTCCAGCGCAGGAGCCGTCCTGCCCCATGCGTGTGTGTGTGTGTGTGCGCTCCAGGCTCGAGGCTCTGCCGGGGCACTCTCTGGGCACAGCTCTGTCCCCGTGTCCCCGGGAAAGGGCCCTGTGGTTCCCCCCTCGCCCCCTCCTCAGCCACGGCCTCCAGAGCAGCACAGCCCGAGGCACCGGCGGGGGGAGGGGGCCGCCCTCAGAGGCCTCGCGGTCGAGCGCTCACCTGGGATCTGCCCGCAGACACCTGCCCAGCTCTCAAGCGCGGCGGCATGAACAATTTAAACCGGTTTTCCTTCTCCATGGCCCCGATAAAAGGGCGGGCAGGCAGACCCCAGCGCCGGCAGCTCTCGGCGGCCGCTGAGGGCGGGCGCGAAGGGCGGAAAGCTGCGGCGGCCCCTCAGAGCAGCGCGCTCTTGGCGGCAGCGCCACCTAGCGGAGCTCCCGGGCCGCCGTCTCGCGGGGGCCGCGTTCGCCTCAGGGGCGGCCCGGCCCGGACAGGGAGGCCGAGTTTCTTCGTCGCCCATGG
>VXBU01014824.1:35130-50726 GCA_013400315.1 Bombycilla garrulus
CTGTACAGGGAATAAATGAGGGAGCCCCGTCCTCGTGTTGACCCCCGTGTTGTAAATCGCTCCCCCAGAAACGTCGGTGGATGGAATGTTGTGTGTCGGGCACTGGAACATAGAGTGCTCTGGAAGGAGCCAAAGCAGAGAATGTCAAAGTCCGGAGAGCTCAGGGGAGGACAAACGTTTGCAGTGCGGAACACGGTGAGTCCGTGGATGCAGGGGCAGGTCCTGGAGGCATCTCCTAAAGCTGCCACACCCCCAGCCGATGGGATCTGGGAGGAGTTGGGGGCAGCTGGGAATAGCTGTGCAGCCGGGTGGTTCATGGTGCACCCAGGGGTGCTCAGGACTGTCCTGCAGAAGAGGATCCCTGTGCTTCAGGGCTCTGTGTACTGGGGCCGGGACTTTGCTGCCCTCCAGGAGCAGCTCTCAGCCGGCCCGTGGAGCTGCTCGCAGTGCTGGGGGACAAGATCTGGGTGTTGATGCCTGTGTAACTTAGGTCAAAGTTAGAAGCTGCTTATATAGCTTGAGTTATAAGATATCAGTATAACCTGATATATCTATATAACCTGGTATCAATATAACATAAATCATGACTTCATATTTCTATATAACCTGATACCTATATAACCTGAATCACAGCTTTTTATACCTGTATAACCTGAATCATAACTTTTATACCTATATAACCTGACATAGATAACTTTTTATACAATTTTATGGCTGGTATATGGTTAACTAGTTGCTTAATGCTAAATAGACAAAAAAAAAAAAAGAAGAAAAAACTTGCTTTAGAGATAGATAGGCATAGTATTAATGAAAAATTGGCAAATGCAAAGCCAATTAGCCACAAAGCAAAGAATTTAGGCCGCTTAAGAGCAGACAGACCAAGGAACACTAACTGCTCTGAAGACAAAGTTGAAAAGTTCAGATGAGAAGAAGACCTTGGAAGCTTTCATCAAAGACCCCCAACAACGCCTGAATTGGAGAGGTGCAAGTGCAGTGCAAAAGAACTAATAACCATGAGACCATGCAATGTAAATTAGTTCCTGCACCAGTGTGATGATGTTATACTGACACAGTAACACTAAGCAATACTTGCTGTATAAATATACCACAGCACCTGACAAGGGTGGCTGAGTCAGGTGGAGAAATCCCCCTCACCTCCAGCACTGCAATAAACAAATACCTGCTCTATAGACATTGGTCTATGGGGATTTATTTCCAGCCCATTGTGAGAAACAAAGCTCACTCTTTAAATTTTTTAAAGGTTTAATAAAAGTTAAAAGGGATATTATCCAGCACTAGAGTGCCTGAGAAACTGCCAGAAGCATGTCATTAGCTTAAAACAATGTTCTCATATACTGTTATATTACATGCATATTCATGGTTACATGCATATTCATGAGGTTCATATATTATTCAAACATTCCTGTGAGTTTAGCTGTTCCACTTTCTTTTACTTGGTTTTAACCTTTGACTTGTCTGCATGCCATCTTGTAGATTAGATTAATATATTTTATTTCTTCTCGTGGTTCCATCATATTGTTTTTACACTCCCTAACAAAGAGTTAATAAATTCTTTTCTCAGTGCTCTGGTTTTTGTCACTGTTATCATTAGTCTACAAATGTGCGAAACAACATAATTATTTTATACCATTCTCTGAGTTAGTTACATGAATGAAAACATTTTAACAGTACATAGTCTCTATTTTAATATTATGCTAGGGCTTAAGATATATTTATCATGCTAGTATTTATATGAGCTATATGGTGCATACATAAACTGATAGATTATACCAAAAAGCAGTTAAAAGGGGTTATAAATTGTACCATATCAAAATTCTTGATTAATAACAAAATGCAAAAGCTGATACATAAATGCAAAAGCCAATATTATATTGTTATTTATAACAATATCCTTCAGGCATCAGCAGCCGGGTGTGCCAGGACATCTGAAGGGGAAATTCTGGTTGTAACTGCTCAGCAGTGGTGGTTTAGGACCAAGGAATAACCTGGAATGGAGAAGGCCCAGCAGAGGAAAGGCTTAAACAGGCTTAAACAGTGCCAGAGACTTGTACAGAGAAGTCAGGCTGAGAAGCCAGTGTCCACAAAGGAGACTGAGGAGTCCTGCAACTTTATTTGAATAAAGGGAGAGAGTCCACTGGACCATGCTCATGGCTGGTTTCTATCCTGGTTTTGGAAGACACAGCCTCCTTTAATCCTAAACTCCTGATCACGTTGCCCTCTTCCTTTCTCCATCTGCTGAGGTACCAGGAGGGTACTGCTTTCCCAAACCACATATTCCCCCTTGAACAAGTGTCATTTTCCCCCAGTGTTCAGAAGCTCAGGCTGTCTGGATTCTGCAATGGACTTTGTGCAGACCCACTTCTCTGTTACCCTAAAGGTCAGGGCTTCAAACTATCTGAGTCAAACTTGGGGTCTTTAACAAACTTGTGCAGCTTGATTTTTGTAGAGGCATTAAGACACATTTTGGAGACATTAACACCCACTTCTCCTAAAGCCCCTCAATCATCGAGTCATTAATAAATCCACCCATCTTTCCTATTAGACTGAAGGATTGTAAGGGAGTGAAGATCCCCTTGGTGATAATGAACAGCCACAACATTGTCCAGTAGTATCCTGGCATAGGAGTGCCATCTCAGGTGGCAGAGCTGGGCCTGGGGCTGGGCCCAAGGCTGGGCTCAGGTGCCTTGAGCTGGAGCAACTGTCTGTGAGAGGTCAGCTCTGGACACATCTGTGCAGAGTCCCTGGAGAACAGCTTATGGTGGAAGGATTCTGCCCAAAGGCCTGTGGGAGAGCTTTTTTGGGTTTGTATTTAAGCAATAACATGTGAAGGGGTACACTAAAAATTCCCTACAGTTCTGGTCTTTGCTCTATGCTCGTACTTCATTAAGAAATGCTTCAGTCAGAAACTCTGGATACTACGTATTCTGCAGGCAGAAAACCCAGAGAAAAGCTTTCTTGTTATTTAATTTCACAGTCTTTTCACTTTGACAGCACTCATGAAACTGCTCCAATTAACTGTGTGAGAACTGAGGAACTGAGAACATTATATCCAGAGTTGAGGCTTGTTCAAGCACTTGGCATGTTCCTGCACCCTGTGGTGCCAAATCCCTGAACTGCACATTTGGGAAGTTGAAACTGCTGAGAAATCAAAGTCAGTCAAAACTTCCCAAGACTCTGAGGGATTAATTACTCCCACTGAAGGTCATCACTGAAGAGCCCAGTGAGGCCATGACCAGAAAAGGACACTGTCCCTGCCTTCTGGCAAAGCAGGAAGTCAGAGGTACTTGGTACAGCTGGAAAATGTGGGGGTGCCCAGCCCCACCAAGACCCTTGGTTGTCCCTGCCACAGACTGTCCTATGCTGCGCAACACTTCTGCTGTTTCTCTGCACACTTTAACCAGCTGCTGCTCCCCAGACTCTCTCTGACCACAGGAAGTATCCAGGTTTACTGTCTATTACTGTTTATTGTCTTCCTGCCCTCACTGGTTGCTGCTTCAAACACGAGTCTGTGGTTACCTTAGGATTTGCTGATGTGAAAAACGAGGTTCACTTTCCTGGTAAAATTTAAAAGGTTTAATGAAAAGACGATCGGAGACAGAGATAAAGCAAAGGGTTAAACAGCTGGGTGCTTAGCATTCAGCCAAGAGCACACCTGCTATTTCAGAGACACCCTGTTCAGAGACAACCTTTTGCATATTCATAAACAATTACACATATTTAAACTTTTCCCCAAACTATTACATGTTCTAAGAACTGTTTTGTATGACTCCTGCTAGGGTCTGCCTTTCTAGAGCATGTGCAGCTCGGTTTTTGGACCACACTTGCCCCAGATGCTGGGTGCTGATAATTGGCATATCAGTAGCAGGGGTTTTCATCACACATTCATTGGATGTTATCCCAGCAAGCAGGCAGTTCAATTCCCACAAGCAGAACAATATCAGCTATTTCACTGCTATGTCTAAGCAGGAAAAAAACCACAAACTGTATAATAAAGTTACTTTGATGTTATACATATAGAATCCATTTAACATTTGCGAAAAACCAATATTACAATATGTATTTATAACACTGATGCCTCGAAGTTTCCCACAGCCTGGCCAGTTCTTTCAAAGCCCAATTTGTGCTCCTCTATCACCCCACATATCCCACCCCAAACTCAAATTCCCCCTCCCCATCCCAACACTGGAATGCACATTCTATTTTTTCTCCCTATTCCAGGTGAGGAGGGGAGTGACAGAGTGATTTTGGGAGCACCTTGCATCTGGCAGGGGTCACCCACAAGCCCCCCAACACCCCTCACACCCCTCAGCACAACCCTCAGTCATTCCCAACTCAACCACCAGTGTGACCCCCCAGCTCAGCCCCAGCACCCGATACAACCCCTGGCATCACCCAACCCAACCCCCCTACAGTGACATCCCTTGCTGACCTGCCCAGTGGTGACAGGCAAGTCTTAGCTGCCTGGGGACTCCTAGTTCTGGGTCCCAGATACCTGCACGCCCTCATTTCTGTCTCCCCCCTGCCCCCGTTTGTCTCCCCCATTTCTGTCTCCCCATCATTCTATCACCCTCCCCCTTCCCCTAGCTCTGTCTGTGTGGGGCCCTCAGTTCTGTGTGGGATGTTTTCCACCCATTTGTCACAGGAAATCCAGGGGGTGGTGTCAGCATGGTGGCTCTGGGGCACATCATTGGCATCATCACTGGGGCTCTGGTGGTATGTGGGGACTTGGGGCCCTGTCACAATCCGCTTTAACATTAAGGCAGAAATCATGATGGTTCGTGCGATCTCAAGGTGCAAAAATAACAGGCAAACAGCAAGAGACTATAATTTCAACAAAACAACAAAGCACTTTTTGAGTGCTGATCAACTCAGTTATGTGATAGAGGGGAGAGAGAGAAAGAGAGCAAAGTAGGGAGAGAAAGAGAGAGAGAAGGTGGAATATAGCTACTAACGAAGAGACGAAGTCCTCGTGGCCCAGCCAATAGACGTGTCTTCTTCCGTGGGGAGATCTCGAGAGTCCCTTCAGAGAGTCACAGTTTTTAAGTCTTTTTCCAAGGCGAGTGGCTTCTGGCCAAAAGGCAGGGAGATTTATGGCCTATTGTGAGCAAGGCCCATAGCTGATCAGCACAGTTTCGAGGAGCAGGTATGTGCTGTGCCGTGGCAGAATGCATGCTGTACCGTGATGGTACCTGCGTGCTAACTGTCCTGCCAGAAGCACTGTACCATGGAGCAGAGCACTTTTCAGTGATTAGCAAACATCTCCCCCCTCAGCCAGGCCAGGGTGTGTCTTGTGGGGTCTGTCCCAGTCTCTGTCCTGACGATCAGGAGGCAAAACAAGATCTTTGGGACAACCCTTACAGGCCCTGACCCATGGAGGGGGGAAAAGGGAGTTCCTGTCCCACATGTGGGGATGAGAGTCCCTGATCAGCTGTTGGTGGGGAAGGAGCACTTGCCTGCCCGGATCCTTCCCACGCTCAGGGAAGGAAGCAGAGCCCCACACTGGTGCCATGAGAACGTGACGCTGGGTGCCCCCAGCCCTGTGGGGCTCGGGGACCTGGGACCCTTCCTTCACCTGTGGGGTGGGGGGAGTCTCGCAGCCCCGCCCCGCGCGGCACTGGCCCAACAGCTCTCAGCCAATAAGAGCGTTCCCCTTGAAGAGTCATCAGTTGCTAGGGACGCTCCCAGTCCTCCCNCCTTTGCAGCCCTCAGCCAATCAGAGCGCGTTTTGGCGATGACTCATCAGATGCCGGGCAGATCAGCATCTCTCGATGCTGCCCACCCGGACCCCACCTGCGCCCCTCCCTCACCCCCAGCGCCCCTGGGAGCGGAATTTGGGGTGGAGGGGGCACCCCCAGGGCGGGTTCCCCCCTCGTTGTCCTGGCTGGGGCCTGTGCTGAGTGCGGGTGGGAGTCCCCGGGGCCCAGAACTGCCCGGGCACAGCTGATGCCGCCCTCCCGAGCTCTGCACTGGTCCGGACTGGTGCTCCCAGTGCGACATGGGCCGCGAGGAACCCCCACGACACAGCGGCTTTTGGGGCGTCAACACCTGCCTTGGCGCTGGGGCCGTGCTGGTGGCGCTGGGGGTCTCTCTGGTTATGGGCGAGGAACTCTCGGGTGAGCGGGGAGAGAACCCCAAACTGAGCTCATCCGCAACCGGCAACAGTACGTGCGCTTGGACAGCGAGGTGGGGGACGTTCCTTCTGCGGAGCAAGTTGTCAGGAACTGTAAGAACCAGCTGGAATTCCGGGAGAGGACGCAGGCTGCAGTGCCTCGGTGTCGGTACAGCTACGGGGGGCTCTCCCCGTTCCTCCTGAATCGGAGGGGTGAACGTGGGGCAGAGTGTGTCCCCTCGGCTCTTCCCTTGGGAGTGGTCCTGGAGCCCCTCAAGACCTTCCTGGGAATATCCTACAACACCTCAACCCTCCTCGTGCCCATGCCTGTGGCTTCGTGCCCCTCCCCGTGCCTGCCTCGAACGCCTCGCCCGTCCGTCTCTGTTCCCATCCCCATAGTCTCTTGTGCCCTCCGCAGTCTCTCCTCTCTTTTCCAGTGTCCCTCGGGGGTCTCCCCGTCCATCCACCCCATATAATTACAACCTGTGCACTCTTTCTCAGTGTTCCCCCCTCTTGTCCATCTCGTCCGTGCCGTCGAGCTCCCAGCCCCAGGCCCGGTCAGAGCGCACACCACTGATGACCCATTAGTTGCCAGGCAGGCCCTCAGCGCCCGGGACCCGGGGGTCCGCAGTCTCCCAGCTCAGTTCCAGTTCCTCCCAGCCTTTTTCAGCCCATTCCCAGTGTCTCCCCACTCCACTCCCTTCTCTCCTGGTGCCATCCCAGTCCATCCCTGTCTCCATGCTTTTCTGTGCCTTCCAGCGTGTCCATTTCCCTGGTGCCCTTGAGCTCCCAGCTCAGCCTCGGCCGCTTGCTCTGCTGTGCGCTGGATTTCTCCCCTGCCCAGGTGCTGCTCAGGTGGTTCCAGGGCGGGCGGGAGCTCACGGGGCACTTGGTGGCCACCCATGTGGTGCCCAACGGGGACTGGACCCACCAGCTCCTGGTGCTGCTGGAACCCCCTCCCCCGACACGGGGTCACTTCCACCTGTCGGGTTGAGCAGGTGAGGTCGGAGCAGCCCCTGACCCGGCACTGGGGCACGGCCCGGCCCGGCCCCCACAGTGCCGAGGAGAGAGAGAGGGAGGATCCCTGCCCTGACCCCCCCTCCACTGACTTTCCCCCCAGGGTGGAGAGTGTTTGGGGTGGTCCTGGTAAAGCTCAGTGGGGGGGTTGAGGGTGTTGATGGGGGCTGTGAGAGGGTTTTGGGGGCTTGGGGGTACCTGGAAGGGGATTTGGGAGGTCCTGGATAGGGCTGTCTGTTTATGAGGAGGGTCCTGGGATGGTCCTGGAGGAGTTGGGAGGGGGTTTAGGGCTATTCTGGGTGACATATGTTGGGCTTTGGACAGTCCTTTGGGAAGACTGTGGGGTGGTTTGGGGGGGTTTAGAGGAGGTTGAGAGAATGTTTGGAGGGTCCTGTTGGGTCTTGGGGGTAACTGGGAAAGAGTTTGAGGATCTTGCAGGCTTTTGCAGAGCTATGAGGCAGCATTAAGGGTCTTGGGGTGGGCTGAAAGATGGTTTGGGGGATCCTGGAGGGTTTGTAAGGGGGTTTGTGAAGGTACTGAACCCCCATCCTGACCCCCTTGCACCCCAGAGATGCCACTGGACAGTGCAATATGTTGGCAGGGGTCGTGGGCTTTGTGTTGTGGTTTTTCTTCCTGGCACTGGGGCTCAGCTTCTAGTGCGGGAGAAAGTGAGGGGGGATTTGAGGTGGGGGTTCCTCAAGGAGTCCCCAGCATTCACGGGGGTCTCTGTGTTTCAGGGTCCCACGTTCCCCAGGCTGCAGGTGATGCCAGTGTCCCCCTTTCCTGAGTGGGTTGGGGTACCTCCACTGCTGCCAGAGGGGCCACGGCCATGTTGAATGTGCCCCCTCCCTGGGGATGGGACCCCTGCATCCCAGTGTCACCCCTTTTTCTCTCCCCACTGGGCTCCTGTGCTCCTGCTGCAACCTCAGCCTCTCACTCTCTGCCCTGGCCCAGACCAGAGCCCCCCATCCCCAATCCCGCTGTGTCCCGGTGACCCCCACCCCAGCCCCATGGCAACCCACCTGTGCCCCCTGAACCTCCTGCACACTCCCAGCCCGGGGATCTGGCTCCCCAGATTTCGGGCGGGCTTCAGAACACCAGTAAAGGAGTTTTTTAGGGGTCCTGGCACTCACAAATCTGTGTCATCGGTTCCTCTGCACGCCTGGTGACACGGGCGAGGCAGAACGGAGTGACTAGGGGGCTTTGAGGGGGTTTGGGGATGATCTTGAGGGGGCTGTGGAGGGAGTCGAAATCTTTCTGTTATCTGAGTCTTGATGGGTCTGAGCAGGCCCACGCCCCCCCCCCCGTGCCCCCAGACCCATCAGAACACTATCCCACCCAGGACGCCCCCTACCCGCGGCTACCGCGCCCCCGCGACAGCGATCAGCCAATCAGAGCCCGTTCTGCCGCTGAGTCATCAGTTGCCAGGCAGATCCACAAATTCCACCTGCGCTCCCCACCCGGATCCCACCTGCACTCCCCACCTGAATCCCACCTGCTCTCCCCGCCCGGATCTCTCCTACGCTCCCCACCTGGATCCCACCTGTGCCCCGGGAGGGACCGTGGGGAGCGGGGAGGTGGGGCCGCCCAGGCTGGGCTCTCCCTTGCTGTCCCTGCCGTGGCGAGTGCAGGCATGTCCCTGGATTGTTCCAACCTCCGTCCCACCTGGCCTGGAACAGCTCCAAGGATGGGGCAGCCACGACTTCTCCAGGCAATCTGTTCCCACCTGTCTTCTTGGGATCAGGGACAGGGCTCGAGATACTTCATGATGTTGGCGTGTCGGAGGCTGAAATGTTATGGTTAATGGTTTAAATATCGTTATGCGGGAAATGCTGCTACCACTGAAGCCCACCCCTCCCTGAGGGTGCCTCCTGAGGGGAACTTTGGACTGTCAGTTAAGCTGCCTAAGGAAACCTGGGATAGATAAATGTGACACTGTTGTTCAATTAGCTCAGGTCTAGAGAGAAATAAACGAGGTTGAGGGAGAAGAAAATATCCCCCAGAGAGCCAAACCCAGCGGCTTTCCTGAAAATCAGCTTTGATTGAATTTGGGGTGGGGGAGATCATAGCCCACAGGCTCATCTACTGAGGCCAGGCTTGCACACACTCCCCCCAGCCAAGGGGGCAGTGGAGAATTTTGGGGGTGTGATGGTAATCTCTGGTCAGAGGAAGTGAACACCCATCCTCTGTTACACAAAATGGCTCATCTGTAAAACCCCCCATCCTGGGAAAGCGACACACAGAGAACATTTTTTAAGGCCTTGCACAAGAACACTGCAATTTTCATAAAATCAGAAATTTCTTATACATTCTCTGAGTGTGTGGAGAGTTCTCCTCGACATCAAGATGTCATTACAGAGTTACTTCCCAGCTGAGGATAGAGAGGAAGCAGACTTCTGCATCCCACTATCATTTTCTGGAAGGTAACATTGGCTCCTAGTTTAAACTACTTCTTGTAACATAGATACCTTTATTATCATGCACTGTCTTATGAACCGACTAACAGTGTTTCTTTAATTTATCCTGTGTAGTAAGTAAGCCTGTCAAAGTCTCATGTCTGTTTTTTCCCTTGTGTTTACTCAATAAATAAATCAAATTGTAATAAGCCTGATGGGTCATTATTGAGAACTTGAGAGCAAGAGTGGTTTTGGGGTGCTGGTGCCTCAGTAAAGCTGCCTATGCCAGAAACCTGGGCAAAGACAGAGACTTGTCTGAGCTTACTCTTTCATTTCTAACAGGCCCAACAGGATGCTGTTGGGATCCATGGAGTGGTGATATTTTTTTGTCACTCTTGTTCCACCCACCTCTTTTTCTATTTCTTTCTCTCTCTCTCTCACACACACACATTTACTGTTAAATAAAATCCATACTATTAACTTTGGCATATGGTCTTGTTTGGATCTAAATTCAGGGAGAGACATCTCTCTAAAATCTTTAATAACAGGATCACAACACAGTGTCGAGACCCTTGCACACCAACTCCAGCCAACGTTCATCTGCTGGGAATATGGCACCAACCCTTGGGATGTGCCCTATCTGCATCAGGGACCAGCTGTGGGCTTGTGTTATGCTGCCTCAGCAGTGGAAATCCACAGAGATGTCAATCCATTGACTGACATGAGATCTTGAGATTACTGTGACCAAGAGATGACCCTGGCATGTCCATGGGTGTGACCATGAGGTGACCATGATATGATCGTGACCGTAAGACAACCATGGCCATGAGATGACCCTGATAATGAGCATGACCAAGACCATGAGATGATTGTGACCAACAGATGACCTTGATTTGACCTTGAGGTGATCAAGATCTAGAGACAACCACGACCAAGACTATGAGGTGTCCCTGAGATGACCATAACCAGAGGTTCCTAGTGTGCAAGCTCCTGAGTACACAGAGGAAAAAAAGGCTGAGATTGAGTTCATGGCCCTGGAGATGAGGGAGCTTGGAGAGAAGACCACTGCCAGGAATCCCACAGGATCTGGGTTGGGACCAGCAGAAGTGGGGGACACTGGGAATGAAGGACACTGGGGACAGTGGACACCTAGAATTGGGGGACACTGGGATGCAGGACCACCACAAGCAGGGGGACACCAGGAATGAGGGACACCGGGAGTGAGAGACATTGGTAACAGGGTCCACCAGGAATGGGGAGCTCTGGGAATGGAGAACAGTGGGAATGAGGGACATCGGGAATGGCGAATGGCAGTATGGGAGACACTGGGAAAGCAGGCACTTCCAGGAAATGGAAAACACAAGGAGTGCATGTAAACTGTAACTGGGGGTCATGGGAAGAGTCCCAGGAAGATCCAGGGAGGTCCCGTGCATTCCTGGGGAGTTTCCCAGGGGGATCCAGGTGAATCCCCAGGGATTCCCTGTCCTGGTGGATTTGCCCCCTGCCTTTTCCAGGCTGCACCATGCTCTGAGAAATGCTCACTAGTCCTCAACCTCGATGAACCTCACCCAGGCCAAGCTCCTCTTGAGCTTTTCAGAAACACTGTGCTTCCAGGCAGCACTGCTGTGTGAGGAGCTCCTGAGTTCTTTGTGAACAGTCTCATTTCTCTTGCATTAAATGGACAAAATCCTAGTTCTCACAGTTTGAAAGAAAGCTGCCCACCCAAAGTAGGGCCAGGATGAAACCTTGCTGTGACAAAGGCCATCCCTCAGGGCCCTCTAATCAGAGGTGCCACAGGATCCCCCTGAGGCTGTGTTGGGCAGCAGCAAAGTCCCTGTGGGTCCCTGTGAGTGGGGCCTCTTCAAGCTGGGAACTCTCCTGTTTGCTGCACTTGGCGGATCCCCGAGGGACGATGGCTCCCAGGCTGCCAAAACCCCAACTCCTGGATGTTGGGATCCAAAAAGCAGAGAGTTTTCAGAATACCAGGCCTGGGGTCTGCAGGCCAAACTTAAATACAGGGTTTGAGCTAAGACCCTGGGAGAAGCTTCCAAGCTTAGATGCTGGAAGCAAGAAGGTAGATTTTTAGTCAAAATAGAGACATGTTAAGTTAGATAGAGAGAATAGAAGTAATTACAAAGATAACAAGAAGTCTGTAGAATACATTTGTGTAGCAGAATAAAATTGGTTAGAAAAGATCACTTTATTGATAGATGAAATTTCTTATTGTTGGTCTAATGGTGTAAACATCCTAGTGTTCTGTTACAACAGTATCCTGTTGATTGATAAATCTTTAAAGGAGGTGTCAGCCTTTTCACTTTGGCAAGAAGATGCCAAGGCATCTGGAGGGAGTATTTCAGTGCCCTGGAGATGAATTTTTCAGAGGTACCTTGCACCACTAGTGCTTAAAGAGTCTCTTTATGTCTGTTTGCTTTTCCATGTGCATATGCAGTAGCAAATCTGAGAGAAAGGGTGCTGTCTTAGATGTTTAAGTACCTTAGATATCTAAGTACATTAGGCCTGTAAGTAACTTTATTTTAAGTTATATGTTAAGTTAAATGCTGTTAAGTTTTATTCCTTTGTTAAATTGTTACAGTATAAGTACTGTTCAGTTTGAGTGCTGTTAAGTGCTGTTTGAGTGCTGTTGAGTGCTTTTATATTCCTTTTTATCCTTGTCCTTTCTATCCTTTGTCACACAAACCTAAACACACACACAACACACACAGGGATAATTAATTTCTGGTTTGATTGACTGGATTTTTGGGGTTTTTTTTTCTCCTTTTCCATCTGTCTGCCTTAACTGTCTGTAAGCAGCAGAATGAATCTTGCCAACGAACCTTGTCATGCTGTCTCTTAGTATTAAATCGGCTTTTTGCTGATGGCTCGGCCGGTGACATTTTGGGGGATCTCAAACACTCGCTGGTCACATTCCCCGAGCCTCCCCCGCCGTCACGTCCGCTCCCAATGATCTGCCTAGCGACCGATGACGTCACTGCAGAGACGGTCTTCCATTGGCGGAGAGGAAACAGCGGAGCCAATGGCGGGGCCGGAGGTGCTCTGCTGGGAGGGGGTGAGTGGGACCCCGGTATGGGGATCCCCTGAGAGGGATCCCCTGAACTGCCGCTCCCGGGCACTGGGATCTTCCTGTGTTCCCTCTCCCGGCACCAGGACCCCTCTGAGCTCCCCGCTCCGCAGCACCGGCACCCGCCTGCATTCCCTTATGCCCCTTTTTCCTGGACCCTGGGAGTCCCAGGACCCCCATTCCTGCCTTTCTCAGCCCCCACATTCCTCTTTCCTCAGTACCAGGGACCCTCTGGACCTCCCTTTCAGTCGTCCCTGCTCTCCCTAGCCAGGCATCCCCATTTCCTTGACCCTGAGATGCACAAATCGCCTTTCCTGGCTTTCCCAGCTTTCCCTGAAATCTGCTGGAAGATAAACTTTCTAACACAATTTGAAGCATTAGAGAGCAGGCATCGTCAGAGCAGGACACATGGAGGATATCTCGTCATCCTGTGTTTGA
The DNA here is from genome assembly GCA_013400315.1 of Bombycilla garrulus. Classification (NCBI taxonomy): domain Eukaryota; kingdom Metazoa; phylum Chordata; class Aves; order Passeriformes; family Bombycillidae; genus Bombycilla; species Bombycilla garrulus. Next base: position 48,191 of record VXBU01014824.1, read on the forward strand.
GGTTGGACTTTATAACCAGATATTTGTGCATCACAATCATACTTATTCGTTACGGTGTATCTCCATACTCATATAGAAACGTCACTTTCCTACTTTCCTAGAGGTCATTTCCATGCATCCGCCTCCACTGAAGTCATTTCATGGTTCTGGAGGGTCCCTAAATGCCTCTCTGGTGGTCGTATTCACTGAATGATTTGATATTAAAGGTGACTTTCCCTTGAAATTTTTCCTTGGGCATGAGCTATTGCTTTTTTATTATTGCTTCTTAACATAACCTGCCCAAAACCCCACTGTAGTCCTTTTTATCTGTTTCTCCACCGGTTTCAGTCACGTTTATTGTCCTGTGTGCATACTTTACATCCTTTTATCACATGCTGGATACATGTTTTAGACATGTTGGAGCTACAATACAAATTAAAATCCAAGACAACAAAATAATATACCACTATTAACATTACTAATACATTTTTCTCCATTCCTCTAACCACAAAATACAAAACTCTATTTACTTTCACCTAAAAGAACATACAATATGCCTAAAATCAACTACCCCAGGGGTGGAAACACAACCTCACCATCTACCATAAACTATTCCAAACTACACTAAAAAAAATATATAAAAGTCCAAGACATCTACAATAAATTAATAGCATCATTATATTAAAAAAACCACAGCAGCAGAGGTGTTTAAAAAAAAAATCCAAATTATCCTAAAAACTAATTTCGTCATCAAAAATAGCAAAGTTTAAAAACCTACCCAAAAAATCCAATTCCTAAAAATAAAATATCAAAATAAACAACATCAAATTCCCAGTAATATCATCAACAAAATCACAGCAATATCTCCACCAACCAACAAGAAGGAAACACAAGCTTTCCTAAAGCACCATAAATTTAAGAAAAACCCACATTCCTAAATACAAGCAGATTGGGACCCCTCTCTACTCCACCATTTCCCTTTCCTTGATCCATGAGGCTCCCTGGAACCACCCAACCTTTGTGCCCCAGCAGTTCTCCAGAGCCTGTGATTCCTGTCTGGTGTCAGAGCCCAGCCTGGGGTTTCTCAAGGTTGTGTGGCTGTGGGGTACCTGGACAGGAACCCCTTTGAATGAGCAGGGCTGGATGGAGCCAAAGATGCTGTGGGTGATGGAATATTGGATGCCCAGACCTGGATTTCCAAGCGGAACCAGTGCATGGCGGCTGACAACCTGGAGGTGCTGTGGGGCTGGGATAACCACAGTGGGGGTGTGTAGGATTCAAAATTCTTTTACATTTGGGGTCCTTGATAGGGGATCCCCTTGTGTGCTCTGTGCCAGGTTGAAAATAAGTGGTCTTCAGTTGTTTATTGGTTCTTTATCACAATTCAGAGCCTTAGATGACAACAGGCTCAGCACACAGAGAGAAACGTGCACAGCAAGACCTGGGGACTTCAAGGGCATGTGCCAGCAGGACACAAAATGGGCAGTTTCAAGGATTAACTATTACTACATACCTAAAAGGTATCTCTTTTTTTTTTAAACTACCAATAACTAGCTATTGTCAGTCACGTAACCTCTGCACTGTGGCTCTGTCTAACCAATCACTGTGCTACCAAAACTGCAGAAAATGGAGATGAAAAAGAAGGAGGGAAACTGAGTCAACACACAAAAGTCCTCCATATTTGTTCCAGCTACTACCAATACTAAAAAACCCAAAACCTACTTTTTCACCCTATGACAAACTACATTATTATCTACTTCATACATTAACAAAAACTCAGCTCCTCACAAAGTCCTAGAAGCTTTATCCATGGCCAAAGATGAAAAGCTGTGCTCTCCTGAGGAATAAAACCTCTCAGGACAGGCATGAGAGATATTCCTGTGTCCTGAATTCCAACAGGGGTGTCCTGGGGTGATTTTATGATGATGCTTTATTCCCTAATCTGCTGTATGCCCAGAAAACTAGTGCTGCAGTTTGAATTTGGACCCAGGGGTGGGGTGGGGTAGGGAGCTCTGGGCTCCTGCTCGGGCTCTGTTCAAGCTTTTGCTCTCCGGTGCTCCAGGAGCTTGGATCTGGATGCTACTTTGTTCCTTCTTGTGGATTAATTGGAGGATTTTTTTTGCTAAGGTGAAGCAAAAAGGTTTTTTATCCTGGAGGCTGCACCAAAATCCTCTTGGCGATTTGTTTCTCTTTTTTCCTTGAACTGTTTTGACTTGGTTTTTTGTTTGGTTTTTTTTTCTTTCCTCAGCCCATCCAGGGAGCTGGCGAGACTGCCCCAAACTCCAGACCTCAGAAAAGCTGAATGGACACAAGGACACAAGAAAGCACATTAAACTTCAGCTGCTGTGAGAAAACCCACGCCAGAAATCCAGCAGGTTCCCAGCTGCTGTAAATTCTTTTCTCCTCCCATCCCCATAGGCAAAGAAGGGCAGTCTCCACCTTCGCCTCTCAGCCACGCAGCGAGATGGGGTGTAAGGTTCAAATTTCCTTTTTTTTTTCTTTTTCCCCTTTTTTTTATATTTTTTCACCTGCGCCTTGCTGGTGCCATTTTTTTTTT
>VXBU01014824.1:50737-62052 GCA_013400315.1 Bombycilla garrulus
TTTTTTTTATTTTAGTTAACATAGTTATGTTTTAATACTTAACATAGTTAAGTGTTAAAATAGTTTCTTTTTTCTTTTTTTTTCCACTTTCACCCCCTAGTATCCATTTCTCTCACTGGCAGAAGAAAGGGGAGTTATTGAAGCCCTCTCTCTGCAGAGAAAAACACTCATTTTAGAGCGTTTTTCTCCTCAAATTTGTCTCCAAACCAAGACAATTCCATGCTGGAATCTCACAGATCTTCTCGTTCTACAGAAACAGGCAGAGAAACCAACTGCTTGACCACAGGTACAAAGCAGGATCTGTGTGGGATTCCAGAAGGAATATACAGCAGAATTCCTGATCAGGGAATGATTCCAGATTGGGATCAGGTAGAATTCTAAAGCGTATCTGGGCTGGATCCCAGAGCAGGATCAGGTGGGATGGATGGAGTGGCATTGGAGTGGGATTCCAGAGCAGGACTGGGGGAATTCCAGAGCAGATCAGGTGGTATTGATGGAGCAGGATTGAGGCACAAAGGATACTCTAGGATCTGGTGGGATTCCAGAGTAGTTCTTGTTCTCTGTAGAGCCAGATCCAGCCCATGGGATGGGGACAGAGATAGGGTGACACCAGCTCTACTCTCATCCCAGCAGGAATCACCACCTGAATGATCCATAGCGCCAGGTCCAACCCCTTCCCTCTCCCTGCAAAAAGCCACAAATTGCTGGCAGAACTCATCCTGCTGCTCCCACCCATCATGCAGCAGCCCTTCCCAACAGATTGACTTCCTGTTTTCCCATATTTTAAATACAAGAATCACAATTATTACAAATATTTTAATTCTGGTGTGAAAATACCCTGATTTGGTCAATAAATTCCAGTTCTCTCCTCCAGTGTCCAACAGTTACTCTCTGGAAACCAGGAATAGAAAAGGGGACACGGGGAACTGGGATGAACATGCTGGGGATAGGGATGGGGCCACTGGGAAAGGGCTGGGGACACCAAGAGCTTGGAGTGGGCACAGCAGGAGTGGGATGAGGACATGACACCCACACCCAGATCTGTCCTTTGGGATTTATTTCCCACTCTGTGTCCCATGTCCAGGAGCAAACATGGGGGACACAGGGACCAGGGATCATAGAGACATGGTGGGGTTTGGATACAGGTGATCTGTACATGGGGGACACAGGACAGGTTACAGGGGACAAGGGGAGTGGGTGTCCAGGGGACACAGAGATCTAAGGAATGGGCAGATCTGAGGGACACGGTGGGGACGTGGGGGACACAGGGATCAAGGCGACAAAGGGAGCTGGGATCCAGAGAATGTGGGGATAAGGGATTCACAGAGCACTGTGACTGGGGACACCAGGAGCTGGCTGGGGACACAAACACCAGGAGCAGGGACACTGGGGCTAATTCCCCTTTACTCCCTGCCAGATGCAGCCCCCTTCTCGCTGCCCATCCCGAGGTCCTTTGGTCCCCCAGCCCCGCCTCCTCCAAGGAGCAGGCGGCTGTAGGCGCCGCAGCGTTCCCGCAGCTCCGCTGGCGTTCCTGTCTCCACCACGGCTCCGTGCTCCAGCACCACAAGGCGATCGGCCGCATCCAGCACCCGCGGCCGGTGGGACACGACCAACACAGTCCGGGCCAGCCCAGTGCGCACCCAGCGCTGTGCCTGGGGCCAGAGAACTCTCATACCATCCCATCCTGCTCAGTCCTACCCAGTCTCACCTGATGCTACCCAATCCCAACCAACCAATCCCCCCCCCCCTACTGTCCCATTCCTCTCAGTCCCCCCCTAATCCCATCATCCTATTCTTACCATCCCACCTCCCTCTCCTCCATCCCCTCCCCATGCCCACTGTGCAATCCTGTCCGCACTATCCCCATCCCCAATGTCCCATCCCATCCTACTCCCACCACCCCAACCCTTCCCATCGCAGGCCATCTCTGTCCTCATCCCAGCATTCCTACCCCCTCCNTCTTCATCCCTTCATTCTACTTTCCTGCCATCCTACACCCCTGCTCTCCATCCCACCCTCACCATTCCCATCCTACCATCCTGTCCTATTTCTCCATCTTTTTGACCTACACCACCCCATCCAATCCCTGTCTTTATCACGCCACTCCCACTCCATCCCATTATCCCCTATTCCCACTACCCCTTCTTTCCAGTCCCCATGCCAGCCATCCCTTCCACTCCCATACCATTCTCACCAACTGCATCCCTATCCCAATCCTCCCTCCATCCCACCCCACTCACCGCCCCCTCGTCTCCATCATCCAGTGCCTCGTCGAGGATGAGGACGGCCGGACGCCGGAGCAGAGCCCGGGCCAGGGCCACACGGCGCCGCTCCCCCGCCGCCAGCCGCCCTCCATGCTCCCCCACCTCTGCAGGAGCAATCCCATGGGAGCAGTGGGATCCAGCCCTGGGGTTCCCCCTCTTCTCCCCACACCCTGCGCTCCCCCACCTCTGGGGGGGATCATGGCATCAGTGGGATCCCAGCCTGAGAGGTTCCCTGCACTTTTCCCTACCCCCCACACTTCCTCACCACTGCGGGAGCAATCCCATGGGATCAGTGGGATCTGACCACAGGGATCCCCCCACACCCCACCATCCCCACCCACCATGCTCTCCCATCTCTGCCAGAGGATCCTGGGATCACGGGGATGTGTCCTGGGATGCCACGTACTCCCAGCTCTCACCCGCGTCCCAGCCCCACTCCAACCCCAGGATAAAGCCCCAGGCCCTAGGATTCCCTTGGTATACCCCTGGCTCTCACCAGCGTCCCAGCCCCACTCCAACCCCAGGATAAAGCCCCAGGCCCTAGGATTCCCTTGGTATACCCCTGGCTCTCACCAGCGTCCCAGCCCCACTCCAACCCCAGGATAAAGCCCCAGGCCCTAGGATTCCCTTGGTATACCCCTGGCTCTCACCAGCGTCCCAGCCCCACTCCAACCCCAGGATAAAGCCCCAGGCCCTAGGATTCCCTTGGTATACCCCTGGCTCTCACCAGCGTCCCAGCCCCACTCCAACCCCAGGATAAAGCCCCAGGCCCTAGGATTCCCTTGGTATACCCCTGGCTCTCACCAGCGTCCCAGCCCCACTCCAACCCCAGGATAAAGCCCCAGGCCCTAGGATTCCCTTGGTATACCCCTGGCTCTCACCAGCGTCCCAGCCCCACTCCAACCCCAGGATAAAGCCCCAGGCCCTAGGATTCCCTTGGTATACCCCTGGCTCTCACCAGCGTCCCAGCCCCACTCCAACCCCAGGATAAAGCCCCAGGCCCTAGGATTCCCTTGGTATACCCCTGGCTCTCACCAGCGTCCCAGCCCCACTCCAACCCCAGGATAAAGCCCCAGGCCCTAGGATTCCCTTGGTATACCCCTGGCTCTCACCAGCGTCCCAGCCCCACTCCAACCCCAGGATAAAGCCCCAGGCCCTAGGATTCCCTTGGTATACCCCTGGCTCTCACCAGCGTCCCAGCCCCACTCCAACCCCATGACAAAGCCCCAGGCCCCAGGATTCCCTTGGTATACCCCCGGCTCTCACCAGTGTCCCAGCCCTGCTCCAGCCCCTGGATGAAGTCCATGGCTCCAGCAGCAGTGGCGGCCTCCTGCACCTCTGACTCTTGGCAGTGCTCCAGCCCCAGCATGACATTTTCACGGATTGTTCCAGAAAACAGGAGGGGATCCTGCTCCACCAGCACCACCTGTACCAGCCCTGAGCACTGTGATGCTGTCTTGGCTCCTGGTGTCCCCATCCCTGTTCCATGACCCCATCCCACCTTGGTGTCCCCATAGTCTCCATCCCAGATCCCATTGTCCCCATCTGTATCCCCAGTGTCCCTATCCCTGACTTCCCACTTTCCCCATCCCCATCCCTGTCTCCCCATCCTATTTCTTAGTGTTCCCATCCCATTTCTCAGTGTTCCCATCACATTTCCTGTTGTCCCCTCCCATTCCCGGTGTCCCCATCCATCTTCCCAGTCCCCATTCCTGCTTTCATGGCCCCACTCATGCCTCCCTGGTCCCAGTTCCACTTCAGTGTCCCCACCCCTGTCCCCATTCCACTCGCAGTGCTCCCAGTGTCTCCGCTGTCCCCACCTTCCGGTGCAGGTACTGGTGTTCATATTCTGGCAGTGGGATGCCGTCCAGCAGCACCCTCCCACTCCCAGGATCCCGCAGCCGCTCCAGCAGTGCCACGGCCGTGCTCTTCCCGCTTCCATTGTGCCCCGCCAGCGCTGTCACCTCCCCGGAACGCACCTCGAAGGTCACGTCCTGTGGGATGGGGACAGGTAATGCCAGAATTCCCACTCTTGGGAAACCCCACCTGGTCCCAGACCCACCTTCAGCACAGGGTGCTCTGGATTCCCAGGATATGTGAAGGAGACCTTCTGAAAGGCGACGTGGCCCTGAAGCTCGGGGGGCTCCCGCGTCCCCCCGACCACACCCGTGGGTTTCCGATCCAGGTATTCCCAGATCTTCTGTCCGGCAGCCGCATTCGTAAAGAATTCATTGAAGCCATAGAGCAGCACCTGAGGAGAAGGAAGGGGCTGGCACTGGGATGGACAGAAGCATGGATGGATGGACAGACAAGTGGATTCCATGGGATTACCTGAACATGTCTGCCAACCGTGTCCTGGTACAGGAGGAAGGTGACGAGGACCCCAGGAGTGATGTATCCGTCACGGAGCTGCTGGTGGCTCCGGAAGAGCACCAAGACCCGGATGGCCAGTTGGAGCAGCTATGAGTGGGAACAGGGATACAGGATGCTCCCAGCCCACCCCTGGTGTTCCCATTCCACCCCCATCCACACCATTCCCGGTGTCTTCACCCCTGTTCCTGGTGTCCTCATTCTAGTCCTGGTGTCCCCATCCCTGATCCTGATGTTCCCAGCCTTTGTCCCAGTGTCCCCATCCCGTTTCTAATGTCACCATTCCCATTCTCGGCATGCCTATTTCTGATCCTAATGTCCCTGTTCTTCCTGGTGTCCTCATTCTGCTCTCAGTAACCCCCTCTCAGCCACTGGTTTCCCATGCCTGATCCCAGTGTCCCCACTCTTAGTATCCCCATTCCCAGTGTACTCATCCCTGATCCTAGCATCCCCATTCCCTGGTGTCCCCATCCCCAGTACCCCCTGACCCTGTGGACAAGGGTGAAGAATGCCAGCTCCAGCTCCATCTGCTCCTTCAGCCTCAGCTCCTTGGCCAGGTTCCGGCTGTGCTGCTCCTCCTCCTCTTCCTCCGCCGAAAAGACACGGATTGTCTCAATGGCAGCAACAGATTCCTGCACACCCGAGGCTGTCCGGGCAGATGCTTCCATCATGGATCGCTGAAGTGCCTGTGGGAGCATCGAGAGGTCTACAACTTTCCCAAGTCACCTTCTTGGCCCACCATCCACATCCCAGCATTCCCATTCCCCCCACACCCCACTATTGCATCCCCACTATTGCACCCCCACTATTGCATCCCACACCCCTCTCTCCCACCCCCACCATTTCCATCCATTCTCCCAGTCCTAATCCCACCATCTCCATCCCCACTGTCTCCTCCCATCCCTACCATTCTCATTCCCAGCATCCCATTCCTCTGGTCCTCATCCCCACGCCCATCCCCCTGGGCCACACCATCCCAACCCCTCTCCCTCTTTTATCCCATCCCACCCTGTGCCTTCCGAACCATTCCACCTTATCCCATCCCTCTCTTCCCATCCACACCATTCCCATCTCCACCATTCCATTCTATCCCCATGCCAGCTTTCCCACTATCCCATTCCCCTGGTCTCTATTCTCTCTCATCCCATTTCCATCTCCATTGTCTTTCTTTCCCTTCTCCATCAACCCCATCCCATCCCATCTCCACCATCCCATCCCCCTGGTCTCCATCCCAACCCCACCATTCCCACCCCCTTATCCCACCTCTGTGTCCCCCTCCCACTCTTTCCCTCCTGTATTCCTGACCCGTTTCCGGGTGCTCTCGATGCGGCGGGTGGCGATCACAAGGGGCAGCTCCAGCAGTGCCAGCAGTGCCAGTCCCGGTGCCAGCCCCACCATGAACCCCCCCACCACCAGGGCCATTCCCAGGCTTCGGACCAGGTGGTTGGCTCCAGCCGGTACTGCCAGGCACACCCGTGGCACTTCCATGGAAAACTGAGCCAAGAGCTCAGCTGCAGGGTGGGAAAAGAGGTTGGGATCATGGTCAGGGTGGGGACGGAATGGGAATGATGTGATGGGGACCAGTGGGATGGGATGACGGGAGTGGGTGTGGAGATGGTCAGGGTGGAATGGGGTGGGACAGTGGAGATGGGATGGTGGGAATGGAGATCGTGGGATGGGATGATGGGGATGTGCAATTGGATGGAGGCATGGAAATGAGAATAGTGGGGACAGAACAGTGGATAGAATGGGAAACTGGGACAGGATGGGACAGAATGAATTGGGTAGAATGACGCCAAGAAGATGGGATAGGATGGAGTGGGATGGTGGGAATGGGAATGATGGGGATGGAGTGGTGGGATGGAATAACACACAGATGGGATAGGATGGGATGGGGACTGGGGGTTGGGATGGTGGGGAGGGGACTGAATACTAGGATGGGGTTTGGGGTGACAGGACAGGTGGGATGGGTCAGGTGGGCTGGAGCTGGGCCATGCCCCACTACCTGCTGGCGTTCCCTGGAAGAAGTCCAGGTCTTGGTGCACCAGGTGGGAGAAGAGTCGGAGGCTCAGGCTCTGACGGAGACGTGCTTCCAACAGCAAGAAGAAACACCCACGGCACCCAGAAAACAGCACACTGGAGAGGACACAGGGACATCAGGGATGTTGGGGACATGGGGACAGGCCCTGGGAATGCTGCAACCCACCTGGCGGCTCCAGCAGCTGCCACCATCCCGACAGCTGTGGCGGTGAGTCCATCCCCACTCCTGATGGCATCCAGCACCTTCCCAGTGGCATACGGTCCCGACGTCTCCCCTGGGTGTCACCGAGACTGTGTCACCATGGGTGTGACCACAACACAGAGGGACCCTGATTTGTGAGGGGCAGGACCCAGTCTGGGGAGTGGGGATCTAATTTTGTGAAGGCAGGACACGATTTGGGCAGAAGATAATTTTGGGGGTTTAGTGCCAAATTTAGGGGTTTGACACCAAATTTTGGGGGTCAGTACCAATTTTTACTGTTTCAGCACACAATTATAGGGGTCAGAACCTAAGCATGGGAGATCAAGACCCAATGTCTTGGAGGTCAACATCCATTTTTGGGCACCAGGCCATAAGTTTGAGAGTGAGCACCTAATTATGTGAGGTCAACACTGAAGTGCTACAGGGTCAGAACCGAATTTGGAGGGTCAGCACCCAACTGAAGGGGTCAACTCCCAATTTAGGGGGAATCACCACTCAATTTTAAGGTGGTCATCACCTATTTAGGAGCTCATCACCCCATTTTTAGGGGCCAGCATCCAATCTGCTGGGGGTCTTTAGCTGCAGAACCCAAATTTGAGGTGTCAGCGCCTGTCACCCCATGTCACCCACCAATGGCCGCCAGCACGAGGCAGACGAAGGCAGCTCCGAGGACCTTCCGCTCCTCCCAGGTCAGTGCTAGAGCGCGCCAGACGGTGCCAGGAGCCTTGGGAGCGCGGCCGGGGGTCTCAGGGACACCGCCAGGGGCCTGGGGCGCTGCCCAGGCCAGCAGGGCCAGTGCGGCAGCTCCGTGGGTGACCCCGAGCCAGGCGGGCGTGGCGGCCGCCAACAGCCCCGGCCCAGTCCCGGGCGGCCCCAGGAGCTGCCGCAATGTCCCGAAGGCCGCGGGGGTGGCGGCGACAGTAACGACGGCCGCGGTGGCTCCGGAGGGACGGCGAGAGGGCAGCAGCCAGGTGGCCACGGCCAGGACGGGCAAGCGCAGGGCGGCCTCGAGCCACACGCCCGCTACGCCCAGCGGTGCCAGCACCGGCACCAGCGGCGAGAGCAGCACCAGTGCCAGGGCATCGGCCACCAGCAGAAGCCCGGGCAGGAGACCAGCGGACGGCAGCGCCATGGCGGGACCAGTACAGACTAGTACTCCCTGTGTGGCTCCCGGGAAATGATGACAGCCTGTGAACTCACCAGTTAAAACCAGTTAGGGTTGGGGTGCTCCCCTGTCCACACCAGCGGTCCCAGTCTAGACTACGGTTCTACCAGTCTAGCCCCACAGAGCTCAGCAGTCCACACCAGTGCTCCCAGTCCAGCCTGGGGCGCTCCCCAGTCCAGACAGGACTCTCCTCAGACCACATCAGTGCTCCCAGTTCAGCCCTCTCAGCTCCCCAGTCCACACCAGTGTTCCCAGTCCAGCTTGGGGCACTCACCAGTCCACACCAGTACTCCCAGTTCAGCCCCCCAGCAGCTCCCACAAAAGTCCGTTAAGGTTTCGCTTTCGAGCCCCCGCTGGTCCCGCTCTGCCCCGCCCTGACCCCNCTTCTTCTCGCAACCCGGTCCTGCTCCCTCCGCCTGACAACCGATGACGTCTCCTCCACATTGACCAATCACAGGCGCTCACTCCGGGCGTGGGCGTGTCCGGCCGGGATGCAGGGGATTCCCGGCGGCTCCGCCCCGCCCCCCGCGCGCGCTCCCGGCTTTCCGGGAAAACGAGCCGGCTGCCGAGAAGGGACCGGCCGGATCGGGGCGGCATCGGTTGCACCGGGACCCTCCGGCACCGAAAGAGCCGGACCAGGACACACCGCGAGCAATACCGGGACCCGCACGGACTCAACCGCGGGCAGAATCGGGAGCCAGTACCGGGACTCGCACGAACCCAGCCTCGAGCAGAACCGGGAGCAGTACCCGGACCCGCACGGACCCAACCGCGAGCAGAACCGGGACCAACCGGGAGCACGACCGGGACCACGCAGGACCAGACCAGGACCCTCGGGTCCCCGTGCACCCCCGATGTTTTCTCCCCCCATACGGCGGCTCCTGGCCCTGCTGGGCCCCGAGCGCGGGCGCTGGACGCTGGTGGGGGGGCTGATGTCGGCTTCTGCCCTCGGTACGGTACGAGGGGACCCCGACCTGGGGGGGCAGGACCCCTTTGAGAGGCTTCGGGATCCGATTTGGAGGGTTTGGACATAACTGGGGTTGGGGGCAGGAACCGATGGGGGCATTGCAAGCCAATTTGAGGGGTCAGAACCCAATTTGGAGGAGGCAGGATCTGATTTGAGGGGGGGTCAGAAACCAATTTGTGGGTCAGGACCCAATTTAGAGGTAGTGAGCACATAATTTGGGGAATCAGGATCCAATTTTGGAACTCAACATACAGTTTTGGGAGTGGTCAGGATCCAATTTTCGGGCCTCAGTCCCCACCCTGTTTTGGTGCGTTTGAGGCCCCCCACCCTGATGCTGTGTCCCCACAGGTGAAGTGGCTGCCCCGTACTTCACGGGCCGTGTCACCGACCGGGTGACACAGGAGGATGCATCAGCGGCCGTGTGGCCCCTTGTGCTGGTGGGGCTCGGCAGGTGGGTGACACCGCAGCCGCGGGGACACCCCGAGGTGCCAGCGAGCCCGCGCCCCTCCTGACCCCTCTGTCCCCGCAGTGCCATCACCGAGCTGGCCTGTGACAGCATGGCAGCCGTGGCGCTGACACGGGCGCGGGACCGGCTCCAGCGCGGCGCGGTGGCCGCAGTGCTGCGCGGGGACGCGCCCGGGCCGGGGGGCAACCTGGGGGACACGCCAGGCGCGGTGGCCGAGCGGGTGACAGGGGACGCCGCGGCGGCGCACTCGGCGCTGGCCGATGCGCTGGTGCCGGGGCTGTGGGCGTTGACTCGGGCAGTGTCACTGCTGGCCACGGTGGCCTGGCTGTCCCCGGTGCTGGGGTTGCTCACCCTGCTGGCACTGCCCCTCCTCCTGCTACTGCCACGCGCCGTCGGGCGCATCGAACAGGTACTGAGGGAACATGGGGTGTGAGGGGCGCTTGTCACCTCCCTGTCCCCAGTGTCATCTCCCTGGGCACCTTGTCACTTCCCTTGAGTACCCCTTGGCACCTCGAGTTCACTCCAGGTCTTTCCTGTACCCTTCCTGTGCCTCTTGTCACTTCCCCATGCCCACTGTCACCTCCTCCTGTCCCCCGTTTCCTCACTGTCCCCCCTCCCCCATCTCCATGGTGACCTTGAGGTGACTTACCTGTCCCCTCATGACCCTGCGCTGACCCTGATGTAACCCTCCTGTCCCCTCTGTGACCCCATGGTGACCCTGTGGTGATCCCCTGCCTCCCTCCATCCACCTTGTGTCTGCCCATCCTTGTGGTGTTCCCTCTGTGTCCCCATGTCTCCTCTGTGACCCCGCAGTGACCCCCTGTCCTCTGTGTTCCCAGGAGCTGGCACGGCAGGTGCAGACGGCACAGGCCAGCACCACTGCAGTGGCCCTGGAGTCCCTGGGGGCCATCAGGACTGTCCGGGCTTTTGGGCACGAGGCCGGGGTCACCAAGCGCGTCCAGCAGCGCCTCGCCCAGCAGCACCAGTTGGAGCGGAGGGAGGCGCTGGCCTACGCAGCTGCGCGCTGGGCCAGTGGGGTATGGGGACATTGGGGACATTGGGGGCGCAGGGGGATGGGGAACAGCGGCGTGGGAATGGGAGGTATGTTAGCACAGGGCTGGGGGCAAAGGCACATGGTGGCGGGGGGCTGGGAGACATGGGAATGTGGTGGCATTGGAATAGGGGACATGGGGAGGTGCGAGCAGGAGGTCACATTCGATGCGGTGGCAGAGGGATGAAGACATGGGGACAGCGAGCGGGGATACAGGGATGGAGGCACAGGAATGGGAGATGTGGTGACAGGGGCTGGGGAGCAGGGACACAGTGGTAGAGGGCCAGAGGACACAGGGATGTGGTGGCATGGGGGTGGCATGACATGGGGAACAGCAGTGTGGGGCCAGGGAACATGGAAACATGGTGGCCTGGGGCTGAGAGGCATGGGAATAGGTGGCCTGGGGAAGGGGACATGGTGGCATGGGGCTGGGGGACACAGTGACATGAAGCTGCGCTGTGTCCCTCTGTCCCCAGTTCCCTGCACTGGCCCTGAAGCTGGTGCTGCTCCTCTTGGGGGGATACTTGGTGACCACAGGGACTGTCACCCCTGGAGAGTTGGTCACCATCCTCATGTGCCAGCTGCACTTCACCAGAGCTGTGGAGGTGACAAGAGTGTCCCCTACATGTCCCCAGTGTGTCCTCTCCTGTCCCCAACCCCATTCTGTGTCCCATGTCCCCCTACCATGTCCCCAGGTCCTCACATCCTCCCAGTGATGTCCCCATGCTCTCACATGGCCATGTTCCCTTCCCTGTCTCCTGTGTCCCCAGCCCCTCCCTGTTGTGTACCC
>VXBU01014824.1:69228-84548 GCA_013400315.1 Bombycilla garrulus
TGCGCGCCGGGCTGGGGCGGCGCCCGCTGCGACATCGGTGAGTCCCGGTGCCCCCCAGTGCCCCTCGGTGACCTGCCATCATCCTCACATCAGTACCCCCCAGTGCCCCTCAGGGACCTGCCATCATCCCCACCCTAGTGCCCCTCAGTGCTACCACTGCCCCTACCTGCCATCATCCCCATCTCAGTGCTCCCCAATGCACCCAGTGCCTCCCAGTGCCCCCCAGTGCTCCCACTACAGCACCCCCGCGTGTACCCCTGGATGGGAGGGGAATCTGCTACCACACTGGTGGCTCCCCATGCTCCCAGTGTTTCTCCAGTGACTTCTCAGTGATACCACCTCAGAGCTCCCAATGCCCCCCCCCTCCCATCCTGGGGGGGCCCTACTGTGACACCAGTGCCACACAACTGTTCCCCAGTGCCCTTCAGAGTTCCTCCAGTGCTCCCCTCCCAGTGCTCCCAGTACACACCCACTTCTCTCCCCATCCATAGGGGATTCTCATGCCACTTCAGTGTGTCCCCAAGTGTCCCTGTGTGCCACTCCCAGTGTCCCTCAGTGCCTTCCAGTGCCCCATCCCTGAGCATCCCCATCCTGTTGTGTCCCCAGCATGTCCTAGGGTTTTCCCAGGGTGTCCCCGTCCCCTAGATGCCCCATCCCAGGGTGTCCCTGTGGTGTCCCCATCCCCTAGATGCCCCATCCCAGGGTGTCCCTGTGGTGTCCCCATCCCCTAGATGCCCCATCCCATGGGTGTCTCCTGGTGTCCCCATGGTGTCCCTGCACTGTCCCCTCAGAGGTGCCCTGGGTAACACCACGGTTGGCCTCCCGCACCCCAACGTCCCTGCGCATCACCTGGCCTCAGCCCGTCGTTCCTCCTGATGGCTACCGGGTGACACTTGTCCCCCTGGTGAGTGGGGACACAGGAGACATGGGGGTGGGGGCATGGGAATGGGACAGGGAGAGGAGAGGACACAGAGGGGAACAGGGACACAGAAGGGGCAAGACCCCAGTGCCACCCATGTGGCCACAATGAGATGACCCCAATATGTCTCCAAATCATTCCCATGTGTCCCCACGGTGTCCTCAATGGCATGCCCTACCTGTCACAAATATGTCCCACATAAGTCCCCCCCAATGTGTCCCAAACATGTGCCCAGTGCATCCCCCCAGCGTGTTCCCATCATGATCCCAGTATGTCCCATGGTATCATCAGCTTGTGTCCAGTGTGTCCCCAGTGTTCCCTATTGGGGACACACCATGTTCCCAGTGTGTTCCCATGGTGTCCCCAGTGTGTTGCCCAACACATCCCCAATGAGTCTCCACAGTGTCCTCAAGATGTCACCAACATGTCTCCAATGTGTCCCTGAAGTTCCCAGCATGCTCCTAAAGTGTCTCTGGTGTGTCCTCAATGTGTCTCCAGTGTCTCCCCCTGGTGTCCCCATGGTTTCCCCCCCATGCCCTCACACTGTCCCCATCCCCAGGATGACCCTGTGGCCATGACAACGCACGAACTGCCCAGCTCTGCTGTAGCCTTCTCAGTGACAGGGTTGTCCCCAGGCCGCCCCTTCGAGCTGCTGGTCCAAGCCCGGCGGGGGCCGCATCTGGGGGCACCCGGGGTCCTGCGTCTACGCACAGGTGGGGACACTTGGGGACACCACAGAAGCACGCTCCATGGCATGTTCCATGCCTGGGAACACCATGGGAATGTGGTGGGGTATGGGGTAACAGGGGCAGGGATGAGGGTGGGAATGGCATGGAGATGAGGATAGAGAGCACCTGGGGTCCTGCACCTGTGCACAGGTGGGGACACCTTGGGGACAAGGTGGGAGCACAGAGATGGAATTAGGGACACAACAGGGACAGGAATGAGAGTGGGGGTGGAACAACAGGAGTGGGGACAGTGGGTAGCATGGGGACAGGGACAGGGTGTAATACAGATGGCAATGGGAACAGGGATGGCACAGGGATGGGGACAGTGATGACATGGGGTCACCACGGGATAGCAAGGGGACAAGGATGGGGCATGGATACAGGGGGTAACATGGACATGGGGACAGGGTTGAGGATGGCCCAGAGATCGTGACAGGGATGTCCCCCAGGGACTCTCTGCGACGGATTGGTGACATGAGTTCCCTTTGCTCCACAGCGCTCATCCCACCTGTGCCCCACTATGAGGGGTCCCCAGGGTTGCCTCAGGGCTCCCTGGGGTCCCCAGCTGTGGCACCATCAGCCCGAGGGCCCCCAGAGTCCTCAGGATCCCCAGGGTCACCAGTGTCATCTGTATCACCAGACTTGTCCTTGGGATCACCCGGGTCTTTGGGGTCTCCAGCCTCCCCCAGGGGTCCAGCATCCCCAGTAGCTCGAGGGTCCCTGGGATCCCCAGCACCCCCAAAGTCATCAGTGTCACCAGAATCCCCAGAGTCACCAGCATCACCAGAATTCCCAGGGTCATCAGTGTCACCAGATTTCTCGGTGTCACCAGGGTCCCCAGAGTCCCCTCCACCCCCGTGGTCCCCAGTGTCCCCGTGGCCCCCACTGTCCCCAGGCATCCCTTCCCTGCAGGACCTGGTGGCCCGGCTGTCCACATACAGTGGATCCCTGCTCCAGCGTCTCGAGAGCCACCTTCGGGCCACCAACTTCCCACTCCGTGGCAACCAGACAGTGCCAGGAGTGGCCCGTGCCATCCTGGCCTACATCCTGCGCCGGCACCCAGCCCTTGGGAGAGGACAGGGACCCACAGGTGGATGTCACAGAGGGGACTGAACGAGGAGGGAGTGGGGGCATTGGGGAGGAGGATGGGGGAAAAGGATGCCTCAGGGATTGGAGATACAAGGGGAGGGACATCCCGGAGAGGGGAATGGGGTGGATGGAGAGAAAGGGCTATGTGGGAGATGGAGGGAGATGGTGGGAGTGGGGAGTGGGACAGGACAGGGAAGGGACATTCCAGGGAAGGTGGGAAAGAGGGGATGGGGGAAAGGAGATCAGGGAGGATGGGGAAGGTGGTTGGAAGGGACATCCTGAGATGGAAGAGGATAACTGGGGACAGAGGGAGGGACATCCTGGGAAGGGGAATGAGAGAGATGGGGTGGCAGGGATGTCTTGTAACACACTCTCTGGTGGCAGGGGAGGGTGGAAACCAGGAGCTGATACTGGAATGGGGGGACATGGATGGGGTGGAGCTGCTGGAGCCATGGAGGGACGTGGAGAAAACAGGTACCAATGTGGGATGTGATGGATGGCATGAACTCTGGTGTTGGACTTGATGACCCTTGTGGGTCCCATCCAATTCAGAAGATTCTGTGATTCTGTGATACCTGCAATGGAAAGAGGAGGGATGGATGGATGGATGGATGGATGGATGGATGGATGGATGGATGGATGGATGGATGGATGGATGGATGGATGGATGGAGAAGTGGAGGGATAAGGGAGGGATAGATAGAGAGAGGGCTGGAGACATGGATGGCCATGTGAATGGACAGACCGATGCCTGTGCCCACACTCTTCCTGCTCCATTGCAGTCAAAGCTGAGCCAGAGGAGCTGCATCCATCCCGGCCAGTCCTGGGTGACCTCAGTGTCACCAGTGTCACACCCAACTCTGTGCAGCTGCAGTGGAGTGTTCCCAAGGGCTCCTTTGCCTCCTTCATGCTGCAGTACCGGGATGCCCAGGGCCAGCCCCAGGTCCTGCACATCGATGGTGGGTCCCACTTGGTGACGGTGCCTGGGCTGTCCCCATCCCACCGGTACCGCTTCCACCTCTATGGGCTGCTGGGCAGGAAGAAGACTGACCACGTCTCCACCGAGGCCGTGACAGGTAAGGGGGATGGTCAGAGTGGGGAGGGTGGGTGGATGGGTGGATGAAGAATGGTGGGTGGAGGTAGAGATGGAGGGATCAAGGGATGGGGGAATGGATGGGTTGAGGAAGGGGTGGAGGAGGGGCAGGAGTGGGTGAATGGATGCATGGATGCATGGATGGATAAATGGTTGGATGGATGGATTGATGGATGATGTATGATTGTTGTTGGGGGCATTTTGTTGGTGGTTTGACATGTTAGATCAGTGGCTGGGTGGTTGGATGATCTGGTGCAAGGTGAGATTAAAGGAGTTGAAGGAAAAGGTGCATGGTATGCCCCATGAATGAATGGAGGGATTGGTTGGTGGGTGTGGGGTGGATGTTTGGATGGACACAGGCATTGCCATTCACTATCCACTCTCCACCACAGCTGCAGCAGAGCCAGAGCAGCTGCTCCTGCCCTCAGAGAAGCCCCAAGATAAACATCAAACTGAATCCCCTGCATCTGAGGTACCCCTTGTGCAGGCAGTGCTGGGGGAGCTGAGGGTCTCCAGTGTCACACCCAACTCTGTGCAGCTGCAGTGGAGTGTCCCCAAGGGCTCCTTCGACTCCTTCATGCTGCAGTACCGGGATGCCCAGGGCCAGCCCCAGGCCCTGCCTATCAATGGGAGATCCTACTTAGTGACAGTGCCAGGGCTGTCCCCATCCCACCGGTACCGCTTCCACCTCTATGGGCTGCGGGGCAGGAAGAAGATCGACCATGTCTCCACTGAGGCTGTAACAGGTGAGGGAGAAGGTCAGGGGGGTGAGGGTGTGTGGAGGAAGGGAGAGAGGGAGGAATTAAGGGATGGGGCAATGTTTGGGTGAAGGAAGGGATAGAGAGGTGCAGGAGTGGAAAGATGGAGGATGGATGGATGGATGGATGGATGGATGGATGGATGGATGGATGGATGGATGGATGATGATGATTGGAGGGTTGCATGAATATATGGATAGATACATGGTTAAGGTGAAAGATGGATGCATTGATAAGTTGGATCAATGGATGGACAGATGTAGAGATGATGAATGGCTGGATGATTGAAAATGAATTTTGGCTCCTGGGTGAGTTAGTTGGTTGGGTAGACTGAAGGATAGGGGGATGGTGGGGAATGCATGGATGGTGATGGATGATATATCAATGGAGGGGAGTCTTCTGAGTGGATTGTATGGATGAATGCTGAATGGACACATGGCTGGACAGGCACATATGTGGCTGAGCCCAAGGCTAGTTTTTTGCTCTGAGTGAGGTGTGTGTAGGGAATAGGAGTATAGGATTATATTCAAATTAGATTCAGATAGCATTGTATTCAAATCAGATTCAAATACCATTGTATTCAAGGTCTGACTGAAGGAAACAGGATGGATAGATGAATGGAAGGAAACAGGATGGATGAATGGATGAAGATGGATAGTGGATGATAGCTGTTGGGGCAGTTTGTCAGTGGTTTGACATATCAGATCAGTGGATGGGTGGTTTAGATGACCCAATGCTGGGTGAGATTAAAGGAGTTGAAGGAAAATGTGCATGGTAAGACCTGTATCTGGGTGGAAGGGTCTATGATGGGTGCCAAAATGAACAGTCCTGCAGATAAAAGTAAAGGAAGGATGTATGCATTGATTGGTGGGTGGTGGGATGTATGATTGGATGGACACAGGGATTCCCATGCCATCATCCATTGCAGGCACAGAAGAGCCAGAGGATTTGCCCCTACCTTCAGAGGAGCAAAAACATGAGAAACTTCAAACTGTGACCCCCCCATCTGATGCCACCCCAGTGCAGGCAGTGCTGGGGGAGCTGAAGGTCTCCAGTGTCACACCCAACTCTGTGCAGCTGCAGTGGAGCGTTCCTGAGGGCTCCTATGACTCCTTCACGCTGCAGTACCGGGATGCCCAAGGCCAGCCCCAGGCCCTGCCCATCGATGGTGGGTCCCGCTCGGTGACAGTGCCGGGGCTGTCCTCGTCCCACCGGTACCGCTTCCACCTCTATGGGCTGCGGGGCAGGAAGAAGACTGACCGTGTCTCTATTGACCTTATTACAGGTGAGATGGAAGGTCAGAGGGGTAGTTGAAAAGATCAAGAGGTGAATGGGTCATGAGATCCCATCCCCATTCCATCTCCATCTGTCAGTGAGCACTCACTGACTTGGGCATCATCCAATCAACCATTGACCCTTCCACTGACCTGGTGACCAACATTTGCCATCCACTAGCATCATCATCATCCATCTATTATCATCATCATCCATCATTATCACCCATAATTTTCATCTGCTATGTATCACCACCATCATCATCATCATTGTTCATCAATCATCATCAGAATCATTCATCAATCATTTTCCATCCATCCATTCTCCCGTCCACCAATCCATCATCCTTCATCCGTCAGCAATGGATAGATGAATGGAAGATTGTCCATGGGAAATGGGGCTGAGAAGGGCAAGGGCCTGGAGGGATGTGGGAAGAAAGAACCAGAGATGGCTGTGGAATTGGGTGGAAGTTGGGATGGATGGATGGATGGATGGATGGATGGATGGATGGATGGATGGATGGATGGACGGACATTTGGAGTAACACAGGAATTTTGACAGCCATCAACACCCCCTCTACATTACTGGAGCTGTAGCAGAGCCAGAGAAGCTGCCATTGCCCACACAAGAGTCCCAAAAGGAGAAACCTAAAACTAAGTCCCCTCTATATGAGGACACCTGCTACAGGCAGTGCTGGAAGAGCTGAGAGTCATGGATGGGTGGAAGAAAGATGAGTGCCAGAATATGAATGGTCCAGAATGTGGAAGGGTGGAAGTATAGATGGATGGGTTGGTTGGTAGGTGGTACATGGATGTTTGGATAGAAGCACCCATCACCATCCACTCTCCACAGGAACAGCAGAAGAGCCTGAGGAGCTGCCCCTGCCCACAGAGGAACCGCAAGATGAGAAAACACAAACTGAGGCCCCCACCCCTGAGACCACTCCAGCAAAGGCAGTGCTGGAGGATCTAAGGGTCTCCAGCATCACACCCAACTCCGTGCAGCTGCAGTGGAGTGTTCCCAAGGGCTCCTTTGACTCCTTCATGCTGCAGTACCGGGATGCCCAGGGCCAGCCCCAGGCCCTGCCCATTGATGGCGGGTCTCGCTCGGTGACGGTGCCAGGCTTGTCTTCATCCCATCGGTACCGCTTCCACCTCTATGGGCTGCGTGGAGGCAAAAGGATTGACCGAGTCTCTACTGACGCTGTCACAGGTGAAGATGGATGGGTGGATACAAGGGTGAATGGACACATGGGTGAATGGATGTAGATATGTGCATAGAAGTATAGAGTCAAGGATGAATGGAGAGATGGATGGATGGATAATCCAATGGGTGGATACAAGGGTGAATGGATGAATTGGTTGGTGGCTGGTGGGATGGACATATGGAGGGACACATGGATGCCCATGCCCACCACTATCCTCCCTCCAATGCAGACGGCAAAGAACCCTTACCCTCAGAGGAGCCCAAACAGGAGAAGCCCAAAGCTGAGCCCCCTGCATCTGAGGCTCCCCTGGTGCAAGCAGTGCTGGGGGAGCTGAGGGTCTCCAGCGTCACGCCCAGCTCTGTGCAGCTGCAGTGGAGTGTCCCCGAGGGCTCCTTTGACTCCTTCACACTGCAGTACCGGGATGCCCAAGGCCAGCCCCAGGCCTTGCCCATCGATGGTGGGTCCCGCTCGG
Organism: Bombycilla garrulus; assembly: GCA_013400315.1. Taxonomy (NCBI): domain Eukaryota; kingdom Metazoa; phylum Chordata; class Aves; order Passeriformes; family Bombycillidae; genus Bombycilla; species Bombycilla garrulus. Next base: position 76,769 of record VXBU01014824.1, read on the forward strand.
TGACAGTGCCAGGGCTGTCCCCGTCTCACCGGTACCGCTTCCACCTCTATGGGCTGCGGGGCAGAAAGAAGATTGACCATGTCTCCACTGATGTCATGACAGGTAACGGGGAAGAATAATGGCTATGTGGAGAGGTGGTGGGATCAAGCGATGGTGGAATATATGAGTGGCAGAATGAATGGAGTTTAAAAAGAGTGGAGGATGAGAGGGACAGATGAATGGACGGATGGATGGATGGATGGATGGATGGATGGATAGCAGAATATGAATGGTCCAGTATATGGAAGGGTGGAAGTGTGGATAGATTGGTGTGTTGGTGGGTGATGCACGGAGGTTTGGATGGAAGCACCCTTCACCATCCCTTCTCCACAGGAGCAGCAGAAGAGCCTGAGGAGCTGCCCCTGCCTACAGAGGAACCTCAAGATGAGAAAACGCAAACTGAAGCACCCACATCTGAGGCCACCCCAGCACAGGCAGTGCTGGAGGATCTGAGTGTCTCCAGTGTCACACCCAACTCTGTGCAGCTGCAGTGGAGTGTTCCCAAGGGCTCCTTTGACTCCTTCATGCTGCAATATCGGGATACCCAGGGCCAGCCCCAGGCCCTGCCCATTGATGGCAGGTCCCGCTCAGTGACGGTGCCAGGCTTGTCTTCATTCCATCGGTACCGCTTCCACCTCTATGGACTGCGTGGAGGCAAAAGGATTGACCGTGTCTCTACTGATGCTGTCACAGGTGAGGCAGAAGGTCAGTGGGTTGGAAGGATCAAGAAATGGAAGCATCAAGGTATCCCTTGTTCATTACATACCCACCAGCGAGCAGCCATTTACTCGGCACCCTCTGCTCAACCATCAGCACTGCCACGAACATGTTCATCATCCATCATCCATCATGCAGCATCAGCAGCAGCAACTTCAGTTATCCATCATCCTCTATCATCTTCATCTGCCCTGAATCAAATCATCCATCAATTATCATGCGTCCATCCATCTATCCATGCTTCCCTCTTCCTCTATCCATCAAGGAAGGATTCAGTGATGGATGAATAGAAGATTGTTCTTAGAAATGGGGATAGGGGAGATGAATTAATGGTGTGAGGTGGTAAGAAAGAGACAGATGGATGTGGAATTGGGTAGGTGGTTGTGTTGAATAAGGAGTGTGTGAAAGGATGGATGGATGGATGGATGGATGGATGGATGGATGGATGGATGGATGGATGGATGGATGGATGTTCCAATGGATTGATACAGGAGGGAATAGGTGAACTGGTTGGTGGGTGGAGGGATGGACATTTGGAGGGACACATGGATGCCCATGCCCATTAATATCCCCTCTCCAATGCAGCCAGTGAAGAACCCTTGCCTTCAGAGGAGCCCAAACAGGAAAAGCCCAAAGCTGAGGCCCCTGCATCTGAGGCCCCCCTGGCACGAGCGGTGCTGGGGGAGCTGAAGGTCTCCAGTGTCACACCCAACTCTATGCAGCTGCAGTGGAGTGTCCCTGAGGGCTCCTTTGACTCCTTCACACTGCAGTACCGGGATGCCCAGGGCCAGCCCCAGGCCCTGCCCATCAACGGTGGGTTCCGCTCAGTGACAATGCCGGGGCTGTCCCCGTCTCACCGGTACCGCTTCCACCTCTATGGGCTGCGGGGCAGGAAGAAGATTGACCATGTCTCCACTGAAGCCATGACAGGTAAGGGGGAATGTTGTGTGAGGAAGGGTGAGTGGATGTTTGGATGAAGAATAATGGATATGTGGAGAGATGGAGTGATCAAGGCATGGCGGAATACCTAAGTGGAGGAATGGATTGAGTGTTAAAGGATGGGAAGATCAGAAGGATGATTAAATCTATGAATAAATGGGTGATTAGATGTTGGTTGCCAAAATGAATTGTCTAGGAGCTGAAATTGTTGATACATGGATGGATGAATGGATAGATGGATGGACAGAACGCGGCAGATTTATGGCTGATCCAGTGGATTGTTTGTGTCCTAGATTCGGGAGGAGCATGGGAATGGAAGTGTGTATGGAGAATTGGATTCAAAGAATGACTGAGATGGGAGAGATGAAGATGGATTACGGATGATGTTAGAGCAGATTGATGGTTGTTTGACAGATCCGATCAGATCAAATCAGATCAGTGATACAGTAGTTGTATGATCAAATGGAGGATGAGATTGAAGAAGGTGTTGAATGAAAAGGTGTATGAAAAGAAACATGAATGGAAGGATGGATGTTTGGATGGATGGATGGATGATGAGTGCCAGAATATGAATGGTCCAGAATACAGAAGTGTGGAAGTGTGGATGGATTGGTGTGTTGGTAGATGGTGCATGGATGTTTGGATGGAAGCACTCATCACCATCCCCTCTCCACAGGAACAGCAGAAGAGCCCGAAGAGCTGCCCCTGCCCACAGAGGAACCTCAAGATGAGAAAGCTCAAACTGAGGCCCCTGCATCTGAGGCCACCCCAGCACAGGCAGTGCTGGAGGATCTGAGGGTCTCCAGCGTCACACCCAGCTCTGTGCAGCTGCAGTGGAGTGTCCCCAAGGGCTCCTTCGACTCCTTCATGCTGCAATACCGGGATGCCCAGGGCCAGCCCCAGGCCCTGCCCATTGATGGCAGGTCTCACTCGGTGACGGTGCCAGGCTTGTCCCCATCCCGTCGGTACCGCTTCCACCTCTATGGGCTGCGTGGAGGCAAAAGGATTGACCGAGTCTCTACTGACGTTGTCACAGGTGAGACAGAAGGTCAGAGGAATGGAAGGATCAAGAAATGGAAGCATCATGGGATCCCATATACATCACATACCCACCAGCGTGCAGCCATTGACTTGGCACACTCTGCTCAAACATCAGCCCTTCCACCAACATATTGACTGACACCTTCCATCATCCACCATCATCCATTATCAGCAGCAGCCACAATCGATTATGCAACGTCATCCACCATCTTCATCTACCATGTATCACCATCATCTGTCAATTATCATTCATTCATCTATTCATCCATTCTTCACTCATCTTCTATCCATCAAGGATGGGTTCAGTGATAGATGAATAGAAGATTGTCCATGGGAAATTGGGGTGGGAGGGATGAAGATGGTGTGATGTGGTAAGAAAGTGTAAGAGCGATGGATGTGGAAGTATCTTGGGGTTTGTGTTGGATATTGAGTGTGCGATGGGAAGAATGGATGGATGGATGGATGGATGGATGGATGGATGGATGGATGGATGGATGGATGGATGGATGACCTGATCAATAAATGAATCAAAGAATGGATGAATGGGTCGATGTTGGTTGCCAAAACTACTTGTCTAGGATGTGGAAGCATGGGTGGATGGATGGATTCATGGATGGATGGATGAAAGGCAGCACATTTATGGCTGATCTTGTTTGTGTCCTGAGTTTGGGAGGAGCATGGGAATGAGAGTGGTGATAGAGAATCGGTTTCAATGAATGACTGAAATAAGATGATGAAGATGGATGATGCATGGTGTATCTTAGAGCAGATTGATGCTTGTTTGACAGGTCCAATCAGATTACATCAGTGGTTCGGTGCTTAGGTGATCAAATGGAGGATGAGGTTGAAGAAGGAGTTGAATGAAAAGGTGTGTGAAAAGAAACGTGAGTGGAAGGATGGCTACATTGCTGGATGACTGGGTGTTTGGATGGATGGATGGATGGATGGATGGATGGATGGATGGATGGATGGATGGATGGATGGATGGGAGGCAGAATATGAATGGTCCAGAATATGGAAGGGTGGAAGTGTGGATGAATGGGTTGGTTGGTAGTTGGTGCATGGATGTTTGGATGGAAGCACCCATCACCATCCCTTCTCCACAGGAACAGCAGAAGAGCCCGAGGAGCTGCCCCTGCCCACAGAGGAACCTCAAGATGAGAAAACACAAACTGAAGCACCCACATCTGAGACCACCCCAGCACAGGCAGTGCTGGAGGATCTGAGTGTCTCCAGTGTCACGCCCAGCTCTGTGCAGCTGCAGTGGAGTGTTCCCAAGGGCTCCTTCGACTCCTTCATGCTGCAGTACCGGGATGCCCAGGGCCAGCCCCAGGCCTTGCCCATTGATGGCAGGTCCCGCTCAGTGACGGTGCCAGGCTTGTCTTCATCCCATCGGTACCGCTTCCACCTCTATGGGCTGCGTGGAGGCAAAAGGATTGACCGAGTCTCTACTGATGCTGTCACAGGTGAGGCAGAAGGTCAGTGGGTTGGAAGGATCAAGAAATGGAGGCATCAAGGGATTCCATGCTCATCACATACCCATCAGCTGCAGCCATTGACTTGGCACCCTCTGCTCAGGCATCAACCCTTCCACGAACATATTGACTGGCACCTTCCATCATCCATCATGCAGCATCAGCAGCAGCAGCCGTAAATTATCTGTGGTCATCCATCATCATCACCTACCATGTATCACCATCATCCATCCATTATCATGCATGCATCCATCTTTCTCTGCTCCCCTCATCCTCTATCCATCAAGGATGGATTCAGTGATGAATGAATAGGAGATTGTTCTTGGATATGGGGGTGGGGGACATGAATTAATGGTGTGAGGTGATAAGAAAGAGACAGAGAGATGGGGGTGGAATTGTCTTGGGGTTTGTGGTGGATACTGAGTGTGTGATGGGAAGGATGAATGGATGGATGGATGGATGGATGGATGGATGGATGGATGGATGGATGGATGGATGGATGGATGGATGGATTTATGTACATATGTGGGTGGATGATTTGGGTTATAGATGGATGGGTTAATGGATGCCTGGATCTATATATAGATGAGGTATGATGAATTTTGGGGCAGTTTCTTCGTAGTTTGACATATGAGTTGCTAAGTGGGTGGATGATTGAATGAAGTATGAGAATAAAGCAGCTGAAAGAAATCGGTATGACATGTTTTTGGATTGAAGGGTATATGATGGGTGCCTGAATGAATGAACCAAAATGTAAAAGGATGGATGGCGGATGGATGGATGGATGGATGGATGGATGGATGGATGGATGGATGGATTAATGAGTGGGTGGTGGGATGGACATTTGGAGGGACACATGGATGCCCATGCCCATCACTATCCCCTCTCCAATGCAGCCAGTGAAGAACCCTTGCCCTCAGAGGAGCCCAAACAGGAGAAGCCCAAAGCTGAGCCCCCTGCATCTGAGGCCTCCCTGGCACGAGTGGTGCTGGGGGAGCTGAAGGTCTCCAGTGTCACACCCAACTCAGTGCAGCTGCAGTGGAGCATCCCTGAGGGCTCCTTTGACTCTTTCATGCTACAGTACCGGGATGCCCAAGGCCAGCCCCAGGCCTTGCCCATCGATGGTGGGTCCCGCTCGGTGACAGTGCCAGGGCTGTCCCCATCCCGTCGGTACCGCTTCCACCTCTATGGGCTGCTGGGCAGGAAGAAGACTGACCATGTCTCCACTGAGGTCATGACAGGTAAGATAAAAATGTCATGGGAGAAATAGTGGTTGGACATATGGATGAAGAATAATGGATATTGGAGAGATGGTGGGATCAAGCAATGGTGGAATATATGAGTGGCAGAATGAATGGAGTTTAAAAAGAGTGGAGGATGAGAGGGACGGATGCATGGACGGATGCATGGACGGATGGATGGATGGATGGATGGATGGATGGATGGATGGATGATGGATGGATGATGGATGGATGCATAATAGGTAACAGAATATGAATGGTCCAGAATATGGAAGTGTGGAAGGTTGGATACATTGGAGTGTTGTTGGCGATGCACGGAGGTTTGGATGGAAGCACCCTTCACCATCCCCTCTCCACAGGAGCAGCAGAAGAACCTGAGGAGCTGCCCCTGCCTACAGAGGAACCGCAAGATGAGAAAACGCAAACTGAAGCACCCACATCTGAGGCCACCCCAGCACAGGTGGTGCTGGAGGATCTGAGTGTCTCCAGTGTCACACCCAGCTCTGTGCAGCTGCAGTGGAGTGTTCCCAAGGGCTCCTTTGACTCCTTCATGCTGCAGTACCGGGATGCCCAGGGCCAGCCCCAGGCCCTGCCCATTGATGGCAGGTCCCGCTCGGTGACGGTGCCAGGCTTGTCCCCATCCCGTCGGTACCGCTTCCACCTCTATGGGCTGCGTGGAGGCAAAAGGATTGACCGTGTCTCTACTGATGCTGTCACAGGTGAGGCAGAAGTTCTGAGGGATGGAAGGATGAAGAAATGGAAGCATCAAGGGATCCCTTGCCCAACACATACCCATCAGCGTACATCCAATGCCTCAGCAATCTCTTCTCAACCATCAACCCTTCCACCAACCTATTGACTAGCACCTTCCATCATCCATTTTCCTCCATCAGTAGCAGCAACCATCTGTGGTCATCCATCATCTTCATCTACCATGTATCACCATCATCCATCAATTATCCTGCATCCGTCTATCCTTCCATGCTTCCCTCATCCTCTATCCATCAAGGATGGATTCATTGATGGGTAAATTTTAGATTGTCCATGGAAAATAGGTGTGGGAGGCATGAAGTCATGGAGAGATGTGGTAAGAAAGAGTCAGAGAGATGAATGTGGAATTGTCTCGGCGTTTGTGTTGAATATTGTGTGTGTGATGGGAAGAATGGATGGATGGATGGATGGATGGATGGATGGATGGATGGATGGATGGATGGATGGATGGATGGATGGATGGATGGATGGATGGATGGATGGATGGATGGATGGATGGATGGATGGATGGATGGATGGATGGATGGATGATGCTATCGATTGTCACATGAGGGAATGGAGGGATTGGTTAATGGGTGGTGGGATGGAAATTTGGAGGGACACATGGATGCCCATGCCCATTAACATCCCCCCTCCACTGCAGACAGCGAAGAACACTTGCCATCAGAGCAGCCCCAAGAGGAGAAGCCCAAAGCCGAGCCCCCTGCATCTGAGGCCCCCCTGGTGCGAGCAATGCTTGGGGAGCTGAAGGGCTCCAGTGTTACACCCAACTCTGTGCAGCTGCAGTGGAGTGTCCCTGAGGGCTCCTTTGACTCCTTCGTGCTGCAGTACCGGGATGCCCAAGGCCAGCCCCAGGCCTTGCCCATCGATAGCAGGTCTCGATCGGTGACAGTGCCGGGGTTGTCCCCATCTCGCCAGTACCGTTTCCACCTCTATGGGCTGCGGAGCAGGAAGAAGATTGACTATGTGTCCACCGAGATCATGACAGGTAAGGGGGAAGGTTGTGTGACGAATGGTGGGTGGATGTGTGGATGAAAAATAATGGTTATCTGGAGAGGTGGTGGGATGAAGGGATGGAGGAATGTATGAGTGGTGGAATAGATGGAGTGGAAACCGAGGGTAGGGATGGATGGATGGATGGATGGATGGATGGATGGATGGATGGATGGATGGATTGGTTGATGTTTGTTGCCAAAATTAATTCTCTATGCATTGAAAGGCTGGATGGATGGATGGACAAAAGACAGTGGGTTTGTGTCTGATCCAGTGGCTGGTTTTCTCCTGGGTGTGGGAGGTGCATGGGAATGGAAGTGTGGAAGGAGGATTGGATTCAAGGACTGACTGAAGGAAACAAGATAAATGATATTGGATGATGAATGATGTTTGTTCGAGCAGATTGATGGTTGTATGACAGATCCAATCCGATCAGATCAGTGGTTCTGTTATTAGGTGATTAAATGGAGGATGAGATTAAAGAAGGAATTAAAGGAAAAAAAATGTGAAAAGGGACATGCATGGAGGATGGATGGATGTTTGCATGGATGATGGATGGATGGA
>VXBU01014848.1:0-46767 GCA_013400315.1 Bombycilla garrulus
AGGACTGAGGGGTCTTGGCTTTTAAGGGGAGTGGTCAGGGTGTCCTGGGTGGGAGAGGGGAGTCTGGGGGTGATTGTGCAGAGCAGCAAAGCCCCGCTGACCTCATCTGCCACCCACAGAAAAACGTCTTGTTCTCGTTTCTCAAAGGAGGAGGCTCGCAGTGCAGCTCTTTGTCCAGGCCAGCTGACCATGGGTAAGTTGTGTGGCTCGTGGGGAGGGAGGCACGGGACCTGCAGAGGAACTGCAGGGGGGACATGGGCATCCTGGGGTTCACCCCTTCTTCTTGAGGGAGACAATGAGGAATCCAGCAATGAGACAAATCCTGTGATGAGTCCCAGGGATGAGGTTAGTTCAGGTAAATTCAGGGAAGTTTAAGTTAGATATCAGGAAAAAATTCTTCACTGAAAGACTGATTGAGCACTGGAATCATCTGCCCATGGAGGGTGTGTAGCCACCATGCCTGAAAGTATTTAAAAAAGGACTGGACATGGCACTCAGTGCCATGGTTTATTTGCTGTGGAGGTGTTAGCTCATAGGTTGGATGTGATGATCTCAAAGATCTTTTCCAACCTGGTGACTGTTTGTGTGACTCTTTGTGTTTCTGTGACTGTTTGTGACTTCCTAAGAGAGGCCAAGCAGATGTCTGATCCCAACATCTCTGCCAGGCAGCCTGGTAGGCACTGGAAAGCCCCAGCAACTTGGCACCCTCTGGAGATCTGGGGCTGTGCTGGAGCTGTAGGTGCCCGAAAGCACAAGGGCATTGCAGGTGGGGCTGCAGTGGTGGTGGGTGTGCGGTGGGGGCCCGGGTACCTGCCAAGTGCCTTGGGATTTGCTGTGCTCCAGGAAGGGATTCCAGTGTTTCCAGCCCTGCTCCCGCTCTCCCTGCACCGGGAGGGGCTGGCAAGGCAGTGGGTGTGTTCTTTATGAACTCCATTTAATCCATCTTGTGCTGGTGGCAGGTGACAGATTGGGCTGACATGTGCCATGTGTCCCATTGTTATAAGTGAATATTAGGTTGTTGGCTTTTCGCAGACATCAAAATAAATGCTATATATGTATGTGTGTAATGTTAGATAGAATAATAATGTAAGGGACAAAAAGATTTTTTTTCTGCTCATGGAACTTGGAGTGGTGAAAGCTAAGCAGAGGAATTCCTTGCATTCCTAGAAGAGAAGCACCTGAGCATCAAGGGAGGGGTTTGGATTGTCCTTTATCAGAACCAGTAAAACTGGACTGATGGACACCAGGAGAGCAAGTAGAATGAAAAATGCAAGATTTACAAAGGGGGGGTGGTACAGGTGGGGTAAGGGAGGGACCCAAAAGAATGTTTTGAATGAAGCATGAGGGTTTATGAATATTCAACATGTTTGCGCATTTAAAGAAGTGTTTTCTGAAGTAGTGTGTGCTCTTTGGTGTGAACCCAAGGCACTCAGCCGTATGTAATTCTTTCGTTTTATGTTTGTCTCCTATTGTCTTTTTATTAAACCTTTCTAAATTTTACCAAGACAGTGAACTCTGTTTTTCACACCATGCTGTTCCGGGTTGGTGGCTGTGGCGGGCAGGGCAGGGCAGGGTGGGCACTCCAGGTTGTGCCCCTTCTGCGTTTTCCTCTCACCATGGGGGCCAGTGGGACCCGCCCCAGGGGTAGCCTCTACCCAGGAGTCTTCAGGGGCCAGAGGTGATGGAGGCAGGGGGAGGCTGGAGGAGCTGCTGCTGGCTCTGGGCTGGCTCTGGGCTCCTGCTCTACCCAGCACGGAGCACTCAGCACTGCTCAGGGGAGCTTTGCTGTGCATGCTCCTGTCCTACCTGCCCTTCTGACTATTTCCTTCTCAGGAATCAGCATTATTGCAGCTGTCCTTGGAGGCGCAGCAGGAACAGGTGAGAGTCTGGCACCGGATGAGCAGCGCTCGGGTTCCCTGCCCGCTCCCAGCCCTTGTGGTCCTGGAGATTGGGGGCTGCAAGTGCCAGGGCTGGGGAGAATCGGGGTGCAGGAGGGGTGGATGAGATGCAGCACTGGCCACTGCCTGGAATTGTGCCTGCCCCCGCTGCTGCAGCCCTGCACACTGCTCCTCTCCTGCCACCCACGGGCTGTCCCCATCCCTGCACCCGCAGGCCTCGCTCCCCGCTCTGGTCCCTGGGTGCTTTTGGGAAAGCCAGTTGTGGTGCTGGTGCATGGGGAGATGTGGGTCACAGAGAGTCCCTAACGCTGCTCTCTCCTCCCTGCAGGAGTGGCCGTGTTTGGCGTCCCGGCGCTCGTTGGCGCGCTGGGGTTCACAGGAGCTGGCATCGCCGCCGGCTCCATGGCTGCCAAGATGATGTCGGCAGCTGCCATTGCCAACGGCGGCGGAGTGGCCGCCGGCAGCACCGTGGCCTTGATGCAGGCGATTGGTGAGTGGGGAAGGCAGGGGAGCTGGGCTTCATCTCCAAGGCAGGGAACACAAGTTGTATCCTGGGCTTGCTCTAGAGCCAAAGCAGCCCTTTAACTCCTCATGGTCTGAATTGCTCCAAACTCTCTGGGTTCTCCCAGCCCAGAAGGAGCCCTTGGCTGGCTGTGCCCAGTGCTCGGTCCCTCAGCAGGCAGCCTCGATGCTCCTGGGACTTCACACCTCGATCTGTCTTTGCAGGAGCCGCAGGTCTGTCTATTGGTGCCAAAATTGGGCTGGCATCTGTCCTGGGCCCAGCTGGTGCAGCAAGCAGTGCCTGGCTGTTCATGTGAAAGAAACCTCCAAATGACAAACCGAAGAAAGGATGAAAATCCAAATCTGTAACCCAAGAAAAAATAACTCAGGTCACCAACATGAGGAGGAGACATCCCCAGGCGTGGAAGCCAAGAGAAGCCAAGCAGGTTCCCTGATCCCAAGGCCTTGCCATGCACAATGGCAGGTGCTGGGAATTCCCCACAGACCCCTCACGCTTTGCCTCCCCTTTTAAAAGCTTTGGATTCTCCTCAGCAGCGAGTGTCCTGAAGGCAATAAAGGTGCTTTGGCTGCAGCAGAGATGGTGTTTGTGTGTCACTGCAGCTCCTGGGTGATGGTGGCATTAGAGGGTGACAGAGCACAGGGGATGTTCAGTGCCCAGGACTGACCTGCTCCTGACGGTGCCCTCAGTTCCCCTGCACTCGGGTTGGGGCACTGTGTGGTTACAGCCCACACCAGAGGAACCAAACCCAGTGGGAGTGGGGACACCACGTGGGAACCACCAGGTGCTGCTCTGCAGGTCATCAGCTGCAATTTTAACCCTGGCTTAAAAACTACCGAGCCCTTCTCATATGAAATCTGTGAGATTCTGCATTTAAACTGTGTATTGGTTTTACAAATTGCTTCTAGATTCCAACATTATAGAGGAAAGGAGCATGGATGCGCTCCTTTATTAAGGTTAAAGGTTTCTTAATCAATTTTCCAGAATACAGATACGATTGAAACAAAAGCTTTTTGAAACAAAAACTATTTTGAGGATCTCAATAATTCACTTATTAATACCATACATTGAACTCTATAAATTTTTGTATAAGAAAATGTCTGTTGAATATAGGTTATGATGCACTGGTGACCTAGTTACATCTCCTGATTAACACTGCAGTTAGAGAGCACCTTTCAGCACGGGGCTGCAAAGCATCCTGTGGAATTCTGCCTCATAATGCCCAAACGAGGTAGGAAAGTCTGGCCAATTCACAGAGGGGACAAGCCAGGGACAGATCAGAAGGGACAGACACGAGGTGTCCTCGACCCTCAGGAGTGATGGGAAGTGTGTGCTGGGGCTGGGGGATGAGCCTTAGCTGGGGAGAAAGTTCAGGTGCCATCACCCTCATCCTTCTCTCCAAAGCTGTAGCCTGGCTCCCAGCAGGTCAGAAAGACCTTTTCCAAATTGCTCTGGCTGTTTGTGCTGTAAGAATGCAGAAGAGAGGATAAAAAGCCCAGGACTCACAGGCCCAAGCTCCTCTGTTGACACATCCAAAGGCTGACTAAGAATCAAGACAACCAAGCTCGGGTGTGTGGCTTGTGCTGCCCACGTCCACTTGGATCTGCCACGATTCAAACCATGCTCTTGGGATTCATTTTGAGAGTTGGGGTGCAAAGCTCTGGCTAACTTCACTGTTTCATTGTCATAAATTCCCTTCTCCCATCCAGCATGTGAAACTCAGGTATCCCAGGTCTTGTTTCTTTAATAAAAGCTGAGTGTCTGCTGATAATCCATCAGTTCAGCTAATGTGATGTCCAACAGACATTTCAGTTCTGTGGCTAGAGGGATCCAAGGTGCTCGAGTTCCTTTGAGCCTTTATGACTTTAAAAACCACTCTGCATCTGTGCAACACTCCCTGGAGCAGAGTCAGCACCGCTGCCAGTGGCTGAGCACCAAGGACCTCCTCAGTGAGATGTTTTGAATATAAACCCATGAAAATTAAAGACTTAATATTTATATTAGTGTTTTGCCATGTACCATCAATTGCTTGCCTCCCCAAAGAACCTTCCCAGCTCTTCTGCCACTTGCTCTTCCTGGCACATCCAAAATTTTTCCTTCTGAAAGCACAATGCAACAGAAAACTTCTGGAATGCTCCTTGGGATTACTCTGGGGAAACTGGAGATTACTCTGGGAAAACTGGCAAATTCTTATAGCTCTGCTGCTGGAAGAAGTTGGTGCCAGTGCTCAGACTAAATGAGTGGCTTCTTCCTTAGTCCAAAAAAATCCACCAAAAAAAGGCTGGGATCAACTTCATAACAAATCCAGTAATATTGCGCCAAACCATTTGATTCCCCCCTCATTTCCAAGCCAATTGTTTCCTCCTGGGGAAATTGCAAAAGCAGAGTCAGTCCTACCTGCCCAGCTCTGTGGTGCTGGACCAAAGGGATTTCCCTGTAAGGCAAAGAAGGAGATTCTGTGGGGGCTCCTCTGTCACGTCACCCCTTGCACGTGTGAAGCTCTGGCAACATGAGACAAGCCCTGCAGCTCTCAGAGGCACAGCACACCCATTTCAGGGCTCCCAAAACTCCTTCTGGCCTTTCTGATCTGCAGTGCTCCATGATTTTTATGCACTTTTGGTGCTCATACACACAGGTAAAACCAAAAGCCAGCAGTTAATGCTCTGGAACTCAACAGCTCAATCTTATTTGTTGCCTATCATCTTACAAGGCTGATGATGCTGCAGGGGAAGTACTGCCAGGGAGCAGCTCTTTAATGAAGACAGCAAATACTTGTTTTACTTTTTCTGGAATGTTTAAAATGGATGTCAGGCCAAGGGAGAATGGGGAGGAAGCTGTTGTGCTGAGGGGAGCACAGCTCCAGCCATGCCAGGCAGTTACGAACACAGTAAGAATTCGGTGCATGAGCTTTTTTTCTGTGTTCTTTGGTTTTTGAGGCAACACTGAAACTGCTGCTCAAGGGACTGGGGAGTTACTGAGATTGTTACCAATAACAACAATGACTTTATTGCACATTCACCTGAGTCACCTCTGTGAGCCCTGGCATGGAAGCAGCAGCACACCTGGGGACATGTGGCAAGGGACTTTGCTGCTGTTTTAAGTCTCCAAGGAGATGGAAACTATTCCAGAGAAATCCCAGGGTGATTTTTTTAGCAGTAGTTGGCAGAATAATTCCCAAGGTAATTTAAGTTCCTTTTGCATCTAGTTCTGTGGCTTTCATCATGCCCCCAGTTCCTTCTTTAGTGAACTGAAGCCAGGATAGAGCAGCAGGTTTGCACCCAGCACCTGCTGCACTGGCAGCTGCTGGCACTCTGGTAGCAGGAAGCTTTCTATTTTTCTTTCTCACACCCATCTTTATTGCTTCTCTGCACTGAGACTGCAGTTTAAGAAAAGACTGGATGTGGCACTCAGGGCCATGGTCTGGTTTACAAGTTGGTGTTAGGTCTCTGGGTGGACTTGATGATCTCAAAGGTCATTTCCCAGTAAACTCTGTGATTCAGCAGGACACAGCATGACTTTTCTGTTTAAAAGAATACCTCAATAAATCTTGTGTGCTCAGCAGTCAGAAATGTTGATTACAAACAAGTTTGTGTTCAGAACTTTGGGTATGTGTGTATAATCTACACATATACTTCAGTCCTTCAATCCTTCTTGTGTATCAGTGTGAACTTGAGCTGGGCTGACAAGAAATCCCTCAAGAGACAAGAACACCCCCAGCACGCCCTGGGAATAGCAGACCATTGCCAAAGGGCCTCCAAGCAAGAGAAGAATAGAAACTAAAACTACTTACTGTGTTAATTATTACCACGGAACTGCAATGAAATGTTTCTCGTGTCACAGCCACCACATCAAAGGAGTTTACACAATGTTTAACAACTCTGCTCTCAGCCAGTGAAAGTTAAAATAATTTCACTTGCCTTGCTGAGAGAATCTGAAAGGCAAGTATCTTGCATTCTAAGTGCTTGCAAAAAATTGACCTCAGTGAAAGTGTTCCCAGACAAGAAACAGGGAGGATGTTCAGAGACAAAAAAGTGTTTCTCAGAAGGAACAAATATCCTGTTATTCTATAGGAATATTTCTGTTAATAACTATTAAGGAACAGTCAATTTTGGGATTATTTTTCACACCCTCCCCACCCAAGGAAAGCCTGCCCTCCCCACAGCCTGTCCTCACTGCTGCCTTGCTCATCCCCAGGGGGTCAGGGAAGGAGAGAGCAGGCAAGGACAGCGTGCTGCACCCTCAGCAGCTGCCCAGGAGACACAGGAATTCCTGGAGTCTCCCCTGTGCTCTGAGCTCTGGGCACCCCTGTGAGCAGCAGACACACCTCAGACATTCTTAATTCCCCTGCAAACTGATCTTTCCAGAATGATTTTGTTTTCTCTGAACCTTCCCAATCCAAACCACTCTGCCTGCATTTTCACTATTCCGCGTGTTGTTGTTCATGAAGAAGAACTGAGCCTGCAGGAGCATCCCTGTGCTGAGGAACGGCCAAAACACCTCCCCTGGGAATGCCAGGCCTTGAGAAAGCAGAACCTTTGCTCAGAAATGACAGACACAGATGGGCTTTGGTCAGACAGAATCAGGGGCAGGTTTTTACTTTTCACATAATTTTCTGTATTAAAAAATACATCAGTGAAATCTGTTACAGGCAGGGACAGGACTACCGAGTACACAACGTCAATAGACTACTTTCTGATTTATTTTTGTTAAATTACTTTTTTAACTGCTAAAAAAATAATTAAAAAAAAAAAACAACCAACCAACTGAAACAAAACAAAAAACCTGAAATATTATTCAAGGCTGTTGATTTTCATCTCTTGAAGTTTTAGTGACAAGCTCAAATATCAGAACCCTGTTACAGAAGATGGATAACTGACCAGAGCTAGATAAAAATCATACAATTCTCCTCTTGAAAAATAGCTTGGGTTTCCAATGAATTTGTGACCACTGGTCATCAGAAACACACACTTGAGAAAACAGATACAGACAGTATCTGATAATGTTTTGTCCTCTAAACACCACATGAGAGCTTTTCTTTTCCAAAAGACTCAGTAACAGCCAAGCCTTAAAAAAAAAATCTCTTTCAATTTCCAACACTATGACTAAATCTCTTTGGGTGGGGTGGGATAAAAACACACATGGTCATTTTCTACCACAGTTCTGTTGTCAGAAGTAATACTGCATCCTTTGTACAACACTGCCCGTGTTGCAAAGGTGGAAAGAGAAAGAGTGTGTGTGTATTTCTGTTTGAAATGACAAAGCCCTCTCTAGATTTGCCTTACAAAATAATCAAAACCATAGGAGTAGGGAAAGAGGAGAAAGGAAAGCTGCCTTAAGGGAAGTAAACTTTCCGTGCACCACAGTACTTGCTGGGTTATATGGACAGACTGCAGAGCTACTGGGCTGGGGAAGGGATTCTGCACAGAGCCCAGGAACTCCCCTCCTGGACATTCCCCAAAAGGTCACTCTGAAGTTTGACCTACAGCACCTCTTCCAACAGAGCGAGAGTTGGAGCCTGGCCTCGTGTGACCAGTTCACAGCAGCCAGAGTTGTCCATTGGGATGGCCAGTGGCTCCTGCCTTCCTAACATTTGATCCCAGTTTCAAAAAAAAAAAAAAAAGAAAAAAAAAAAGTGTAGGTGTGGGTGTATTTATAACGGAAGGTGTTTGTCTAAACCTCACCCCTTTCTCTCGTATCCTCTGGAAGAGCTCGAGGATCTCCACGCGTTCCTTGGCAGCCAGGGCTGCCAGCCAGCAGGCTGGGAAGTCACCTGAGCCACAACCTAGCTCTCCATGCCCACCAGTGTGAGGGTAGATTTTACACAACCATTTTCCTTAAAAATATCTCACAACTTTTAAAAATCCTAAACAGATAAAGGATTTATGCACCAATCCAATAGATGAGTTCCACTTGGATTTGTTCTGAGGATTGATCGGTGCCACAGGACGCTGGGATTTGCAGCTTACACAGCTTGCTTCCTTCCAGTTCCAGTTTGTACATCCACTGTGGTACAAAATCTGCCTGTAGGTGACATTATCTTGGCTTATTTGATACACATTTTCCAAAGGCTGGACGTATTCACATTTTGGTGCTTCTGATGTGTATTCAAAGGAAAATACCCCACTGCAGTTAGTCTGATAACTCAATATCAGAGTCCTCTGATTTGACTTTGGCAAGTTCTTCGTGTACCTCCCTCACCATAAGAATCCGTGTTAACATGATGTCCAAGGTTCCTGGGTCTATTGGCAATGTGGAATACCAAATGGGGCTGTTGGGAACACAGGAGCGCTCGGGTTGCAGGTAGAACACATCACTCCTCTGCTTCACGCTTTCGGAACTGCCAAGGAGAGGAAACAAGGTTTAGGAACATCGGGCTGCATTTACAATCTTACCAAAAGTTTAAGACAGAGTCAGCAAAGAAATCAAAGTTACACTGAGATGGCAACACTGTCTCCCCGCTCCTGCTAGGGAGCAGTTAAGTTGTTTCCAGGTCATGCATTAGTTGCTTATAAAGAAATAAAGAAAATCAAACTAACTTCTTTACAGCAGTGGTTCTTCGGTGTCACCCAATTAATGGTAGAGTGATAAATGCATTTCACATGCAATCCCTGAGTGAAACTGGCTCTGGGATTCCAGAAATGCTGCATAATGAGGACAAGTGCAAATGGCCTCAAGGCTTAGACTGGACATTAGTGAGAATTTCTTCACTGAAATGATTGTCCAGCACAGCTGCCCAGGGCAGTGGTGAAGTCCCTGTCCCTGCAGGAATTTAACAACCATGTGGATGTGGCCCTTGGGGACATGGGTTGTATTGTCCTTGGCAGTGCTGGGGGAACAGCTGAATTTGATGAGCTTAGAGAGCTTTTTGAACCTAAATGATTCTAAGGTTGTTTAACAGTGAGTAAAACTAAATCCCAGCTTGCCTGGCCATGCTGCAGTGCCAAGCCCATCTGCTTGAAAGCCTGACAGACTCCAAGGCAGATTCCAGGCTCTGGTAGGGTTCTAAAGCCTCTAGAGCCAGGACCCGTCCTGCCTGGCTTTGGGATAATCATCACACCAAAGCAGCAAAGGGAATTTGTACTGCTGCCTGCACCACTGCAGAGGCCCAGCTATGAAAATGGGGAGCATGGAAATGCTTTCCCAGCACAAGAACAACTAAAAGCTTCTAATAATGTGCCACTGAAGACAAGGAAGTAAGAAGAGGGAGAGAAAGAGTCTGGACAGCTGCATGCCTGTCTCTGCCTCAGTAAGGGGATATTTGTAGTAAGCTCAGTAGATTCATTTCTGAGGGTGATTTATCTGAGTTTCAGCTGACACTAATGAGATGCTGTTTCATTTTGCATGTGTATTTTCTTTGAAGGGAGAAGAACATGATCTTCCACCTGTTCAAGGATCTAACTGAAGTTTACATAGAAACAGGAGAGAAAAATGATTTATATCTCTGTCCTTGCTACAGTCTCCTTTCTAACTCCTAAACACAAGTTAATCTCACACCTCAGCAGGTAAAATTTATCAGGAGTTTTACCTAGTTCACACTTTTCCTACACTCTTTCACAAGGAACATGATATTAATCTCCTCACAACAAGGATGGTGTATGGGAATTAAGGTAGATGAAAATGCCATGGTCATTCACATTTATATCTATAATAGCAATTAATTAGTAATGTATTATAGTAATGTCTCACATTTATATTAAAAAAATATTGATTTAAAGAATACATTTTCTCTGTAACTTTGTTCTTGACTCAACACCAGTAACAAAAAAACAAACAAACAAACAAACAAAAAAACCCCAAAAACAGAAAACCAACCTGTTTGGGGTCTTACAGCACTGCTGCTGTTGTAATTCCTGTTCTGCTCCCACTGAGGGATTGGGAACTGGGGAGAGAAAGTTCCTTCTGGCACAGCCACAGAAGTTCTGAGTGGGCTTCTTGCCTAAATACCTGTTCTAGTCTACACACAGACCAAAACTCAAGTTCTGTCACTTACCATTTTGATAAGTAAAATTCATAAAGTCGGACTGGACACCGGAGGGGATTATCTGTGTTTTCAGCCATTTCCACTGCTGTTGAAACCTCCTCATCTTCACTGCGTTTCCTTTTGCCTACTGATAATTTATCTGGAGACACAAAAATGGCATCACAGAAGTTCAGTGAAAAGCAGCACCTTCAGAAACAAGGCCTGGTGTCTCAGCCCAGCGCCCAAGGGTGACTCTGCATCAGCCAAACCCACTCCCTGAACTGCTTCTGTCACATGTCACCATCCAAACACGGTCACCTGCTGTGATCTGCTGGGTGGGCAAAGGACTGCACATCCAACAGGCCAGGCCCACAGCCCATTCCTCATCTAGAAAACCCACAAGAACTAGCAGGAAAATATGGAGGATACAATTTTACTTATTAAATATTAATTCATGTAATGCGCTGGAACTATGAACTGAAGAAGCCAAAAAGATCAAAGATTTTTCTTTCCCAAATGTTGAAATAAACTGAGAACAAAATCTGTGTGTCTTTGCCTCTAAGTGCAATCCCCATATTGCTGTTCTCCACTGAGGCTGCCTAGTCTGTTCTCCACACAGACCCAGGACAAATATGGGAATTAAAAAGGCACAATAAAAGTCTAGACCTGCAAAAGCCAAGATTATGAAGTGCTGAGAAAAGGACCAGAAAAGGCCTTTAACTCTTGCAGTATTAATAGAGCTTTATACAAGCTGAGGATATTATGAGAGTATTAAACAAATTTGCAGCCAAATCTTTTAAGTTTTTCCCAGGTGCCTTGGCTCATTCAGAATTTTTCTTTAAAGCAGTGAAAAATACTGCCAATGTGTTCAGGATAACAGCATATGCTTAGCTTTGCTTACTGCAGAACATATTTCTCCCCAGCCCTTTTTAAAAGAGGAGCAGACAATACAAAATCACAGAATTCTCTGATTCTGTAATTCACGGCACACAAATGTGACTGCCCAAACACCAGTGATCAGAGAGCACTCACCTGATTCTACCTCTTGTTTTTGAAAGGGTGGGAAAAAACGTAAATATGTCATCTTAGTATTATACTTTAGAGTTCGGGTGCGCCTCATAACATGGGCAAAGGACAGTTTCAGGTGCTCACTGACATTCTTTAGTTGGAAGTATTTGGTGTTGAAGAACAGAAGAGTGTTCAACAAAACAATGGGGGAATATGCACCCAGCTGCTTGCATTCCCACAAGTGTTCCTCTTCAATTCTTGAGAACATATAACCTAGAAAGAATGGGCAAAGAAAAAAGAAAATAGTTATTTATGCATAGAAATTCTCTTTCAGCTAACCTCTATAAAAGAACCACATATCAAATCAAATTCACACCTATCATCAGCAACTGTAATCCAATAAAACCAAAATACTGCATGCACAAACATAAGGGGGAGCATGGAGAACATCAAGCTGTGGAACAGCATGATCTTCCAATACCTGAAGAGGAGGATAAAAAGGAACTGCAGACACCAGCAGATTCTCACTAAGTTCTAATTTCATTGTATTAAACCACAGTCAGTCAACTGCAATGATGTGTAATTCCTACAACGTGAAGTATAAGTTTAAAATGTCCATTTTGTGTATAAATAGCCCATTGTGATTATTGTAAGTCAGTTAGGAAAGGGAGACACGGGGGCTTAGAAGAAATTTGTTACAAAAAATATCACTGTGTGCAGCAAACTATAGGTAATTGGATTATTTCTGTATTAAATAAAAAGTTCATTTTTCTAAATGAAAAGGCAGTTGTGGAGTTGCCAACATTACTCAGATTTCACTGATACTCTAAAGATGTGTGTTCACAGGGCTGGTGTCCAGCTCTACATAATCAGGCTTGAAAACCAATTACAAGTATTGGCAGAATTTGGAAAGTCTTAATTTGGTGCTGAGACAAGATTCCAGTGATTTGCTAATGTGAGCCCCAAACTCACCAGGAGTATTTCCAGCACTAATAGGGAAATATCAGTGCAACTGCACAAAGATTTTGTAATACCTAATCTCAAATACAGTATTAAATTCTGGCTACTTGTATTAAAAAAAAAAAAAGAGCTAAAACTTGAGGGAAGAAGAAAACTAATGTTTTGAGTGCCAGAATGGGAAATCTTTCTTTCCAAGGATTGATCAGAGGTAAAAATACATTTAAGTGTAATTATAACTGGTAGAAACAGGCATAAAATCCATGGTGTAGAGAGGGGAGACTAATCTGAGAGCCTCAGATTACATTATCTTCCTGGCCCTGAGAAAACATTAATTTATGATACCAGCTTTGGTTTTGCAGCTACATAATTCAAGAGAATTGTCCTTACCATTTGGAAGAATTGTAGGTTCCCAGATTTTCAAAAGTTTTGTAAGTTCAATCATAAACCTGGAATAGGGCTCGGTGAAAATGTTATCTATTCTACCATTCTCAAACAGGTACTGCAAGAGAAAAAAACAGGAAGACAAAAAGTTTATGATTATATCACATTGCAGAGAAGATACAGCATGCATCAAATTATTTTCCTTTCTTATGTCCCAGTGTCTTACAGGACCAAACACTTTGGTGAAATTTCCAATAAAACAGCAAATCAAATTTTCTGCAGGGACTGGGACTACTCCAGTATGAAAGGAGAGATCTAGGCAATAACTCTGGTAAATATTTCAAGCTCTAGAGCTGTTTTCTGCAAAATCATCTTCTCTAATGTTCTTGAAAGAGTCTGCCTATAAAAAACAGAAGTTATTGAGTTGAAAAGAACTTTACACGTTAATATCTCCTGACAAGGGACACAGGCTGCTGAAATTGCTCAACTTGCAGCAACAAGGAAGAAAAGTTCCTTAAACTTGTCAAGGAGCAGTTGAAAAAAGTTTTCTAAAAGTCAGGTGTTTGTCTCAATAAATAAGTCAAAACAGAGACACAAAAATCCCTGATACTCCTAGAACTTAACAATGGCACTTTGAATTTTAACTCTTTCTATATTTCATCAAAGCATAGCAAAGAAAAAAAAAAGACAATTCCATGTCTAATTAAATAGGTTTTATATCAAAATAGCTTTTGACTATTTATCTCAAAAGTACTATTTCAGAACAGGACCAAGCAGGCTGTTGTAAAGGAAACAGAAATGTACCAAACATTGAGTTTTAAACACAAATTAGAATTATTCTAGGTTTGTACTGCTACTACTGCAAGGCTGGTTATAAGGACTTACTACATTACTCTTAGTATTCACTAATTACAATGCAATTATTACCAATGTATTTTCTCTGGAAATATTGCCAACATAACAAGTATCTGTCTTGTCACTGAGAATCCTTCCTGGGCAACCTCTTCCACATAAAGTTATATATTAGAAGAACATTGTGCAATTATTTTAGATCAAAACCATTCCATTTTAAACCAAGGATTTCTGAGGAGCAAATCTTTCCTATATATGAAAAATTATCAAGAGTTCCAAATCCAAGTCTTTGTGTCTAGGCAGAAACTCTCAGCCCTTACATCACATTCCTATAAGTTCAGAAGAACTTGGTCACTGTGACCATAAGAAAGTCTAGAAAAATGGGTATATATGGGACTAAGGCAAACAGTGGAACACAAAAAAGAGACATTTTTGCCTCCTCTATAAAGCCCAAGCTGCTCTGTGGTACTGTGGACGTCCCATAAGTAACCAGAGCAAGTTCTGTATGTTCTCAGCAGTGCCCTAACTCCCAGAGTTACCTGCTGAATTCCAAGGCACAAGTATAAGATGCTGTCAGGGTCGTATTTTTCTCCGTTTGGTCTCCGCACCTCTTGAATAAACTGGCACAAGCCAAAACTCAGCTCAGCAAATGTGCATGAGAGAATGTCCTCCTTGAGCTTCACAGGATGAACTGGGGCAGAGGAAATGATTAGAAAGATTAATTCAGCACATTAAATCTTCCCATACTCCTTATTATTTCATGTAGGCAGAACTCCTAAATTCCTGTCTCATACATGAATTACCTTGCATGGCTAAATGATGAACTCTTTCCTATCTGTGGGCTGAGAATGGAATGATTTAGCCAATAAAAGCCAGACCAGCTGCATGTGCAATCAGCATAAATTGATTTTACAACAAGTACTGAGGCTGCAGGAATTTAGAGCCCAGAAATGTAAATGTTTGGAAGTCTGCTGAACCCAAAATGTGGGACAGCAATGGCTGCAATGAGCCTGAGGCAGCCTGGGGCTGATAAATGGGTTTCACCTCTCCAGCTGGACTCAGAGGAGTGAGAGACTCACCAGAGTCAGAGAAAGACCCTGAGTATTTCTGGACATGAGTTGAGTGCAGCATATCCCACTTTTTAAAGGAGGGGGGTTTGGAAAGGGAACCAGCACAACCAGGAATTGATTGATCAAAATGATCTGCAATGAAATTACCAGGCTTGGCTGCTCCACACCTCAGAAGTGCCTGCTTGGGCATAAGCAGGGAATCTTTCTGGGAGTGGGCACAGTTTCCTGGAAATTACTACAATATTTACATCCTTGGCCTCAAGAAGAAAACATAGTTACTCATGGGAATACTCCACTTCTGGGAAATAAACCCCAGCTGTTCTCATGGAGTGACAACAAAAATTCCAAGTAAGAGATGAAAAAGCAGATCTCATCCTAACTGGAATTTTTCCATTTGGGGGTTTTCTTATCTAAGTCCTGCCATGCTTAGTTCTTTAAATTGCAAAAGTATTTATTATGGTTTGCTCTCTTCCCCACCATTCCCAAAGAGCTCAATTCTATTCCTAATTTAAATTCTCTGCCTGACTCTGAAAATTTGCCCACAAAACTCAGTGCAATGATGTAAGATCTGAGACCAGGGAAAAGGGGAGTTAGACACTGCCAAATCCCAGTTCTGCTGGGCTTTCGTTAAAAAAAAAATCATCATTGGAAAAATAAACAAAACTGTATTTAATTGTCATTATCTATCACCCCTGTGAGACATGAAGAGCAATAAAATTAGTTTCAGGCAGGTTGTAGCACAGAATGGTCAGACTTGTGAAACCTTTCTTTTCAGCTGTGAAGCCTAAAAATAAGGTGTTAAGATTTTGATGTTGGTTCACACTATTTTTTTACAGCAAACAGCTCTGCTGACCAAAAAATACTTTGGGGATGTGCCAGCTACAGATAAAATGGATGGGGCCAAGCTGGTGTTGTCAGCTTAGAATTACAGCCTGATAAATCTGTAATTTCATGTTCTATAATAGCTCAGAAAAGCTCTGCAGCTGCAGAAAGCATCTGTGCTACAAATGAAGAACTACTGCATGCAACGGAAGGCAAAGTTGAGTTTTCTAATGCTTTAGAGACTTTTTCAAAAGAAACAGATCAATTAAGAATGTAATAGCTATGATTTTTAAATGCATGGAAAGACACATGACAGAATTCTATAAAATCTGTTCTCCACTCATGGGTATTGCAAAACTGAGTGATATCTAATCTTAATTTTCACTTGAACAATGAATCAAGCCAAGTGTTCTTCAACTAAGTATTTCTGTTTCTATTGAGAGAGAGATTTACCTGAAAACTTCAGGTCCCCTTGTTCCTCCTGTGCATTTTTCCACTGGACCCAGTTTTTCCAGGCATTTACTCCATACATGTACTTCAGGGTCATCCCAGAAACAGAGCAGCTGGGGTAGGAGCCCTGCACCAGACTCCGGGGCTCCACAGCAACCACAGACTTCTTCCGTCCCTACAGGCAAGCAAAGACATCCAAAAAAAGCAGCATTACATCAGCTCCTCACCCATGGATGGTTAGATTAGGGCACATAATGTTGTTATTTCTAAATGTAAGGGATTTGTGTTCCAGAAGTTCTTCCTTACCCGTCTTTTTGGCTGTGGGAAGCCATCCCTGTGTCTCCGTCTTGCCCGTGAACGTGAATGTAAACCCGGTCCTTTACTGAGAGGGTCAAATGAGTCTGAAGTCAAATCAACACCATGAAGAGTTTAATCACATGATTTAGCACCCCAGGTAGAAGTGTCACTGTCACTGAGATACTATGGAACACCTTACAGCTGACAATCACACCTGTATATTCAAATAATCCTGACATTTGACTAATTAAGCGATCTGTGAACTTGCTGTATAAAGACAGGAAATTCTCAATAGGACAAAAACGTCCCCAAAATAGTAGGTGTATTTATTCAGGCATTGTAATGTAGTTTTTAATTTGTATTTGTACAAATGTATTTGTAATTTGCAATCAAATACGATTTTAGCCACCACTGACATGGATTATAACCAGGGACACAGAAGTGATGAATTCAAAGGAGGCAAGCAAGAACTTCCTGCTACTCCTGTCAGGAGTTCTGCAGAGTGCTGTCTTTAAAGACAGCAGTAATATTCTAAAAATAGTAATTTAACCCGTACAACAACAACTATTGCAGCTTCAAACATCCACTGTCACCACATGAAAACACACAAGCAGACTGCTGGGACGATGCTCATGCAGAAAATTGTGTGTGCTTTTATAAAACAACAAGTTTTTATTCACATGACACCGACCTGATGGGAAATCTGCCTCCAGATCCTGCTCCACATCACCTTTGGAGAACTGCTTGAGTTCTGGATCAGGTTCTGGCAGAGCATTGGATCGTAAGGCGTAGTGATTCAACTCCTCCTCCCAGCTGTGAGGAGTGGACACTGCTTCTGATTCCAGATCTCCACTGTACGTGCTGCCCTGGTCTGCAATGAGAGAGATCACAGTGACCATGTGCTACAGGAAAGGCAGAACCAGAAGTTTGCAAGAAAAGATGCAGCAGGATCAAAATCCATTTGCAAAAAAAAAAAAAGTCTGACTGACCTTTCTCAAATATCTTGGGGTCCAGGAAGAGCTCATGCTCGGATGTTTGAGATCCTTTAGAAAAAGAAGGAAATCTGTATCTACACATGACTGACAGCTCGCACAACTAATATAAAATACTTTGAACAGCAAAAATCTATGTATTAGATCATAACATGAACACACATGCTGTGCCTTCTCCTCCACTGGAGTTCTCCTAACATCTTTCTACCTTGTTCATGCTATTGCAGGGGAAACAGAAATGCAGAACTAATGTAGGTTTGCTTTTCCAAAGGCTTCTATCCCTCCCTGTTTGTTATATAAGGCAGCTGCTCTGTCTTCTTGATTTTGAACTCCTCCTTCTAACATGTGATGTACTCATCTGGAGGTTTCTACCTCTGGTAAGCTGTTCCTGTCACCACAAGTCAAATAAGCATCTAGAATTAGAGAAAGGGAAATTTCTGTGGCTAGAGAACCTCCACATCACTGCATTTCAAATTCTTTTTAAAGCCACCACCTACCACCATGAGAGTGTGTTTTTTCTCTCTCTGCATCTTCTGCAATCATTTCTGCCATCTGAAGGAGATCAGCTTCAAATGGATTAATGGAAACCTTTTCCTTGTTTTCCTGAATATTTTCAATGCTCCTATCAGCATTATCCGGGGTAGTTGGGATGAACATGGGAACCGGTACCTATGGAACATGTATGAAACATCAGAACATACTTAGGGGTGAAAGGAAACAGCAAATACACAAGGGAGGTCCCTCCCATCTAACCTTATGTATATTTTAGGGCTACTAAAATGAAATTAAAAACAACTCCAGACTGGACAGCTCTGTACTCTGCCTACAATTTGGTAGTTTTGTGTGACAAACACAAACATTGTGTTTAACCAAATATGATGTAATAAGGAGGGAAATGGCTTCAAGGACTCCAAATACCACTTGCACGACCAGACACAACATCCAGTGACACAGTGCTGGGTGTGCTGGACCCAAAATAAGCCTGTAAAGCACTGGAAGTGCCTTCTACAGTGAACTTCTGTACTTACAGGTACTGGCATCCCCAGGGGAACTGGTGTGTACTGGGTGTAGAGGTGGAGGGGCACTGGCACAAACACTGGTACAGGAACAGGTACCACAATGATCTGGGGTGGAGCAGGTGCTTCTTCTCCTTCTGTTATACCAAAAACAGAACAAACCAAAAATTATCGGAAAAAAACCCGTACAACAACCTGAAAACTAGTTCAGGTTTTAGAATACATTAAAAAATGCTTTATTTCTTTTACATAAATTATGTATTACTTTCTCAACTGCAGTACAAACAATTCCAACAGAGGTAGGAGATCAGACACCCACCTGTCTGGCATTCTTTGTTCTGTGTGTGAGGTCTGCATGAGGTGGCCTTAGTCTGCGTGATTGGCTTACACAATAAAGCTTTGTTTTTCAGAAGCCTGGGTGGTTTTGATGATGGGAGCTTTAGGGCATCTGTCTGGGTACTTGCCTGTTTGGAAAATACAAACAAGGGTCGAGTCAGTATTGGTTTGAAGGATAACATAAGACTAGAGTTTGTTCTCTACTAGGGGAAGCTGAATAATTTAAAACTGTATTTGCTGATAAAAATGATCATTTAAAAGCTACTGCAAAATAAGCTTGCTTATTTGGTGCTTTCTGGTCTCCATCTCAATTTACTTGATCCAACAATAATGTTGTTTAAAGCTAATTTTGCTAATAAAGCTAATTTTGTTAACAGTGCAGTGAACTAATCTGAAGAATATTTGGTTTCTGTAGTCAAGTAACCACTACAAACTTTTGACCTTGGAATTTTACTGATGGCAGAGATATAAAGAGGAATTATGTTAAGATACTTCTGATGACTAAAAGTCTGGCTGATACAGACATTGATAAAACTGAGTAAACTAATGTGAAACCACTGAAAACCAATAAATGTAAAAAATGAACAGCAATGCTGGCAGCAGCAGTATCATTTCCTGATACACACAGACTGACTATTCATGCTTGTACTAATTCCATGTCCTGCTAACTGTAATTTTCAGTCATGCATTCAAATAACAGGATCTATTTCAAGAGGGAAAACTCATACTCTAATCCATAAGTGACACTCCAGCTAAAAGCAAAGCTGTCAGTCTTCCAGAATCTAAAGCTTCATAAAAGCATCTCTGTATATTTAGGAGAGCTGCAAAATGTTACACCACATACCTCAAAGAGCTCAAGAATAGGAACTCTCAGAGTTATCCCCAGGTAAGTGGTGACAGTGGTTCCCCACAGCTCTGTTATAACACTGCCAGGGAGTGGGAAAGGAAAATGAAGCTGCAGGATCCTGATTGTGTCAGTCCCAGCAGCCCAGGCTGGTCCCCTCCTCCCAGGCTGGTCCTTTTGCCATCCTGTCCCACTTCTGGACACAAAAGGCAGCCTCGAGGGCAGAAGCCACAAATTAATTATTTGGGAATCACAGGCACCTCAAGACCTACAATCTGACAAGTTTTGCCTTATAACATCCAATCTGTCAGTAGACACAACAAGACTTTTGTACCACGTAAGTACTACCCATTTTTTAAAAAGCATCTGCAAGCTGGATGAATATTAAATCCCAATCAAAAATTAGTTACAAAATGATGGTGCCAAATTCTTGGATCCTTTACTTGTTATTGATACATTCTGGACAAAACTGAGAAAAGTCTCTTGTAAAACTTACATCTCCTATTGTTTTTGCTGTCACAGTAGGGACTGCACCTGTGAAGAGAAAAAACCATACAATAACATGTCTACTTACCATGAAAAACCATAATCCGTATTCTGCCAAGGTCAAGAAAAAGAATTCCAATTAAAACTCATTCCCTGATGTATGTACATAAATTTAAGTCATTATTTATACCTAGATAAAGGAAGGACAAAGGCAACCATCTGCACTGAAGTGAAGCATAATGAAGAACTGGCCATTGTTCTCAGTAAAAATAAAATCCCTGAGCAAATATAAGTGTTCAGGAATAGAGATGTAAAAGTACAGGCATCGTATTCAGCTGCCTTACCCTGTAAAACATTGTTGGAGTTAACAGTAGGCTGGGCAGCTGGGGTGCTTGCAAGGGACACCACGTTTGCTATGACAGGGGTTGAGTCCTTTCTTAAAGAA
This sequence comes from Bombycilla garrulus, assembly GCA_013400315.1. Lineage (NCBI taxonomy): Eukaryota > Metazoa > Chordata > Aves > Passeriformes > Bombycillidae > Bombycilla > Bombycilla garrulus. Next base: position 20,338 of record VXBU01014848.1, read on the forward strand.
GGAGGGCCTGAGGAGGAGGCTGGTGCCATGGAAAGGTTTGCTGGACACAGTGGACAGAAGAAAATGAGAATAAGCAGTAAGATAAATGAGAAAAAAAGCATTTCTGAAACAACACCCACCCTTCAGATCTGTCTCCAGATGAAAGAGGCTGCTGTGTGAGAAGGGGATGGAGGTGTCAAGCTGCAGCATTTCAGTTTAAACAGGAGCTGGTTCCACAAGGAAATCAAGCAAGAAGGGAAAAGAGCTCCCACCAACGTAGGCAGCAGATGAGCACCAGATTGAAACAATGTGCACCAAGCTGAACATGACTTGGTGCACACTAAAAACTTACAGTTAACATTTTATTGGCTTTGGGTATCTTACTCTTTCAGCCACCATCACTCAGTGGGAAATGATGCCCTTCTTTAGGATCAGTGATAATCCTGCCTTTTGTTTCCCTTTCTCTTCCTGTCTTTGTGGGCCTTTCATCCCTTTGTGTCTCATTCCCTACAGAAACTCATAGTTCCTATTACTGTGGGCTTCATTCCTACCCTCGTTCCCATTCCACCTGCTCAAGGAAACAGCTACAGCACTTGTTAACCTTGGGATTGATACAAGAATCAACACTTAATGACACAGAAATGGGAACTCTTCATATGCCTACAGACTGCAGAGAAGTGGCTGGTTGAAGTGCATAATATAGGAGTCTGGATTTAAAACCATTAAGTCTACTAATTTCACCACTTGATTGTTAAAAGAATATTAACATTCTATCATATCTTCTAGGTGTGATGAAGACAAGCTAGATATCTAGTCTGCACTAGATATCAGCATATTTTACCCTAATGAAACAGGCCTTTGTCTCATGAAAGTGACTGAAAGCAAGTGCTTTTGCTTATTCTTCTTTAAAATTTGTTTGGTACATGAAGCAATTGCCTTTCATACCTACAGAAGTTTGAAGCAGTCTCAAGTAAGAGAGATCTAAAGCAGAGCCCACTCAACAGCAACAGACAAGCTCCCCAGAAGACAGATCTTAAAGAGTTCACTGAAGTGAGTTTGCAGATAAACATCCATCTCACTACCCCACACATCAAAAGGAAATGCTACCCCCAGCCTGCTTTACCTGTATTGTTTGGGAGTGGAGGGTCGGAAACACCTTGCTGTTTACAGAACAACAGAATACAAAGCAGATTGCAAAAATGCTTCATCTCCCCTTGCCATTTGATGGACTCGCTGAGTTTACCTTGTCTCTTACAACCATCACACTTTGCCATCTAGGAAAACAGAGGGAGAAATTGAACACAGTTGGAAACACTAACAAGAAGTATATGTATAAAAACCTACAGGATGTGAGAATATTGCTTACCTGGTAAAACAAAACTGTGAACTTTGACATGCATTCCTCTGAGCAAAATTCCTCTGTTTTCCCCCCAAAGTGATTCTGGACCAGTTTGGGGGAAGTCTGTAAACAGTAACTGCACATTTTACAGTGGGTTCCCCAGCGCTTAGACAAGTCGTGTTTATAGAGCAGTTTACAAACTAAAAGAAAACAGCAAAAACATTATTTAATACCAATATGACAATCCCTCAGCATTCCTAATCCCTGTATTTAGTGATGTCTGTAATAATTCATTGAAACATACCATTAAAATGTAAAGTGTGAACAGGGTTCTATGTTCCTAAACCAAGAAAATAGATTCCTAACTTAAAAATACTAGATTTCTTCTAGTATTATTGATAATTTTAAGGCAAAAAACTAGTGACTTTATTTCTCTGAGATAGGGTTTTGTCCTTTCTTACCTTCACTACAGAATGTTCTATCTATGCCTGAGACTCTCACTGTCTCCTTGATAATTTTCTCAAACCTGCAGTATTCACACAAAGCTGTCATATTGCCCTTCTTCTTATACTCATCGCAGCAGGTCTTCCCACAGAACTGGAACATTTTACCCTGCAACACAGCCAGAATGTTTTAGTTTCAGTGTTTGAATGAGTCACATCCCAGATAATACATTTAAATTGTTAATAGAAATGCAGAAGAGTATTTATACCCTTAGAAATCAGCAACAGAGCACCAGCAAATGAGTCTCCCCATTTTGTTTTATAATAAAGCAAGATTTTCTGCAGAAAGCCCTCCCCAATGTGCTTTCTCCTTGGATTAAAAGGAACATGCCTGGGTCCAAGAGACAGGGATGTATTTACTTAGACAGACAATCATTTGGTTTGGAGTTTTTTTTGGAGTTCTTTTTTTTTTCTGGTTTTAAGACCATAGAGCTAGTATCAGTATTGATATTGGCTAAACCAAATAAATTTAAAAACCTTCCACAGCAGGCCTTTGCAAGCAACAAAGCAGTACTGACAGACCAGTGCACATAAACTACAATTTTTTGTGTTTCTGTTGTGCAAAAAGAGCTTTGAAAGCCCTGATCTTTATTACCTTGTAGTCAAGCAGCTCTGGTTTGGTGGCAAACGATCTGTTACAGTGCTGACACTTGATTTTCACAACAGAGCGGGTAAAGGTGACCTGCTGGCACTGGGCAGCCAACCTCTGGAGCCCTGCTGCAGCTGAGGTGCTCGTGGAGCTGGGGGACACAGTCGAGGTGGGGCCACTGGCTGAGACCACTGTCCCCGAGGGGACACTCACAATGACCTGGCCTTGAGACAGGGGCACCACCGAGGAATTCGGTCCTGCAGGCTTGTTGAACAGATTCTGTGGGAAAGCAAACAGACAGGCTTTACTTCACAGTGTTACATCTTGCACCTGGGTATTTCCACCATCAATTTAGCATTCTGTTAATTCAGCTAAGAAGAAATCCTAGATGTCACACCTGAAAAGCTACTACACAACTGTAGCTGCAAAAATTGCGTATGCTCCCATCTGACATAGCCAAGTGATACTGAGGGTTTGCTGAGGTTTTACAGCTGTTGCACTGAACTTGAACACCTGAGGGTGAAACAGAGAAGAAAAAGTGATTTATGCAACATCAAGTTGTATTGCAGCTAATTTTGTACCGTACATACAAAAACAGAGTCTGAATGATGAGCCAAGGCACTGACAGAAGCCCAAGACGACGTTTCCACAGATTCAGAAGCAGACACTGCAGCTGCTGTGCCTGTTGCTTGCCAGAAATTTAATTAATCTCCCAGTATCCCTAGGATGTCAGTAAGCATTTTTCTATTTCCGCATGAAAAATAGCTGAAAATGTTTGCCTAGCTCCATGCAACATTGGGTAGAGGTAATAAAGCTGATCACCCCAGGGAACAAGGGGCAGAAGAGTCCCAGCAGTGGTATGGCACATGTCCACACATGTCTAGCTGAGAAACCCACCAGCTGCACTTGCAAGAGCAAAAAAATAGATTTAAGATTGGTTATCATGTGGAAGCTCCCTAAAACCAAACTGAAATAGCTATACTGTCACTGCTATGTTTATCAACAATAGAATGCTCTTTCATTCCCATCTTAGCACTTTTCTTTAAAAAAAAAAACACTTCCAACCCTCTCAAAAATAGAATATCAGCCTTAACTTTCAAGACAAATAAAGTTGGGATATGAGCCACATGGAATTAAGTTTCTATAGAAGTAAAAGGTTAAGCTTACCTGAAGAAGTGACCATTTTTACTCTGTATGCTGACAAACAGTTTACAGAACAAAACAGTTCCACCTTCCCCAAGTTATTTGTGCTCTCCACCATTTCAGCTGAAGATCTCAGAGATTTACACAGTGTACAGGGTGTAATTTTAGCTGACTTCTGTGGAAACATAAATGTGGAAACATGACTTCATGTGGAAACATGGAAATTGCTTGTTCCTTTGAAACATGGCATTTTTATTAACCTGGAAATTGCTAATATGTAAAATATTTCTAAAATGTGCCGGTGTGCTTGAAACAGCACTTGTTTTACAGCTGTGTTATTTCTGGTGCAGATTCAGTGATTTGAGCTATGGTTTGAGCACCTTCCCAGGGCACTTTAGCCAGAATCAGGCTGGCTGGGTACTGCAAACACTCCTACAGGTTGTACTGGCACAGATCAGCACCTTGCATCAGACAACTTCCAACATCTTGCTGAGAATTGACATTTTGCTTATGGTTTTTAATGCATCAGCTGCGTAGGTAAACAATATTGCCACTGAAGAGATGAGGAAACAAGAAACAGGGAGAAGGAGGTCCCCTGATGATGTTTTGATAGCAAAATGGGGAAAAGAGCCATCTGCTAGAAATCATCACAGGTTTCAGTGTGTGATCTACAAACTTCTTTTGAAGAGAGACACAGGAAAAAGCCTGACTTTCATAGACACATTTTCTGTGTGACTTTCATCGATATATTTAAGGTTTTTTAAGGTCTTTAGGTTTGGAAAAAACTTTGAGAATTAGTGCACCAGATTATTTTAGTATGACAGCCTTAAAAATGCACTTTGTTCTATCACAAGCTATTCCAGCTCTCCACAGGACAGAACAGACATAAGCTTTTAAGGATTATTTAAAAACACCCACAAACCTCCAGAAACCATCAGAATGTACCTGACAATTGAGCTGAATGCTGCTTAAAAATCAATTAAAAATAGATTTGACTTAACTTTATAAGCTTTGAACATTTTGTATTTTTAAGAGAACTATCACATATGGGGTTTTGATGTGTGATATAAAAGCAGCATGAAAATGTTTCCAGCTTATTTAATTTTATTTCCAGATTTGTTTCAGAGGACAACTGATTCTGAAGGTAATTTTCTGGATGAAATACATTTACCACATTTTTTTTCAATTCATCAGGTCTTTCTTGACCTAAGTGGCCTGGATAATGGGACAGCAGAGTCAAGTCACAAAATTAAGTTCCATTTTTTTTATCAGAGGCCAATTTTTCCTGAGGTAATTGCATTAGAATAAATTATATAAAAATAATTGAGCTATTATAATAAATTAAGGTTCTCTTAAATGCTCAGGTTCTTCAATAATTAAAAATAAACACGGAAAGTTCTAAAGTTAAAATTATAATTATCAACTAATTACTACTTTTTCTCTCCACTTAATTCAAAGGCTACAAATTAATAAAGAATACTCTTTAAGGAGCATCTCAAGGCTGAAAACAGTCATAGGGGGCTGCTGCTGGGCAGTGCCACCAAGTCTCCTCCCACATTGGAATTCTGTGGTAGCTGGTCCAGTGCTGAGGAAAAAACAGAGCAACACGTTTGGGCAAAGATTAAGCAGAAAATTATCATCTTTGGAAGTGTTCAAAATCCACTTTGACCTGTAACACTTTATGATATGGTTTAGTGGGCATTGGGGTTTTGGTTGAAGGTTGGACTTGATGATCTTGGAGGGCTTTTCCAACCTTAATGATTCTGTTATTCTTGAAATTATAAAAGCAGTTACCTTAGGCCAATACAGTAATTCAAATAATCAACCAGAAAACTGGGTGGTTCTTGAAACACCTAAAATCTAATAAAAATTAGATGGATTCTATTTTTAGTATTTTGTCCAAATACCGAATCATGGAATCCCAGAATGTTTTGCATTGGATGGGACCTTAAAGCCCATCCTGCTCCAAACCCTGCCATGGGCAGGGACACCTCCCACTGTCCCAGGCTGCTCCAAGCCCTGTCCAACCTGGCCTTGGACATTTCCAGGGATCCAGGGGCAGCCACAGCTTCTCTGGGAATCTGTGCCAGGGCCTCCTACCCTCTTAGGGAAGAATTTCTTCCCAATACCTCACCTAACCCTGCCCTCTGGCAGTGGGAAGCCATTCCCCCTTGTACCTGCTTGAAAGCTGTCGCACATATGGAACTGCAGAACTTTTTGGACTGTCCCTCTATCTGCAGGATGTGACACTGGCCAGAGCCACTGTAGCAGTATCCTCCACAATATTCACAGCAGTTCATGGTCAGGTTGTTGGCCGAACGGAACTGGGAGAAACAGGCGTCGCTGCAGAGCTTGTGCACCACGTTCTGGTAATTCACCTCGTGCCTGATCTGGAAGAAAAGGAATATACAGCAAGGACAGAAGGAATATGAATTGGAACCCAGGACACAGGGAATATTTCTCTGCCTGGCCTGAGAAGCCTTGATCCCCAGGCTTTTAACCTCTTTTAACCACTGCTTTTAACCTCTGTCCATGGAGAAAGCTTCCAAAGCTTTGGGATGAGTTTGAATCAACAAGTGTATAAAATAGATAATAATGTAGTTATAGTTTGTCACAGGGTGAAAAATTTAGATTCTGTGTTTTATCTAGCATGGACGTGGGTGAGAGACCAAGATGGAGGATTTTGGGTGCTGTCTCAGTCTCCTTCCTCCTTTTTCACCTACTTCATTTTCTGCTGTGTGAGGAGCACAGTTTCATTGGACAGAAGCGCCCGCAATGCAGGTGTTGCGTGGACAGACAAATAATTATGAATTGGTGGAAAAATAACAATAAAGGACGTTTTAGGTACATAGTAGTAGTGAATTGGATAGCATATCTTGTACACAAGTCCTTGAAAGGGGCCATTTTGGGTCTTGCTGCCACAGGGCCTTGAAGTGTCCAGAGTCTGCTGTCATCCTTGGCTTTGAACTGATAAAAGTAATAAACTATCCTGAAGACTGAAATACCAGCAAGTACTGTTTGCTTCATTTCTAAGCACAGCACAACCCCTCACAGGGGATTCCTGGCCAGGGGTCCCCGTGTTGGCGATTCCAACAAACATTTGTGTTCATTTCAGAGACAGCAAGTTGCGCTGAGCTACAGAAATTCAAATGAGGAAATTAGCAATTACCACTGCGTTCTTCTGGCACATGCTGCACTTGCTGGAAATGCTGTTGGTGTGGATAGTGACAATGGGTTTCCTTTTCAGTTCATATGTGGACAGACAAGACTGGCTGCAGAAATCCTTGCTGAAGTCTGTGTTGTCAAATTGGGCAGTGATTACATCCTTTGGATTTAGAATTTCTCTATGGAAAAGGAAAACAAACACAGAGATAAAGGATTAATGTCATAATAATGATAAAGTTTTCATGTCAACTTGTTGTTCTTGCTTATTCTGATGACCAAACATTCTCGAGGACAGGGTGGACCCATTTAATTTAAACCTTTATTTTTTGCTAAGTATCTGACTTTATTTTTGCTTTCCCATTAGGAAAAAAAGTAAGAAGTACAATTCTTAAGTAGGTATTTTGTGAAACATTTTGTACCTGAACTTAGGAGTGGCCTATAAACAGAACAAGCTCTAGCATTAAATCTTTTCTACAGTAACTTGGAGAAATTAACTGTGTTGCACAGTTGTTACTAACAAAAAAAAATTAGAAGGATGGATATATTGAATAATTCCTTTTAGCAAATAAAGGGGGTAGGGGGAAAAAGCAAAAAAATGGAAGGCAACAATTTCTAATCAGCATTAGTTCAATCCACCATGGTCTGATCAGAATTTAAACTCTCTTATCTCCCATCCAGCCTTTTGTGTATTTGTTGCTGGATTTAACACGCTGAACTTTCTCCTTATTTCTTCTCTCTTTCAAAACAGTCCTTCACAGAAGTTTTGAAGCCATGAAGTCAGAAAACTAGGAGAAAATACTTCTATAACCTCCTTGCTTGGAAGAATGCCTCCTTCTCACTTGTCCTGTCAGAGATAACCCATTTTTCAACAACATAAATATAAATTACAACCAAGACTTCTAAACTTTGTTATAAGGCCTTTTCACACTGAGGCAGCAAGTGAAAAGAATATTAATTGAAGCCTCAAGTTTAAGTTCAGTTGGCCTTGTAAAACCTGAAGTAATAGATTTGTTGTTGAAGAAATTATGAACAAAGCAGCATTCCTTAGGCAAACCTTTCATAGCTAAAAATAATACATATGAATAATTCTCTATAAACAGACTGTAGCACGATCAGCCTGGAAATTATTTGCCTATTTGCTTGTTGTCATAAGCAATGACATCTTACAGAGCCAGCCACCAAGGTCTCCTCTAGCTAATTTGGACATAATATAAATGAACAAAAAAATTATAACCATTAAAATGTTTTTAGGGCTGAAGATTTGTGACTGTGGATCAAGAATTACTGTGGAAAATTTATGTATTTTCTAAATTATTTTGTCCAAATAGGCTCAAAAAAGCCCAGCTTCACCTTTCCACTCTAAGCCTAGGTAGAAAGTAACTGATTTGGGTGCTGAAACTCTCATTACCTAAAAAACTCAATTTTTAAAAATTTTAATGTCTCTACATGTCATGAAAGCAGCAGTGATGTAGTTTGAAAATCTAAGACCTACAGAAATCTAAGACCACACAATAGAGTGTAAATGAAACGTTCATATTTTTAGAATTAAAAAAATATTCTGCCTTGAATACATTAACTCACCCATGTTTTACTTAATTTTAGGGATTCACAAATCTATTTTTCTCTAGAAGAAATAATGCATAAAATATTTTTTGCAAATGAACTCTTGTTAGTAGTTTTGAGAGTGCAATGACATTTTGAAACAGCAGGAAGATGCGGAACCTTTTGAAATACGGTTTTTCATATTTGGCTCATTTAAATAAAAAAAAAAAAAGAAGATGCATTCTGAACCACAGATGCTTTTAAATCTATGTGTGTATAAAACCCAATTAAGGAAATGGAACTACAAGCAGACAGACCAATTAACAAGGAACAGCATCAGCCACCGATTTCTGAAGGGAAGCATAAGAGGAGCAGCACTACTGACACAGCGAGGGGCACAAGAACAGAACTGAAGCCTTTCATTATCTGCTTGAATATCAATTATTAGTAGAACAAATGAAAGCACTGTCCTACTTTGAGCAGCTTGAGCAGGTTTTCTTGGTAGAAGCTGGTGGGCGAGAAGCTGGAATAGTGTATCCAGTGAGGCACAGTGTGGAGCAGAAGAGCTGGGTTGAACCTTTCCTCTGGTAGGCAGTTTGCCCCTTCTGCAGGGTTTTTTTACAGCCAGAACAGGAAACCCGAACAGCTGTGCTTGGAACTGAGGGTAGCATTTTACTCATGCCAGAGGATGCCACAGCAGGCTGGAAACCTGATGACAGCTGTGGAACTAAAAAAAACCACACAGAGAAAACACAGAGTGTTACAGATCTATTACACAGAACTCACTGGAGTGCAGGGGCAAGCACAAGGCCCATGGCTTTACTTGGGCTGTCAGAGTTTAGAGGACAATCAAATACAGATGAACTCTCCACAAATACATGCCCTGTGCTGGTTTTCTGCATAGCAGATTTTTATAACTGCTCTGAAGATGGAGAATGCACTTTTAACATCCCTTTCATTGAATCATAGAATGGTTTAGGTGGGAGGGGACTTTAAAGTTCATCCCATTCCACCCCCTGCCATGGGCAAGGACATCTTCCACTATCCCAATTTGCTCCAAGCCCCAGTGTCCAACCTGGCCTTGGACACTACCAGGGATGGGGCAGCCACATCTTCTCTAGGCAGCCTGTGCCAGGGCCTCCCCACCCTCACAGGGAACAATTGTTTTCTAAGACCTCATCTAAATCTGCCCTCCTTCAGTTTAAGATTATTTAACACATTCATTATTTAACACATCAATGCATAGTTTTCCTATGCATTTCACATGCAGTTTTCCTATGCCTAAAAAAACATAATCATTTTATAATCTCAATTCCATTCTCTCTAAACCAAACTAGTTCTTCATTCCTACTGGGATCAGACACAGTGAACAAAACGCAGAGTGACCTGCAAGATTACTTGCAAAAGTGACACATTTTACAGATTTTAATGAAATTAGTCTAGCCTATTCCTTACCAAGAGGATTGCCACTGACTGAAAATACAGCACTGATTTTCAGCTCCCCTTCCTGAGATTTTGGCTGTTGGCCGTACTCCTAAAACAAAAGGAAAGGAAAAGGAGAACAAATACACACATGTAAAAACAGGTTACATGATTCCATCCTTTCACAATGCTGCATTGAACCTCAGGGAAGAGTGGGGGTCCTAAGCCTGCTCCGAAGGCTGAGTGACAAGTGAGCACCACACACAGCTCCTGCTCCACAGCAAACCACACCTGAGGGGGCACAAATGGACAGGTGGGGCTGCCTGGAGCATCCTCCTCTCCAGCTGCACTCCAAGACACCTCAGAATTCAGCCAATGCTTAAGGAAATCTCTGCTTTCCATTCAAACTTTCCAGCTGGAAGTGCTTTAGCAGCCCTTGCCCCTGTTCTGGGAAGGAAGTTTTATCTTCACATAAAGGAGGATAGCAATGAAATAGAGCTGGGACCTTGCTGGGGAGCATTCTGTATTAACCAGGAGTTAGGACCTTGGAGCAGTCTAAGGGAAGCTTTGCAGCAGACCAAGGCTGGCACCACCAGGGTCAGACCATCACAGTCCCAGCTCCAGCACGAGGGGAATCACCTCACATTTGGTACAGGATGAGAAAATCCCTGGACAGCTGCTGGTGGAATAGCTGACATGCTATAAATGATTGGCTTAGTCCCCAGCAGCTATTCACACTGACACCATGCTTCTTGCCCCTGCTCTCCTAGAAATCTGAGCCAGAAAGCAGCTCGGAACACACCACATGTAAATCTTAATAGGCTGAGCAGCATAATCTCTTGGAACTACAGAGATGATAAGATTTAGCCTACTTACAGTCGTATGGGAGTAGTGAGGCATGATGTCATGTTATGACTGAGCTAAATTCACAGTTGCTGCCTGGCTGCCAGGGAAACCAATTCAGAATCACTAAGCAAAAGGAAGCTCTCCCTTCCCAGTAGCAGCGAGATGCACCCTCAGCTTCCACCAGCTCCCAAAATCCCACAACAACCTCCACTGAACACGTGCTCAAACTGAGCACTCCTCTCACTCCTGTGGGAAAATTGGAAGTTTCTGTACTAGACAAGCAAACTATTTCTCAACATGTTTCCCAGGAGACAGGCAGTGGTATTCCTTGATCATGTGAACCATCAGACTGAAACAATCAAATCTCAGGTAGGGAAGCTCTAAGCTGGGTGTGGGCATGCTGTAATGAGATTCTTAACCACCATTTTTATTATTATTATTTAAAAATTAATAATTTGCAAACATATACTTTTTTAAGCACTTTAACTGCAATTGTATCCTTAGTCAAGAGTAGGAAAAGAAATGGAGGCAAATCCTGACATCAACTGTGCATGATTAAGCAGTTTCACAGCAGCATAACAGTGCCGAAAGCCAAAACCCTTCAGCTCCAACTATTGGTTACAGCAAGAAATGCTCTTATCTTTCAGGAAATATATTTTAAAAAATCCATAAATTCCCCCCCCATAGTAATTCCAATCTAAAGCACAACAAAATGAACTCAGTTCTCCTACTTTTCCAGTATCAGGCAGAGTTGATAATCACAGGATTTTACTCCAGGAAGGAATATTTTGAATCATACGATATTTGACATTTAAATTCTTCAAGTCTTCATTTTTACTTATTAATATGATCTTTGATAACCACAGACATCTCGCCTTGCATTCCACACAAATCCACACAGCAGATGCCATCTTGGGAGGACAAAAGAAGAGACAGATTTAACTAATCTACATGTGGTTTGACATTCTACAGGTTCAAGGAAAAATAAACCCAAACAATCCCACAGAGACTGAATAAATCAGAAGGACAGTAAAATCTGAAGTCGTAAATATTTTACTTATTAAATTGTGAGTATTATGGGAAAAGAAGAAAAAATGCTGGGAAGACAGGCCCAGAGAGCAGAGGAGGTTCAGCAGAAGGACAAAGACTGATGCTAAAAACTAACAGCTGCACAGGAACACCAACAGTCCCATGTTGGTGCAAAGGGATGCATCACGTTGGGAAATTCTGCACACCTTTAACAGATAAAGTCTGACATGTAACCCAGATATGAGCAGTGAGGAGCCAGGAACTGCAGCACTGCAATTTCCTGGTTTCTCTGGTGTCACACAGCAAAGCAGTTGCTCAGAGATTGGCTGGAGCTCAGCAATCCTGGCCCCAGCACTGCTCAGTCCCTAGGTCAGACCTTTTCCAGGCTGCAATTACTGAGTTTTACCTGAATCATCATTAAAAATCTCATTCAAGATGAATGAGAAAGTCACTGTAACAAATATTTAAATTGACTTCACTGATGTCTAAGTACTTAAATATTTTGCCAAGACCCTTAAGTGTTAATTTAAAACAAGAACAAACTACTGTGCCTGCAAAGGCAACTTTTAAGACGGGAGTAGCAGCAACAGCACTGCTTTAATTCATATCTCTAATTGTGACTGCTCATTAGGTATTTAACAAAATGTGATTTACAGTTTATTTCCTAGTTAGATAAAGTGTCTAAAAGTGTCTAAAATTGCCACAGATTTAGTAACAGAAGTTTTAGAGCACTTGGCTTTGCTTCTAACTGAAAAGAAAAACATTTTCAGAGACAAGGTAACAAGACATCAAAAAGTTGAGGGGGAGTGGGTTTCATAGTAGTGTAAGAGGAAAAAATCCTTCTACTAAACTATGTTCTTTAAGTTAAATTTCGGTCAACAAACCAAATAAATTGCTGAATTTATGTTCAGCTTAAGCGGTCAGCTGTCAGACCAAAATGAGAAATGCAATGGGAAACTTACCTCAGAATTACCAGGTTCATCTTTAATTTTGTCTAATAGTCCCTGCTGTGGGGCCATAGCTTTAGCATATTCGTCATCCAAAGGCTCCTTCTTAATTCTAATATTTGGTGCAAAGGAATTCCCCAGCTCTTGTCCAATAGATTCCTTACTAGAAAATAGGTAGCTAGACTCCTGAAACAATAATATGAAAAAGAATTCACCCTCCTGCATCTGCCATGAGGAGTTGGGTTGCTGCCAAGGGGAGTTTGTGCTGCAGACCAAGAGATTTGGGTCCTGCCAAGGTGGGAGAAACGCTGGGCAGCAGCTGCTGCCTCAGCCTCCCTGCAGCCCCCTCTCTCATCCCACCCCCAATGCTTTCCACTCCTCTGGCCAAAGCAGAAGACACCCAGCTCTGTAAGTTGGTTGTTTGGGAGTGTCTCCTGTGGATACAGCTGTTCCCTGGCTCATGTGGAAAAAAGGCAGCAGGTGAGGTGGATGCATCCAGCTGTAGGTTCAGCTCACCGGTCACTCCAACCATGCTGAACAGGAAAGTGGCTACCAAAAGAATCCTCAATCCAAACAGAGGGTCAGGAACATTTTACAAAATTATATGTACTGTTTAAGTAGCAAAGATGTCTAAGAGTCAGAAGATCAGTTTCCTTAACACTCAAATTTACACTCAAATACAAAATACGTATTTTGAATTATTCCAGCATATCGCTGCACTTGCAAAAGTGGTTGAAAGATCTATAGCTTACCCTGAAGTTAGTTTCTGGAGTTTGTGGCGCTAACTGCGTCCGTAATGTTTCTTCTACTTGATTATGAACTGAGGAAAACATATACATTAAATAGAAATGAATACAGGTTCCAATGCATTTCCTTTACAACTATCAAGAGTCTCATCCTGCTCCCCAACCCCAGTGTCTGACAGCAGCTCACCACTATTAAAGTACTCCCTTTCTCCTCCCTGTAGGTAAGGTGGTAATCCCTAAAGAGAATTGATTATTTTTTAAATTATTCTGTTGGATCATTATTTTCCCATTCCAGCAAAATAGTTGTAAACTTGTGACGCAAATAGTTCACTCAGAATTTTCCACGCCCCAGCAGGTTCTGAACTTTCCTGTTTTGACATTTAAATCAGAAAACACTTTTCAGAGCAACATCTTCCATTTTTTTCTTTGCTGTTCTGATCTTTTGCCTTTTTCCTTCTTCTCAGGAAACAGCATCTTCTGCTTCTTTAGAATATATAATTTAAAAACTTTGGATTTGCCTAGATACTCGATGCTACCAAGAACATTTATCATTCTGGTTTCAACTACTGACTACCTGATCTTTTAACTGTAGGTATTTACAACTTCCTGAAATACATCTTTTGTACAGAAACATTCTTCCCTTGATTTCTAACTGAAGGTAATAGCAGAGATACATCTGTAATTTTTCTTTATTTTAAAAAATATCTTTATTTTTTTCTCTATCACTGGTGCCACCTGGAAGCACTGATCTTAAGATGCTGTTGCTGAACACACAAAGTTCAAACCTCAGAACCATAAGCTGTGAATGTCAACAAGCAGCCAGGAGTCCCTCATGTGCTGGCTCACCCTCTGCTGAATAAGATTAAATCATGTGTTCCTGCTTGGTTATTCTTAAGTCTTTCATTTACTGTTCTGCTGTAACTTCCAGAGCTTGGGAAGTCAAAAATAAGTGTGTGGGCAGCAAGATTATGGTGACTGTCAAATGAGAAAGGGATTTTAAGCATTTTTGGTTCTCTCCATGTTGGCTGGATGAAGTCCAAGACACAAGTATTTGAGGAAGAAGGGGAGCAGTCTCCCATGAAAAAGCAGATTTCAAGTTACATTCTGGCTTAGCTCCTGCAGACTCTAACTCCTTCCTAGCAAGCCTTTCCCTGATACTATCAAATCCACAGTGCTTTAAATGCCTAGGCATTAGTAAAAAATTGCTGCTTCACTCGAAAAATCTTTACTGGCCACCAACTTAACCTAAACCTCATCACCTTTTTTTTTTTTTTTTAAGAAGTTCCATGGTCTATAAAAAAAAAAGTGAGAAAAACCAAAAGGAAGCTTGAATTGCCACCCAGCTTGGTTTAGGAAACCACAACAACAAAGGATGTGTTGAGGCTCTGTAACAAGCTGGGGAGGATGAGACCTCCCTAACACTGTCAAGCCCTTTGCAAATCCTCCTCCTAACACGGAGTTCATTGGATTTCAGGGTTCTTCATAAAATGCTCCCCTACACACAGCTCTGCTGTTCTCTTCAACAAGGTGATGTTTTTAATAATTAGTCCTATTGCTGATTTCTCCCTAGTTCTTTTTTCCTCTTTGCTGGGCAGCCATGTCTATGATGTCAACAGTTACCTGCTTTGTCAAGAAAACTGCTTTTCAATCTAGAATCCATATCTTTAGGGATTTTTTCCAACCGTTTTTCACGTTCTTGAAAATGTCCTTCTCTATTCTTGTCCTTTGCTGAAAAAGTCTCTTTGCCATTATCTCGTGTTATGCTAAAATCTTTTCGAAGTGATTTAAATACAGGGCCCTGCTCAAAGGGAGAAGTGCGATCCTTCTGGATTGCATTCTGAACCTGAATTTCTTTTTCACTGTCCAGTTCATGATCTGGAACCCTCTTGCCCTCTTCCAGATGATCTTCATCATGAATGGCTGAAGGAAGAGTGTCTTTTGGAGTGAAATTCTGATCATCTTCGTTGTCACTTCCAACAACAGGTATGCCTGCAAGATCCCCAGAGTTCAGAAAATAATCATGATCATCACCCTGCAGTGAATTTTCAGGTCCTGCTCGATTTGGTACTCCGTAAGACAAGCTGTCGAGGGCAGGCGTTAAGTTGTGGTCAGCGTCCTCAGCCATCTCTGCATCCAGAATTTCACCACCTAGGGACAAAAAAAAAATCCCAGTGAACAGTCAGAAAATTGACCAAATTCATGTGTAGCAAAGGAGGAGGGTGAGTGTCCTAATCTGGCTGATGCTGCAATTCCTTGGATACTCTCAGCCCTCTCAGGCCAACATTATTGTGAAAACATTGCTGACATAGAAACGGTTCAGTCCCCCTCACCACTCAGAAGCTGAACTGAGTAAAACTAACCAAATAAAGAAAAAAACATTATTTTCCATTCACCTCACTTGTAGCACTTGTGGAGAATGCAATGCAGGAGAGAATGAGCAGGAAGGGCTGGGATGAGGGCAAGACAATCTTGTTCAGCAGCAACGGCACTTCCACTTCCAAAAAGAAAGACTTTGTGAAACTTTGACATTAGAGAATAAATAGAAATACTTACATTTTTCTGTAATATCAAATACCGCATCAGATTTATCTTCAAACTGTAAAAAAGGAAAGCACTGTGTCATTGTCTCGGTCAGCTGCCATGTACTTTGCTAAAAAGTATCTGATCAAAACCAAGCAGAAGGATCACAATTCCTCCTTCCTTCCTTCCTTGCCCCTGGGAAATTTTTATGAATTAAGACTGTTACATCACTGAGAAGCCACACTTATCCTAATGAGTTCAGAATACATAGAAAAGGCACACAAGGAAAATTTAGAAATAGTGTTGCTTCCCAGAGGAAAGAGGGAAGGGAATGTCAATTTTCTCTTCTGCCTGGGATACAGCTACCAGGTCAAGGCCACAGATTCTGTCCTGATGCTCTAAGAGCCTTCCTTCCCTCTGAACATCAGAAATGAAAACCAGGAGCACGGGCAGCTCCCACTGCCATGGGCTGCAAAGACCCAAGGGTTTCACCTGTCTTACAGGGAATGTCCCCTTTCCAGAACAGGGAAATGTAATGCTTAACTTCCCAACACAGCGAGTGTCAGTGTGAGCACAAGCACAGAAGAACCAGATGTTGACTGCCACACAAACATCTGTCTGTACAAAACATCCTCTGACAGATGCTGAAGTTGTTGGCACGCCTGGAGGCTGACTGGAGAAGGATAATTAAAGTTTCCTTCAGAATGTCCAACTCGTTAGCAGCCTTCTTTGCTGCCCAAGAGATAACAGTAATTCATTTAAGCCCTCTCTCCTTTCTGTGTTGCCAGCTCTAGACTTCTTTCCTGGTAGATCCTGCTCACACTGCAACTCTTAAGCCATCTTAGGGAAAGTAATGGGATTTAATAGCAAAGGGATGAGCCCTAATTTCATTTAACTCAAGTAATTTAGATGATAAATCTGGTATTTCTCAGAACTGTGATGGGAACTATCAGTTTGGTAGCAGCCAACTCTAGAAAAGGATGACAACAGACTGTCCCAGAGGTCATTTGATGGCAAAAAGTCTCTTTCTAATACTACTTGCAGGTCTGCAAAGACAAGGTAGCTCCTTCAGCTTAACTGGACACACATGGAATAGTGAGGACCTGCCCAGCATGGTATCAAGTCAGTCGGATACTGCACCAAAACTTTCTAGTTTCTATGAGCAGACACTTGAGGCTGGAAAAGTGAAACACAGAACCAGAACAGAACAAAAAAAGGGTTACAGTTCCACAAGGCTGATGCAAGGCTCTTCCATGTAATTATCTACAGGGAAAGAGTAAGGAAACACCTCCCAGGAAGATTTGCAAGGCCTGAGCTCTGTTCCTCCTGTAATGACCTCAGGAGTGTCTGGGAGATAGAAGTTTAATGTTGATCTAGAAACCCATTACAGTTAACTAAGTTTACAGGTGTAAAACTAATCCCCATAAGTACTGGATATACTAAGTACTCATACAAGCTGCTGAGGACAGGGACAGCAAGGGTGGGCTGCTTTTAGAGAAGAACATGGAAAGGAACTTGTTGCCATTTGATAATAATATCAGAGCATGAAGTTGTGGGAGGCAAAAACAATAGCCCAGGTCTCTGACTCTACATTGACCTTTTTTTGACCCTTTATTGCTTCCCATCAGGAATTCTCTATCCTCTCCAAAAATGTCACAACAGACTTTGATGGTAGGATGGAGGGAGTTTTCAGTTGAGATGAAGCATGAGCTCATCCTTTTCTCAGAGTAGATTTGTATCAAAGTAGTTATTTAACTCTTTTGAGACCCAGAGCACCGGGGGGAAGTATTCCAGGTCGTACTCAACTCTGGTTGCCTTACACATCCAAACCCTAAGTATCCCTTCTCCTCTTCTGGTGGTAACAAATCTTTTGCCAACAGCTGACAACCCCAGAAATGCTGGTGTTAGCAAGAGATACATTTTGCTGTGTGGATCTCTCTAACTGTTTCATTCAAAGAAACACTAACAGGCAAGTCAGCACAAGAGGCCACCTGCTAGGGCATGAGGGACTCCCATAAATATTACGGAGAAGCTAGAAAACATTTACAGTCTACCTGGGAAGAATTCAAGACACTTCCAAAACACAAGGTCATCCTAAGGAAAAACCAACACTGTTTTGTTTCTTTACTCATTATTCTGTGAGGCTACGAAAAGAAGAGATCATCTTGAATGTCTTTTTCTTTGAAAGGGTTTTCTAGTACGGAGGAAGATCTGTGTCTGTGGTCAAAAGCTTTCCCTGGAAATATTTATAAACCAGGAACTCCAGTATCTGACAATACCAGCAGCCTTATCTAAGCCACCATCTAATTTCTGACTGTGAACAGCATCAGAACTCCCACATAGTGTAAATCCAAAGGGAGAAAACCAGGGAAAGTATTTGGATGATTGTGTGTACGTACACATATGTATCTACAAAAACACACACATATATATAGATATATCCCTAACAAATTACTCATTCTATAAATCTATAACTGAACTGTCGCTGAAATTAGAGCTTCTATTTATTTTTTACTGCATTAATGTGGGGTATTCTCTCAGTTATACACTTCTAGTCCCTTCCCCAATGTCATTACAGTCTTGTTTAATGCCATCTCAGGAGGAAATTTTGTGTATCACCAGTTACAAAAATGTATCACTTTAATCAATCAGGTACTTTAGCTTTTAACTGGATTATGGTCTTGTATCACACAGACATGTGAACAACAACACCCAATTTACTATTTCTATATTGTTCTATTACAGTTCTGCAAGACCATTCCCTCTCACCAGTGCTCATGCTTCCTCCTTTCATTTGCCATCATCACCATTAATTTATTTTGCTTCTTCTGCTCAGATTTTTTAAGATTTAGTGAGAAGTGGAGCAAAAGTACTTGAGGGCAAACATGGAACTGATGGCATTTTCTCTGGGTCACTTTTGCCAGATCTAAGGAGACAGAGACCTCAGTACCCTGCATTAAATCCTTGTTAACTACAAAAGGAAAGTCTCAGGAGCAGGGAGTTTTCTGTTCAAATACCGAGGCTTCCACTAGTCCTCAAAACACACTTGCAGTTGTAAAACAAAACTCAATAATACAATGTTCTAAAATACCTTCATTAAATCACCTTAGCCAATATTTGCCAAAGAATAATAATTCTTAGTGTTTTTTTAATAATTTAACTCCCTAAGAGTTTAATACAGAACAGTTTGGGTTTGGTATTAGTGAAATTCAATGTTTCAGGCTATATCTTTCTTAGTGACTGCCTCATTAGCTAGCACTGCACACCAAGTAGTGCTCTGCCTACTCATGCTGTAAAGAACAAATAAATGAATGAATGAAATGAAACAAGAATACAGAAATGGTGACAAAACAGTAAGGTATTTCTGAAAACAATAAGGTATTTCTGAAAGCAATGTGACTTGCTTAAAATTAACTACTCTATAAATAAAGACAGCATTGCTTTTATAAAATTAAATAAAATTCCACCAGATATGTTATTGTTTTTTTACAGATGTACATGAGGCTCTAAGGGAGCAGTGTCACAGCCTCAGCACTAACCTGCCTTTGCTGGGAGCAGGGGACAGAAGGACACGTATTTACACTTCAATACAATGTGCTAATTTGAAATAACTAAAAAGCTGATCCATACCTTAATGGTGTTCAACATTGCCACGGCATCCATAAATCAAACAATTCATAGATTATTTTTGTGCAATATAAAGAGAGAAGGTGCCTGCGGCTACAGCATTGCTTTGGATGTAAAACAGAGAATTCCATTAAAAATAAAAAAAACAGTTTAACTACTTTACACACAGACACATCTTTCTAGTAACCTCCTGAAGTTTGATCCTAGATTTTAACACACCCATAAGCAAACCGTGGAAAGGAAGCAGATGTGAAGAGAACTGCAATTCAAAATACCCAGAAATCATTCTTAGTTTGCCTGTAGTTTCCTTGTCCCTCTATGCACAGCATAACCCCCACTCCAGAATTCATTCAACTGACAAGACACCGTTTGAAACAAAATAAATAAATAAAAAAGGAATTGAAATTTCAATCGCTCTTCTTGAGGCAGGTGGGATGAGCTCAGGAAGCATCCCCTGACCTTTTCCACATGACACAGCCCTGGAGGGGATGCCAGGCAGGCAGCCAAGCGCGCTGCACCTCTGCCACCGCACACAATTCCACAGCGGGTCCTGCCGGAGCTGCTCCCCACCGAAACACAGCCAGCCCCACGGATCCATACCTTCGGAGCACCTGGGGAGGGGAGAGACGGGCTAACAAAGAGCCAGGCTGCTGCGGATACCTGCCACAGGAAAAGAAAGGCTGCGGCAGGAAGAGAACCTGGCGGGGTCAGAGCCATAGAGCCGAGCGCGGCCGGGCCGGCAGAGCCCCCCCTAGCCGGCTCCGGGACCCCGGCACCGCCAGGGCCACGGCCCAGAGTCCCTCTGGGGACAGCGACAGCCTGAGCTGGCTGGGTGGATGTGTCTGAGGCGTCCCTGAGCCATGCTGAACACTTGAAAAGATTTTAATCTAGTCGGAGGGTAATGCGATGGAGATGGTGATGGGAGTTTTTAAAGGCAAATCCCAAACAAGCTCCAGTACGTGTAAAAAAGCAGGCATTTCCCAGCTGCTTGTGGGTCCTTATATTCTGTTCAAGAAATACAGTTTTATCTTGCATCTCACTTACACAGCTTCAATTTTTAAGTGTCAGGACAGAAGATTTAGGCACGTGCTGCTCCCCTTTCATTTCCAGATGATTCACCAGAAATCATAGGGAGCGGTTCAGCATGGAAGTTTATATCGTCCCTTTCTGTCACCAGGCTTTTCTGATATTCCTGAGCTTTTGGAATATTCCAAACAAATCTTATTGTTCCCATACACACACAGAGAACCTGCATAACTGTTACCAACATATATGGGGCCCAAGCTGAATTTGTCAAACACACAGAAGCCACAGAGAGCCTTATTTTTTCTGGAATATTGGTGGGTTTAATCTATACCTACAAAAACCAAAGGAGGATCCAAGCCTTTCTCCCATTCACCCACAAAATCATGGATTTGAGAAGGAAGCAGCTCCACATGTGATGGTTTCACCTTGCAACCACAGAATCCCAGACTGGTTTGGGTTGGAAAGGACCTTAAAGATCATCTTGTTCCAAACCCTGTCATGGGCAGAGACACTTCCCACCTTGCTCCAAGTCCTGTCCAACCTGGTCTTGGACACTTCCAGGATTAGGGGTAGCCACAGCTTCTCTAGGCAACCTGTGCCAGGGATTCTCTATCCTCAAGGGGAAAATTTCTCCCCGATATTTGTTACTAACAATAATTTCCCTCGCAGTGGTCTTTGCAAAGACACCAGATTTTTATGTGATTTTTTTTTTAAAGAAACACACAGAGACACAAACTACACAGCAAGCAAACAAACCAAGTCATCCACAAGAAAGACTTTGTTTCCAAAGAACTTCTTCCCTCAAAACCCCTGGCTCTGTGCTTCTCTGCTGCTGGTGAGACACAACCAACCACTAAGGCTGGGATTTTGGTTACATGAGGCTGTAAATGAGCCGAAAGAAAAATAATTCCAGTTTTTCACAGCAAAAGGCAGGAAAACTGAATGGAAACCCCCAATATCAGAGCAGGATCTGTGTCACAATATGTACATTTATTCTGTGATGCTCAGCAGTCACTTACTCCAAACCAAGTATTTCAGTTCAGTTACATATTTTAGCTAATTCCACAAGCAGGCCAGCATCGTCCAAATCACAAGTGTGCGTTTTTGGCCAAAGCTTTCAAAAATAGGGCTAGTGAGAAAATTATGTTCTGCAAAGCATGGAATCCCCTTAATTCCATTTAGCTCAGAAGCTGAACAGCTCAATAAGAGAGAGCCATCACCGTGTCTTTTAGGGAAAGCCAGTCCATGGAATACAACCCAGAAGTACCAAGGGTGACAATCCAGGGTGGAGCAGCAGCACTAGAACCTCAGGAAGATCACTCAATGTCTCTTCCAGAAATATGATTAACTATGTTAGTAATTAGTTGTTTCTAGCTATATTACTAATAGGGGAAAAAAAATAAACTCAACCCACTGTAAATTAATTTTTCAAGCATTTATCAGTTTGAACCTGAAGTTCTCTGCTTCTCATTTGAATCTGTCCTCGATTAAGAAACCCACAAGGTGGTTTTGGGCACAAATTGGGAAAATTTACAACTTTTTGCTTGTCAAACTGAGTGGGACAATCTCCTGTCCAGCCAGGTTTGTGCTCCCAGCCCCACACTGGTGACTGGGCTCAGCTCCATCAGGGACTGCAAGTCCTTTCCCTTCTCCTATAAGTTCAGTGCCAACAGCAACTGATGGTGCAAATGGGAGAGCCTGGATGCACACCCAATTCTAGTTCAGCATTTCTGTCCTTAAAGAAACAAAATATCTACTTCATTCTTCAAAGTACCTTCCTAAATCTGGCTTTCTTTTTGCCTTTTTCGCAATTAAACACAATAAAATCCTGTTAATAGCCTGCATTAACTGTACTTCATAAAGCTTTCTGAGCAAACAGCACCATTTAAAGATGAATTTCAATAGAGATTAAATCTTTTCATGTACTTTCAACTCTTATAAGAAATATCAAGATTCACAGAAGTACACAAATAAGTTATTAAAAAATAATAATAAAAGTGGAAGTACTCCAAAATGTCTCCTGTGGGAATAACTCCATATAGTTGTGCTAATTCTGTTTCAAGTTCTTCTCACCTAAATTTAGACAACTAAACATTAGTTTATTAGGCTAACGATTCAGGTTTCCTCTCTTTCCAAAGGAAATTAAGGAATTCTGGCAGCAGCAATTTATCCTGCCCTGGGACTGTGGACCAGCTATCAAAAGGGAAAAGGACCAAATGTGGAATTAATGTCTTAGCTTCATCACCAAATATCTGATGTATTAAACTTTGGTTATGACAACAATTGGTCATCACACTGTTTTACTAAAAAAATCAAAGGCATTAGACACAACACACTTCAAAACTATCTAATGTAGAGGTAATCCCTATAATAACTCCCAGATACTTTTAAAATTCAACAAATTTATCTAGAGCAGTAGAAAACACAGCAACCAAAATTAACTACATTACCATCATTCTTCAATCAGTATTTACAGAAAAGGCAGATACATCACAAATTTTGGATCAATGTCAGTTTGGTAAAGCAAATTACAGTCTCTCAAACTTCTAACTTCCCTTGGAATTTCTGAGGAGCACTTCCAGAGGAAAAGAGAATGAAAGTACAGACAGAATACAGGCTAAGAGGATGGACACTGTGAGTGCCCCAGTTTTGCTGAGAGGTCCTCAATGAAATATTCTCTGCTGCAGAGAACCTCCTTTTAAAGAGTTTAGAGGATCCCAGAGAACAAGTGTTAGGAGCAGCAGCACGAGTGAGGTCCAAGAGCTTTAGGATGGAATGGATGATAGAAATCATCAGAACTGAGTCACTCATTGACACAAAACCTTGAAGTTCGTGAGAGAAAACTTCCTATAAGGCTTCCTTAGGGAGATGATTCTGGAAGGAATGATGAGGTACAAGATCATCAGTGGCAGAATCACAGGATGGTTTGGGTTGGAAAGGACTTCACAGATCATCCAGTTCCAACCCCTAATGAGAGAAGAGTTGAGACAACCACCTCAAGAACACTGTGAGTGATTTCAGAATTAAATTCCACAATCCTGAAGATGCAAAAGGCCTTGAATTGGGCACAAAGAGCTGACTTAAATTTCTGTATTTTACACAGTGTGAAAAGTCTTAGCCTAAATACCTGGGATCAATTATGCTCATTTTTGAAAAGAGAATTCAAAGATTATGATGTTAAAACATCCTTTGAGAGGTGCACAAGCCTTGGCAGAGAAACATTTTCATCATCTTTGTACCATTCCGGAGTAATCTGACAACAAAACTTTCTAAATGAGATGATCTCCTTCAATTTTTAATTACAGTCATGCAAAATTCAAAATCTTTTGCAAACACCTGTTTTATTGATGTGGACACCCAAGTGTTCACCTGTTCACACCACACTAATTTCCAACAGCCCAAGTGTCAAATTTCAGTACAGCCCAAACTGTCTTGTCTAGGCCAAGGGTTATAGACAACTGTTGTAAATAAATGAACATTCCAGTCAAAACAATGAACTGTTCAAAACAATTATCTTATAAACAAAGTTGAATTGCCAGTAGCATTTTCATAAATTACATAAAAAAATACTAGCAGATATCTTTCAAGTTACTATTGATCTTATGTAGCAAATGTTTTCCTTAGAATACACAACAGTTTGATTTAGGGCAGAAATTAACCTGCTCTAAAACAATTTAGCCATAAAAACTTAGCAAAACCTATTAAAAATCAAATTAGATAAACTTCCGTCAGTCTTAGACTGGCAAAAACTTCATTCTTTAGTTTGTTGCTCATTCATGGATTGAGCTAAAAGATGGTGACTGCTTATCCACAGGATTTGCAACATGCCAGTTTCAGTGTATGTGCTTCTGGAATAATTGCAGAGATTCTAATACTGGAAAGAACAATTCTGAAAACACCACCAACTGCTAAGCTCCTGTCTGAAGAAATCACTAAATTAGTCTTTATTTTCTCCACACAAAGGAAAATAATTTTTATAAGAAATGCTTGTTATGCCTTAGGCACAACACTTGGAAGAATCCAAAATCACGACCTCCTGTAGAACGGGAACTGGGCCACTATGGGGAAGAGAACTGGGGTATGCAGGTCTTCCATGACCTCATTAATTATTAGGAGGCCTCTGTGTGCTGGATTTACAGTTTGCTAAATTCACTCCTCACAGGCTCCATCAGCCTTTGGAGCAGCCCAGGATTCACTTCTCCCCACGTTCCTCAAGAACATCTTGGTGCAAAACGGGTTTTGGGATGATGCCTCACGGGCGAGTTGTGTTTCCTCTTTCCTGACTTGCTTGCCCAGGGCAACACCACTTCTCTGGATCATTCCTAAATTTTACTGAAGTCCTCTGCTTCAGCAGGAGCAGGAAACAGCACAGGAAGCTTTTTATAACTTACAGGGACATGTGGAGCAACAACTGATGGACACTTCCAGACTTGGCACCCAGGGAATAATTAACCAACAGGGAGAGAAATTATTTTCCCAGGACCAATGAAGATAATATTTGCTATTTCTCAGTGGATAACTAACAAGCTTGGGAAGAAAAAAGACAATATTTTCTTTTTCTGTAGGTGACACCAAGTAACTCCACAGATAAATGGAGCATGTCAAGGCAAGAAGCACGAAGAAACCACAGACACCACGACAGAGTGCACGACCTCTGAGCAACCTGCTCCAACACTTGACTGTCCTCACAGAGTCAAAGTGTTTCCTTATGCCCACTGACATGTCAATCACTGGCAATCAAGTTTAATTCAAGATTTCTCAAGCTATCATCTTACATGCAGCCATTTCCCTTCACACCTCTTGCAGCTGGCCAGTATTTGATTCCCCCAAAGACCTGCATGTTTATGTACTGTCTGTGAGAAATTCCACAAAATTCCTGGAGCCTGTGAACGAAGCGTTTGAAAGACAAATTCAGAGATGATGTTCATTCCGTAACTGCAGAGTAGTCAGACACCTACACAACTCACCCAGTGAGACCCTAGGAGGTCATGTTCTGTTTGGTAACAATTACTCTCACAGTAATCATAAATTTCAAGTTCCCTGATACAAATGTAGCAATTAAACCGCTCTCTCATGCACCAATAGAAAACTTGAGCCTCAGCTCTTGTCTTTCCCAAGGCTGGAGAATGGGAAAGCTTCCTCATCTTTGGGAGAAGAGAACTGGACAGCTCAGTCTTGCAGTGGGCTATGGACTCTTCCAGACAAGCACAAACACGATTTCAACCTCATGCCTGGCAAAAATCTTTCAACCAAATGCTACACATGTGCAGAAAAGAAGACTGGACTCATGGCAAGATCATTTTCACTCCTGCTTAAAACATTCACCCATGGTGCCTTCATAGCTACAAAGTGTTGGCCACAAAGAACCTTCCACTGGTTTAAGAAAGGAAGTAATTCTTCAACTAAAGTTGGACTTGATCATCTTGGAAGCATTTTCCAACCTTAATGATTCTATGATACCAAATTGATGAGAATGGACAGTGTGCTTAGAAACCAAGAGGTGACAATGATGGCCCAAGCTGTGACAACCAAGGACCAAGAGCTGGGATGTTCATGGGTACAGGTTCCTGCACAAGGGTTAGAGGCAAGTCCTGAAAGGGGCACGGCTAATGGAACTCACACAAGGGTGGCACCCAAATCCTGGGATGGCCATAGCTAACAGAACTCACACAAGGGTGGCACCCAAATCCTGGGATGGCCGTGGTTAACAGAAGTCACTCAACGCTTACAGCCTGAGCACCCAAGAACTGGATGGTGCTGCCATCTTGACTCACTCTGGCCTGACACAGACTACTGAAATCAAGAGGAGCAGCAAGGACATCGTGCTTTAAACAAGGAGACGGACGGTGACGACAGCGCCTGGTTAGCCGCAAGTTTATTATTTAAGTGATGCCAAGACGCTCGTGGCGATGATGCTTGGACACTGCCCTGGGGGAGAGGAAGCTCGAGGGCCCCGCGGCCGGAGGGGCAGCGCTGCCGGCCTGGGGCCGGGCGGCTCGGTGCCCCC
>VXBU01014848.1:47126-80196 GCA_013400315.1 Bombycilla garrulus
GGCGGCGCGGCGGCCGTGACCTCGTGGCGGGGCTGCCGCGGGGGCCGCAGGTGCTCGGTGATCTCCTGGCGCCGCCGGGGTGAGGGCCCGGCCATGCCACAGCACCGCCCTCACGGCGCCCACCTCACCTGTACCTCTCGTACCTCTGGTGCAATTAATTCATTTTCAATTTTCAATTAATTCATTTTCAGTTAAGCAATTTAACGTTTGTTGGTGCTATTGCAAAATGTGGAATATGTTAAGATTCTCTTAAGGATGTATTGTGATGTTTGATGCGTGTGTGCTTTCAAGTCTCATCAACAGGAAGGGAGGTTTAATCCGTGGAACGAACAGCAGCTCACAAGCTCTAAGTGATGTCCAGGTGTTAGAGAAATAAGTTCTTGTTGGCAGTTGCCGTGTTAAGGTTTAGGCTTAGATGTGCTTCATGATCTCAGACCTAGAGAGAATTGAACAAAAAGCATTTTTGTTAATTTAACATCCAATTTAAAATCCTTGGGAGAAGGATGTGCCAGTGCTGGTGGACACAGGAAATGCACAATTGATGGGCCACAAAGACATCTGGCAGAACTGCCAGAGGAACGAACGAAAGATGAGGAATGAACTAAAAAAAAGCCAAGCTGACAATTGAGCTGAATCAACTGCAGCTGGGTGAAGGGTGATTCAGGCAGGGGGGATCAGAGCCCCAGCTCATGGACCACCGACCCAAGAAACCACCAAGCCAAAAGAAGAGAAATATTGAGCGTGGCACTAATTAGCATAAGAAGCAAGAGAATCGTTAACCAGTAGAAGAGAGAACATTAATTAACAGAGAACTGTGTAACATGTAGCCAGTGAACACCGATGTCTTATTAAAAAAACCTTTGAAGCCCTGTGTGAGATACAGATTATTGAGTTTTTTTATTGTGAGCATTGTGGACGTTGCTGGCACCTAGAAGTTGTTGAGGACAATGTGTTCCCATCTCTTTAACAATTAAATAATCTATCTGCTAATTCAAACTTGGACTTAAAGGAAATCTCCACTTCCCACTTTATCTGATTTGCACAATTCTAGGCTAGTGCTGAGCTGCAGCTGCATTTCAGTGGTGACTGAAGTGATCCTTATATAAACACTGTCCTTCAGCTGGCCTGAAATGCTGAATACAGATATTGGGATTCATTTAGGAAATCCTGTCAGGCCTCTCCTAGAAATTATAGCATTCCAAGGACAGAGAGATAATTAATGTGATAATTTAATAATTAATGCTTTTCACTTATGCAATAATCCTCATCCTCAAGTCTAAATTAAAATAATCCTTATCCTGAAGTCTACAATAATTCTGGTTGATGAGTTGTCTTGTGAAATTTCTCAAAGAGCTTGGGGTTTTTTTAATGGTAAAAGATGTAACTATGAGCCTGATGTGAAATTTTATAGTAATAAAAAAAACATCTTTAGATAGCTACAAATGAAAATAATTAATATTTGCAATGGGGACTAAATACCATAACAATAGAAATTTAACTGAGATTTATGTTTAATTGTTTTAAGAGTTAGAAATTCTAATGCAGTTTCAATATAGGGCTGTGCATGTCAAGGTTTCCCGGGTGTTGTGCACAAAAGTCCACTGTGAACACACAGGTGTCCCAAAAGCATGTGGGTCACAGCATAGATGTGCTGGACGTGTGTGGACCAGCTGAAAATACACAGATTTCCCAATGGGATTTTCCAGGAAGACAGAAAATAGAGAAATAGATTTACTACATACTAAATATAATAAAAAATAAGTATTTATTAACTTAACAAATATGCTGAGAAAGTCAAGTATGAGGAAGGCGTTAAAATCTCGAGTTTGGTTTAGGAATTAAGATATTTAGGAAAACTAACTTGCTATTTCTTTTTGCCCTCTGGTTTCTGAGGTTTTGCAAAGGCTGCCTTCATGTTTTCAGACTGAAGTTTAGAAATTGTGGCGTTCTTTGTGTTGACTAAACCTGTGTTTTCTTGTCATCCCAATGCCAAATGCTCAGCCACTCAGGATAACCCCAGATACCAGGAGAACTCCAGTGGCATCACAAGACAAAACTACTGTAACTTCTTGATGCTACACTGTAAATTTCCACAGTATGGCAAAAAAAATGAACTTTTCAAGCGTTTTAATGGGAACATCTTTGCGTGATCCTCCTAAGTAAATCAGGGAGTGATGGAAATATCTGAACTTTCAACACCCAACAGAAGATTCTTTCAGACCACAGTACAAAGCACTCTGTCAGAAATAGATCCTGTCACTACAATGGGTGATAAATCAGCCTCGTGCTGCTGAAATCTCTGCCCGCTGCAGGTTTGCTGAGCCTGATGCTGCAATGGACAGATCAGGGGGTGCCAGTGAGAGGCAGCATTTAAATCCAGATGGACCCTGGTGTGGTCTGAGATATCCCAGCCTGTTCTCTGTAGGCTGTTGGAACCAGAGCAGGACATTCCTCAGCTTGTTCAGACTCTTGACTCTTGGGTGTTGTTGGCCCAGCTTTGGGAAGATCTGACCATGGCCTTTCAGTGCCTGAGGGGGACAGGAGGGAAGATGGAGAGATGTTTCCAAGGACCTGGCATGACACGATGAGGAGAAATGGCTCCCCACTGCCAGATGGGGTATTTGGGTGGAATTGTTCCCTGTGAAGGAACAGGGGGATCTGTGTGTTCACAGCAAGCCCTGGCACAGGTGCCCACAGAAGCTGTGGCTGCTCCTGGATCCCTGGAAATGTCCAAGGCCAGGTTGGACAGGGCTTGGAGCAGCCTGGGACAGTGGAAAGTGTCCCTGCCCATGGCAGGGTTTGGAACAAAATGGTCTTTAAGGTCTCTTCCAACACAAACCATTCCATGATTCTGTGATTCTACATGAACTGTCTGTGCACTAATGTGGCTAAAAATGTCACTACAGAATACATAGATAATGTGGTGATGACTCTGGCAGAACAGACCAAGATAAATGCCCAGATAAGGCAGGGGAAAGATAAGATTCTTCCACACTATTGTTTTTGAATTGTTTTTTAATTCACCCCTGGAGTGCCCATATTCCAATCTGCTGCACAATCCTATGCGAGACTGTTCCTCTTTAAACCAGTGACATTTAAAAAGGAACCACAAAACCCCCTGCACATGCAGGCTGCAGTTCAGTGAACTGGATGAATGATCTTTGCACATCCCCACGGGCATGCACAGCTGAATATAGATCACCCAGAAAACCTGCCAGCTGCACGGAGTGGGGCTGGGCACTCCTGAAAACCAAAGCCTGCCAGCCCTGTGGGTTGGGGCTGGGCACTCCTGTCTCTGCTCCAGCGCGGGGTCTCTGCAGAGAATTCCAGCAGCAGGTGGAACAGCCCTGCTGTGTGTTTCAGGCCAAACATGAATTAGTAACAACAAATTATCTTCTTTCCTTTCCAGTGAGCATCCAAACAGGACAGGTGTGGGAGATGGGTAGAGGAAAACGTGGCTGTTGCAGATGTTGTACCCACAACGGATGATGAAATTGTTCATGTTGGAAAAGACCTCTAAGATCACCAAATCCAACCACCAACACATCCTTGGGCACTTCTTTGTCCTTGTTGTTGTCATGGACTGAGAACAGATGTGGAGATGAGCAGCCAGTGGCCTTCTCTGTCCCAGAGATGGGCAAAACTCTGCACACCCTTTAATTTTAGGTGCTCTCAAACTGCAGACTCTCCCGAGGCAGGGCTGTAATGCTGTAAGAAAATACAGGGAATATTTCAGTGGAAAAACAATTGCAGTGGTGTCTCCTCTTGAGCCCTGAGCAGATAGAGGGGACCCAGGGGCAATGAGGGTTTGTGTCTCAGCTCAGGGGCTGCCCTGGCTTTGTCCCTCCACGTGCTGTGTGGGATTTGTGTTTCCCTGGCGCTGGTGATGTCAGGAGCTGCCAGGACAAAGGGGAACAGGAGGCTTGGAAACAACAAGGACCAAGGAAAGAGAAAAGCCAAGTTTAAAAAAGTGAACGCTTAGTCATAGAGACACAGAGGAGGGCTGGCAGGAGCCTATTTCCATCCTGAAACTCCCCCTCATTCCCAGACTTGCTCTGGCTGTGTTTGCTGTTGAGATAACATCCCCTTCCCCCACCACCCACAGATAACTGAAGGAGCAGCCGTTGAAAAAGGAAAAAAAAAAAAGGCAGTTGCCTTGCTCTGCCTGCAGGAGAAATGTCAGGAAGTGTCTGGTGGTGGGTGGGATGAAAGGAGGAAGCTGAACTCTAAAGAGAATATTCTAGCTCTGCTCATGCAAACAAATGTCCCTCTGTATTCTGTTTGATAAGAACATCCAGGAGCTGGTCCTCCTGCGTGCAGGAGTGTGGAGTAACTTCCACACCTCTGAGTGATTTATTTGTACACACTGCATTACCCCCAGCGCTCCATGAACTGGAGAGCAAAAGATGGAAACAGCTCGGGAAAAGCACAAGCATCATCAATAATTAATAGTGCCTTTTTTGTAATAGGAATGATCCAATATTAATTATGAAGTTAATTTCTGTTTAGATGGTTTGTGCATGTGTATGAAATTTGGACCAGGATTTAAGTTCAGTGCAATCATGCTTTTATTCTAATTACAATAATTATAAATCTATTTTGCATCCTCTTTTTAAATCTCAATAACACAGGCTTTTGTTTCCAAACATGCCAGACAGCAGTTTTTACACACCAAATATGGCAGCTCTCAGCTCCCCAAAGTGAATCTGGTTATAAATACAAAAGAAATTGTTTTGATTCATTGTCAGTGTGCAAATGTGAAAATAAGCCCAGAACATGGGTCAAGATAAGTACTTTGGATTTCTAAAGTCACGGAGTCAACAGGGAGGAAAGAACTTAATTGCACACATCATAAAATATTTAAACAGACAGTGACCGATGTGCAGATGTGGGATGCAGACTTTTATAGCTAATTCTGTGTTACAGACAGCTGATGCTGCTCTGCGCCAGGGACTCTCTGTCTTTCTTACTCTGGAGCCTTAAAAATCATCAGTGCACCATTCTGAAGCTTATTTTTTTAATGGGTGATCTGTTGGGAAAAATTCTACAGCAGAAACTATAGAAAACCCAGATGGGGAACTCAGTTTCTTATTTAACTCTAGACCACCAGCTTGATGCCCTCTTGGGACATGGGCATCCAGAGCAGATTAATGTGGAAAAGTTGCCGTAACAGCAAGCAGAAATTTTCTCTTTGTTGCATTTGGTTTTTGTATACAATCATTATCTATTTTCCAGCTTGTCCTAGGTTACAATGTAAAAATGTGCCAGAAGGTCTGTATTCTATCTCCATCTTCATGAACTGTTGAAACCAGGAGGGGCAGTGTTTTCCTTGCCTCCTCCCCCGGACCATCTCCTGTTAATGGGCCATTAACACCTTTCCCCACGAGTCACAGATAACTCCCTCCGGGAGCCATTTGTGTTTAATGGGCCATTGAGGACCCACCACATGACTCATAGAATGACATCAGCCCATTGTGAGAAGCTCCGCCCAGGGGGAGGAGCCAAGCATTCCCACCGGGATATAATCTGGGCATTTGGACAGAACAGACATCTGCCTTCTACTGGATTCCCAGAGGAGCAGCCTTCTCTCCCACTGGATTCCCAGAGGAAGGACCAGACCCTTCAACATCACCACTGGACCATTGGAGGAAAACTCTGCCCTTCTACAGGATCTCTGCTTCAGCAGAACCATCTGTCACTCCAGGAGCACTACTGGAGCCACCATTCCAACTGAACTGCTACCAACACCCTGACTGACAGGATGTCAGGTTGTATTCTAACTGTCAGGTTTTGGGGGTTTTTTTTGTTTTGTTTAATACTGCATCATGGTCTAATTTTCCTATTAGGTTGTAGCTTGTTGGTTTTTGTTTTACTTTATTTTGTTTTTACATATTAAAGAACTGTTATTGCTATCCTCATGTCTTTGCCTGAGAGCCCCTTTTAATAATTTGAAGGAAGGGGGTTTGCATTTCTGTTCCAGGAGAGGCTCTTGCCTTCCTTGGCAGGCACCTGTCTTTCAAAACCAAGACACGGCTATATTCATGCCTTTCTTGTGCTACCAGGACAGACTTACTGGAAAGTTTTTCTAACAAAAATCCAGTTTATACTAACAGAAGTTTTGTAGCAGGTTCATGGCAGATTCTTTCGTTGAGGAAGAAGTAAGGAAATGTGAGTTTTCTTTGATATTGTGTCTTTCCTTCTGTTTTTCTATCTGCTCTTGTCTCCCTGCAGAAAATGCAAACTCCCACCCCAAGAAAACCTTCTCCCTGTGACAGCCCCGTGGTCTTTTGGCAGTGGGAGAGTTCATGGTGGCACCAAGTTCACCCTGTGAGCCCCCAGAGTAAAATGGGGTGAGATCAGTAAAACCTGCACAAGACATTTCAGACTGCTTGCAGGCTCTGCTAGCCATTGTGATACCGTGATGTTTAGATCTCATTATTTGCCAGAATAAGATGCCAAAACTAATTTTCAAAAAGGGAACTGTTAGACTTCTGCAAAACCTTATTTTGCTCAAGGTCTGGGATAGCTGTCAGGTTGTCAGAGCAGTAATCCCCTGGGAAGTTAGTTCAAGTGCCTGATGCTACAGCAGGATTAATTTTATCTTTGTCTTCTGAAAGTCACTGAAGAATGACATGAATAACCTCTGGAGTTCCTTGGCCATTTGTGTTGTTTGGAGACCTCCTCTGGAATCTTTATTGGAAATTACTGCCCACTCACAAACTCTAGTTGCTGCTTTTTAGTATCATCCTGAATTCGTGACTACATCACTTTTTCCAAATGCAGAATAAAACTGATTATTTTAATATTTCCAACGTTTTTGTGTTGTGGAAAAAAAGAAAGGTTTTGATTTTCTGTTCCCTCTTTTGCTTTTGTCTTTTGAAATAGTAATGGATTAAATATATATATATATAGAGAGAGAGAGAGAGAAGACATTTCCAGTCTTTAGATTTTTGGGAAAGTCATGGCAGCCTGATGAAATACAGCATTGTGAGTACTCCCTTCTGCCCCACTGACATTCCGTGCATAGCCAAACATTAATCAGAGCTCAGCTCTGAGCTGCTGGGATTTTGCAGAGCTGATGTATCTGTTTCCCCCTTGCCTCTGTGAGGTGGAAGAACAGGACTCTCTGCAACAGTTACACCCCATTCTTGCCACGTATTTATTGTTACAGAATCTCACAGTGGTTTGGGTTTGAAGGGAACTTAAAACTCATCCAGTCCCACCCCCTGCCATGGGCAGGGACACCTTCCACTATCCCAGGTTGCTCCAAGCCCCAGCCTGGCTTTGGACACTTCCAGGGATGCAGGGGCAGCCACAACTTCTCTGGGCACCCTGTGCCCACCCTCACAAGGGAGAATTTCTTCCATATATCAAGCCTAAATTTCCCCACTTCAATGAGAAGCCATTCCTCCTTGTCCTGTCACTCCAGTTTCTGATGCAGAGTCCCTCTCCAGCTTTCCTGGAGGCCCCTGTGGATTGTGGGAGGTGCTGTGGGGTCTTCTCCAGCTGAACAGCCCCAGATCTCCCAGGCTGTCTCCATAGGGAACGTGCTCCAGCTCCTTTACAAATTCACGTCCCTCCCCTGGATTTGCTCCAACAGTTCCATGTTCCCCTTGACTGGGGCACCAGAACTGGATGCAGTATTCTCAGGTGATCTCAGAGAATCTCCTCCCTCAATCTGCTCGCTCCGTTGGATGCAGCCCAGGGCACAGCTGGATTTCTGAGCTGCATCTAAAGGACTGTGGCCAGTAGGTGATACAGCGTGACAGAGTTTTAAATTTTCTTAATCGAAGAAGAACAAAATTAAATTCTTTATAGTAGAAAACCATAGAAAATTAAATTCTCTTAATAGATGACATGGATGCTGTTAACTGTAGGGCAGTGGGATAAATTCTTGTTATGTCTGTCTCATTTCTCTCCACAGCTCAAGGACATGTCTGGATTGACAGCTTTGTAGCACAACTGTACTGAGTGTTCCTGCAAGGCAGTGAGCATCCTTAACTCCAATTAACGTCACGGGGAATGGAGGGCTCTTGGAGCCTCTTGGAAAATAGTCTTGGCATGCTCAACTGTCCAAGGATCACTCTGCTCACTGGCAGAGCAGCTACTGCTGAGAGGGGAGACACAGGCAACAAGAGCAGGGAAAGACCAATTTATACAGATTGCGTGTTCTTGTCAAGTCACAGAACTTCTCAACCTCAGAGCTCTGTCTTTTTAAGCCTGTAGGCATAATTGTCATGGTACAGAGGAAAATCCTCTTGGAGAGCAGATTTAGTCCATGCTCAAGGAGAGGGAAAAGCAGCACTGGAGGGAGAGGAGAACCCTCATCACTGAGTGCCAAGGAAAGTTGCTGTGAGCTGAAGAGCCGCTGCAGCAGCTCTTGGCTGCCATCCTGCCTCAGCTTCAGGTACCAGGAGATGCTGTTGGCATTTTGCTTCCTCCTTTATTCTATCAAAGGTCAGGGTTCTTCATGACACTGTGGTGAGCCCCAGAATGATGAAATGTTCTGCAGAAACCCCTATTCTTCCAGGCAGGTTTATCCCAGTGCACCACAGCCTTGGTTTAGGAGAGCCTGCAGCAGGGCAAGGACTCTACCCTGCATCTTCTGGGTGCCTCCCTGCTCTGCTCTCCCTTCCAACTCCTCCCTCTGCTTCCTGATTCTTAAAATTCCTAAGCACCTCTAGTTCTGGGACATACTGGAATTTGTGCACACAGCCCTTAAACTGTTTTCTTGTGGGTCAAAATTGTCCAGGGAATGCCCAGGGAGGGCAGACATGACATCGCCTCACAATGTTTAATTGCTTCTCCAGTGGGAAGGGATGTTAGTGGGATTCATGTTTGTTTGTACTTGGGACACTTACAGAACCTCATGGGGTAATTATTCCTAATTAGCAGCTTGGACACACGCTGCTCCTTCCTCCTACAATCTGCAATTAATAATACAGACTTAATTCAGATTTCTCCTTGCCAGTCTTGTGTTTATGCTTATAAGAGGAGGAAACAGTTTAGGAAAAAAAATTTATCTGCATCAATCCCCTGCTGAGCTCCACAGCTGAGGATTATCCTGTGCTCATGGCAGCTGAGACATTCAGGACTTTGGGCACTTCTGTGTCAGCCTGATTCCCTCTGTCATATTGCTCTAAGGTCTTTTCCTCATTAGTCATGGCCTTCTTCTTACCACAGATTAATTAAATTTTTAGATCAGTTGTACAGTATGAAAAATCCTCAGAAGTAGTAACACTAGTGTTATTTTAAAATAGATTAATATTTTGAGGGTGAGAAAGATCTGAAGTTCTTCCTTTTTTGCTTCTCTCAACAGCCCCTATTAAACTGAACTAGTGTATGTGTGCACTGAACATCCCAATAAACAGATCAGTGTGAAGGATGGAGAAACACTTCAGCTCTTACCTCACGTGTCACAGAGCATTTCCAGTCTCAGATATATTTGTTTACAGTGGGACATTCTGGGCAGAATATCCCTAGTTTTCTTCCCCAGTGTCTGTTTTTATATGAAACCAGCCAGCTGCCCAACACGGACACCTACAAAACAGGTGATTGTTAACAGAGGTTGTTTTTACTTCAAACTTTGCTCAGGCATCAGTTTTCCTTTGATTTGAAGACCAGGATAAACACTCATGGACTCTTACCCTGGCCTCTACTAGATCTGGAGAAATTCAAAGGCACTTTGCGGGCTTCAGATGAATTCTACAGATTGTTGTTGTATAGATTTTTCATGGAGCCATAGAATCACAGAATATCTCTAGTCCAATTCCTAGTCCTGCACAGACACCCCAACAATTCCACCCTGTGCCTAGGAGCGTTGTCCAAACGCTCCTGAAGCTCTGACAGCCTTGGAGCTGTGACCATTCCCTGGGTCAGTGCTCAACCAACCCCCGGGGTAAGAACTTTTCCTAATATCCAACCTAACCTCCTCCTGTCACAACTCTTACCTTGGGTCTGTCCCTGGTCACAAAAAGCAGAGATCAGAGCTGCCCCTCCCTTTTTTTGTTCTGATTTTTGTCATGCAGATTTTTGCAGAATTAGCAGAAGAATCTACACAATACATTTTGAAGAAGAAGAACAACAACAAAGTAGCTCCCTTAAATACAATTCACTTATACTTGAGACACAACAAACTCAACCCTTTTCCATTCGATATTGTTTCCTGAAGAGACAGAACCACATGTGACAGCGAGGTGATGCCAGTTGTTTGTGTGTTATAAGAGCCAGTCTCAAATTTGTTCTTGCAGTGATTTAACCTCTGAGACACCTCGTGGTGGAAACACTCACTGCCGGCAGCAGGTCCACAGCCAGAATCCATTTTAAAACAACCTGGAGTTTCCATCCTGCAGTGCTTGGAAGTGGCTGAGGTCCCACAGCCAGTACAACACTGATTCGGAGCCAGGATCAATCTGTGGCTCCTTTTTATTTAAAAAGTATAAAGCCACAGGGACATTTACTTTGTTGCTGTCCTATGAGGAAAGACTGGGAGAATTTGGATTGTTCAGCTGAGAGAAAAGAAGACTTTGGGAAGACCTAATTCATTCCAGTACCTGAAGGAGCTGACAGGGAAGACGGAGACAATTTACAAGGACAAAGGGAATGGCTTCCCACTGCCAGTGGGCAGGGCTAGATTGATATTGGGAAGAATTTTTCCCTCTGAGGGTGGGCAGGCGCTGGCACAGGGTGCCCAGAGAAACTGAGGCTGCCCCTGGATCCCTGGAAGTGTCCAAAGCCAGGCTGGACAGAGCTTGGAGCAGCTTGGGACAATGGAAGGTGTCCCTGCCCATGGCAGGGGGTGGCACAGGGTGGGCTTCAGGATCCCTTCCAAATCCAAATTACTCTGTGATTCCATGGTTCAACGAAGAATGAAACTGGCCTTTGGCTTCCCCAGGGTATCAGAAATATTTATGAGATTGAAGATGTTTTATAACAGCACTGCCACAGTTCCAGGTCTGTGCAATCAGCATGGGACTTTCCCTTGGGCTTCACACGGGGTTTGATTTTGTTTTCTTCAGACCCGAAATGGAATGTGAAACATTCCTGGGAGCTTGAGAGGGGGATGGATGGAAACACTGCTGAAGCAAAGGTACAAAAACGTCGTGCTGGTGTCATGTTGTGTCTCATGTGTGGCATGCTGAAAACAGGGACAGTAAAGAGGTGGAATGTGCTTTTGACTGTTCTCTGTCAAGGAACATGGAATGTCGGGACTGTAACCATTACTGTCTTGGTACAACTGCTTTATTTTTCACCTCAGAATGCACCATGTGCACTTTGGGGAACTGGAGTTACTTATTGTTCGCACCAAGCCGTGTCCTGCTTTCTTAGGGCATCTGGAAAGAAACCACGGATCGCTGTTCACAGATCGGGGCTCCTTTTTGGTGCTTCCCTGCCCGACTTTTTACACAAAACAGACTGAACTTGACTCCCCATGTTGGCGCCGGGGTTCCACTACCACCCTTCAATGCATAATCGGACATTTTTAATCTCAGATTGAGTTTCAGAGCAGAAGCGAAGGCTCCGGCCGCACTGAAGCAGCGAACTGTAATTGAAAATACGTTTATTTGACGTTTTTCCAGCCGCAGCCGGGGCTGAGCGAGCCCTGAGGCGCCGCGCGCCCAGGCACGAGCCGCGCCTCCGTCTGACTGACAGCCGAGCCAACCAATCACGACCTGCGCTCCGGCCGTAACTTCGCCTCCCGCCGCTCAAACTGCCCAATCAGCACGCGGGGGGTTAACGGACCGTCCCGTGCCAACGTCGGCGGTCAAACGCGCCAATGGACAGCGGGCAGGCTCGTTACCAATGAGATCAAAGAGTTAGAGGAATTACGACACACTATTGGTGACTTCTCGTGTCAGTCACCGCCGCCGGTGCCGGTGGCTGGCTGGTGGGGAGGTGGGGGCTTCCGGGGGCGGGGACACTATATTAGGGGCGGACAAAGGCGGCGGCGAGGCCGTCCAGCTCGCCGCCATTTTGCGCAGAGGGCGCTGAGCAGAAGCAGCCGCCGCGGCCGGAGCTCTCTTCTCATCTCCGCCTCTTCCCTCCGCTACACCATGTCGCGGGATCGCTTCCGCAGCCGTGGCGGCGGTGGCGGCGGCTTTCACCGGCGTGGCGGCGGTGGCGGCCGCGGCGGCCCCAACCACGATTTCCGCTCGCCGCCGCCCGGCATGGGCATGGGACAGAACCGCGGCCCGATGGCGGGCGGCCCGCAAGGCCCAGGCGGTCCGCCGGGAGGAGGCCCGAAGCCCGAACCGCCGAAGCCGCCTACGTCCACCTCTGCTCCGCCTTCTTCATCCTCCTCAGCCTCCGCCACCACGGCGGGACCCACCGGTAGCCAGGCGGGAGCGCCTCCATCCTCCGCGCTTCCCGCGGGGCAGCAGCCACAGCAGCAGCCGCCGGTTTCGGCTCCTTCTTCGTCTCCCTCCGGACCACAGCCGCAATCCAAGCCCAGTCCCAGCCCCACGCCGGCCGGCGGCCCTAAGAAAGGACAAGGACAATCTCCCGGCGGCGGCCCCAAGGGGCCGGGCGGCCCGCAGCAGGGGCCTCACAAAGGCGGCCCGGGGCATCGCGGCGGGCCGGGCGGGGAGCCGCGGGGCCGCGGGCAGCAGCACCAGGGCCAGCAGAGCCTCGGGACACAGCAGGGCTCGGGAGAAAGGAGCGAGAAGCTGTCGGACGAGGTGAGTCACAGCTCCCTCCCCCCCACCTCCCTCAGGCACAAGATGGCGGCGGCTCTGCGCGCCCGTGCCGCCATCTTGAGGGGAGGAGCGGGGGGGAGGCGGCGGCGCCTCAGCGGGATCCGAGCGGTTCCCGGTGTCCGGGCGGTCCCCGGGCTGCGGTTTGCGTCCCGTCGCATTGCCCGGGACTGCGGTTTAGAGTCCCTCGAGGTGCCCGTCGCGGTGGCGCCGTACTATGATTTGGATCTCCTCGCGGTATCCCTGGCCGTCCCGGGGCTGCGGTTTGGGTCTCTTCGCTGTGGCAGGGGACTGTGATTTGGCTCCTCTCGCGGTGCTCCGGTCGTCCCGGGGCTGCGGTTTGGATCTCTTCGCGGTGCCACGGGGCTGCGGTTTGGATTCCCTCTCAGTGCCCGGGCGGTCCCGGGGTTGCGGTTTGGGTTCTCGGAGGTGTTCAGGGCTCCCCGCAGTTCTGAGTGCAGCACTCAGTGATGGCTCGAACTGGTTTGATTCTTTGTAGGGGTTTAAGGCGAACCTCTCTCTGCTGAGGCGGCCCGGAGAGAAGACGTATACACAGCGTTGCCGGTTGTTTGTTGGGAATTTGCCTGCCGATATCACAGATGAAGACTTTAAAAGACTGTTTGCCAAATATGGGGAGCCAGGAGAGGTTTTCATCAACAAAGGGAAAGGCTTTGGATTCATTAAATTGGTAGGCATTCATGTTGTGTGTTCATCCGTTTCGTTCTCGCCTTGTGGTGATGTACAACTTAGTTTTTTAAAACTGGGTTTTACACTTCCCCCAGGAATCTAGAGCTCTTGCAGAAATCGCAAAGGCAGAGTTGGACGATACTCCCATGAGGGGTCGGCAGCTCCGCGTTCGCTTTGCCACTCACGCCGCTGCCCTGTCTGTGCGGAACCTCTCACCTTACGTGTCCAACGAGTTGCTCGAGGAAGCTTTTTCCCAGTTCGGTCCGGTGGAAAGAGCTGTTGTGATTGTAGATGATCGAGGCAGATCAACAGGAAAAGGCATTGTTGAGTTTGCATCAAAGCCAGCCGCAAGGAAAGCGTTTGAACGGTGTACTGAGGGGGTGTTTTTGTTGACAACGTAAGTATTTGGCCAGGATTATTTTTTTTAGTTTTAAGCTGAATAAAGACTGTAGGATTCTAGTTTTTCAGAATAAAGGCTTTTAGAGGAGTAAAACGAGTATTTTCTGTTCAGCACTCCCAGGCCAGTAATTGTGGAACCGTTGGAACAACTGGATGATGAAGATGGTCTTCCAGAAAAGCTTGCTCAGAAGAATCCGATGTATCAAAAGTAGGCACTTGTCTTTTGATATAAAGAGGGTATTAATAGCGTTTCAAATAGTATTGTTCCTGGCACTGAGGAGTATGGAAAATTTTTCAGAAACGGACTTTAGATTTTCAGTTGTCTTTCCAGTTCTAGGGGTTTCTTTTGTTCCTAGTTTAAAGTAACATAATGATTTGTTTAGTGTATTCACCAAGTGTTACACAAGCAGCTTTCTACATTGTATTACAAAGAAATAGCAGCTCAACAGATGGTTTTGTTGTATGTAGAAACTTGGAAAATCAGACTTGAACTGTTTCATGCTATTGTTGAGAGCTGTCATCTCCCTTAAGGCATGTCTGGTGTTGATGATCCCATGGGGAACTTGGAAATTTACATTCGTGGTTTGAAATGAGAACTGAAATAAAATTTTAACTCATTCTTTAATTAGTATAAAGTTGTTACATGTGTATTTGCCTTATGAGCTGACTACTGGCATAAAGGAGCAATATGACAGAGGAGTATTAAAAAGTCAAGAGAAATATTTTCAAAACAGCAGTTTTGTGTTAGAATCTGTATATTAAACTTGTTTGTTGTAGGAATTTTATATTTTCCCGGATCACAAAAGGGAGTGCAGGGAGAGAGATCAGTCAGTCTTGCTTGGCTTAGAAAGGGTTCAAAATTCCTTGCTTTGATCAAAAATTGTAAGTGGTTTAGAGGCAGCTTTAAGAAGAATGTGTATTAGTATAGTGTTCCAAAACGTTTAAATACTTTATACTGGTAATGTATGGAAAGCTTTTGAACTTGGTAGTTTTGTTCCATAAATTATTGAATTTTAAATTAGGGTTTATTTACATGACAAAACAAACTGTTGGCCCTGAGGCGTTTTTTGAACTATTTAAGTGAAAGTGAAGACTATTATTTGCCTTTGACACAGAGTGTTTTGACTCTGGAAAACTCCACCTCGGCTGTGCCTGCTTGGGCAAAGGCCTGTCTTGTTTGAGGGTTTTGCACCTGCAGTTGTCAGCAGTGAAGTGTCTAAAGACAGTTAAGAACGAGGCAAACAAGCAGTAGCGCTCTGAAGATTTGCTTGGATGTGATAGTGCAAGAATCTCTCCAGGTGCTGTGATAATTATTTGTGTTCAGAGCTGTTGTTGTCTGAGTATGTAAGAGGCAGCACATCCATCACAGCCAGTTCTCTGTCCCGTGGTTGTCAGGTATTCTCAGGGTGCCCTTGATGTTCCCTGCTAGTTCAGTTGTTTTGCTTGTGATCTTGTATTGACCTTGAGTTTCCAGGATTGCCCACTCTGAGTGTCTTCCTTTCTGCAGGGAGAGAGAGACTCCTCCCCGTTTTGCTCAGCCTGGCAGTTTTGAATTTGAATATTCCCAGAGATGGAAATCCTTAGATGAAATGGAAAAGCAGCAGAGAGAGCAAGTGGCAAAAAATATGAAAGATGCCAAGGACAAACTTGAAAGTGAGATGGAAGATGCTTATCATGAGCATCAGGCAAACCTCCTGCGTCAAGGTAATGGGTTCTGAATTCCTCCTACCTTTTTGCTTTAAATGTTGGCTTAAATATATAGCTCTTTTGTGGTTTAGTGAGTAAATTCCTGCTTCTGACTGAACTTGAGAATTTCAGAGTTAAAGAGGAAGTTAGTTTTTGATATTGTTAGTTTTTTTATATTTATTTCAGTGGTGTATTGGTAAGAACAGTAGCACTGGAAGGTACTTCCCTGCCACAGTGCAGCTGAGCCAGATCTAATTCAGATATAGATAAAATGTCACATTTTGTGAAAAAGCTGCTCACGGGCTTCATTCCTGCAGACCTCATGAGGCGCCAGGAGGAACTGAGGCGTATGGAAGAGCTCCATAATCAGGAAATGCAGAAACGCAAGGAAATTCAGCTGAGGTTAGTTTGGCTTTCATGGGGTTTAATTCAGAGTTCTATTTGTGCCTTTTTTTTTCTTTTCAATTACTTACATATGAAAGTTTTTATTTTTCAAGAAACACCATTGCTGCTTCAGTTGGTGTTTGCGAAATTGAACTGCTGTGTAAGTTTCTTCTCACATATTTGAGCAACATAGAATGTGGTGGTTTTGTTTTTTTTTTTAGAAGTGTAATCACTCAGTGCTTTTATATTGTTGGAGCAAGTGATGGTGTGTGCTCCACTCCTGGGGTTTAACAGTTTGATTTGGGTGACCAGGCAGGAGGAGGAGCGTCGCCGGCGGGAGGAGGAAATGATGATCCGTCAGCGGGAGATGGAAGAGCAGATGAGAAGACAGAGGGAAGAGAATTATAGTAGAATGGGTTACATGGATCCAGTAAGTGACATTGTGCTGGGTTTGGGATATGTTACTGTGCTCAGGAATTTCGTTGATGTATTTTCGAGATGGCTGTGTTTTGCTTCCTTTGGGTTGGCGGTTGCACCGTGTTTGTGTATGGGCAGTGGAGTAGTTTGCTGTACGTGTGCGACATCTCCTGAAGAGATTTTGAATTTTTTGGATTTTGGTGATTGATTATCTGAGTTAAAAGTTCTTTCTTCTATGCAGAGGGAGCGAGACATGCGAATGGGTGGTGCTGCCACAATGAACATGGGAGGTAAAGAATCTTTTAAGTAACTACTTCATGTGGCTAACTTAGAAATTTTCAGAATATGATTTTATATTTCTCTCTCTTAGATCCTTATGCTTCAGCAGCCCAGAAATTCCCACCTCTGGGAGGTGGTGGCGGCATAGGTTATGAAGCTAATCCAGGAGTTGGCCAAGCAGCCATGAGTGGTTCTATGATGGGAAGTGACATGGTAACGTATCCTGTGGTGGCTTTAGCTTAGCACAAGGGAGTTGTTGTGGTTGGGAATGAGTTCTCCAGTGTTCGGATGGTTGTGGAAATGTCACTGTTAACTGCTGACTCTCTTGTCAGGTGTTTAACACAGGACAACGTGGCAGTGTGTAGCACTAGAGTAGTTGATAACCTTTATGGTAGCTTACACACTCAGAAATTGTTTGTAAGTGAATTCAAATGTGCTCTTAAGCATATTTGCAATTAACTGACTTCATTGGACTTTGGAAATTCTGCGTCACTGGTAGGCTTGGAAGGATTTTTTATGAATTCTGGAGAATCTGACAAATTTCATCAAAGTACTTAATGTGGTAGCTTTTCAGTAATTTGATGTTCTGTATTGATGGACAAGAGAGATTTTTTTGTTCTCCTTTGCAGTGTGTAACTCTGTTTTGGCCCTTCCAAGCCTAGGTAGGATGGATGCATGTTGGTCTGGGTGTGCTGTTCAGTCCAGAATCTGCACTCAGGTCTGTTCCTGCAGCAGATTAATTTAAGTAATCAGTGGTAAACAGCATATCCCTTAGTCTGTGCTGATGTTGCTGTAGAAGAGCAGAAATGCTGGTTTTTAGCTTCAGGCAGGTTCCAGCTATCCTGGACTGTAGCCATTTGTGGTTCCTGTCTCCCAAAGGAATGATTGCCCATTCTGTTTTCCTGTGCTGGGCATGACACAAGGGTAGAGCCTGTTAAAGCTACAGCATATCCCCTGTTCCGAGGT
Source organism: Bombycilla garrulus (assembly GCA_013400315.1). Lineage (NCBI taxonomy): Eukaryota > Metazoa > Chordata > Aves > Passeriformes > Bombycillidae > Bombycilla > Bombycilla garrulus. The sequence continues at coordinate 64,637 of VXBU01014848.1, forward strand.
ATGTTTCCAAACTGTACTAATTTCTGGCACACTACATGTGTGACTGGGCTTGGAGCCTGCTTGGTGTTCCTGCACTGAAGCACCACGGATGGATATTACAGAAGTGCTTAATGGGCAGGATGGGAATCTGTTGGCTTAGGTGGCGATACCAGTGTGCTTTCACCCTCCTGAAAGGGTGTATACACTTGTAGCGCAAGCTGAACCAAATGATTTCTGGGTGGGTTTAGGCCTCTGGCTTAATGAGCTGAGCTACCATAGTAGCTTGTCAGATATCTTGTGTTTTTATCTTTTTGGGGAACGTATCTTTGGAATGGTAACTTCACAGAGCAACATTGATTCAGTAGACAGTGCTGTTGGCCTTAAGGTATCTCAATAACCTACTGATACGTAAGCAGTTCCTGAGCTTCTGTGAGCAGTTAGGCAGTATGTGGTGGATACTATGTACATTTTTCTCCTGAAAACCACGGTACAGGTGCATGTTGAACTTGTGTAATATCTGAAATGTGATCTGGTCAAAAGGTGTGACAGTGAGATGGATTAACTGCCTGGAGTTTCTTAGGCTGGGGATCTCTGCCACACGATGCTGTCACAGTTCCTGGGCTGATACCTTTAAACAGAACTGGAGATGAGCTGAAGCTGCCATGAATTAGGGAGAAATAACTTTAGTAATATTTGTGAAACTCCTTTCTTGGAAGGATTGATGCCGACTTTCAGAAGTCGGGAGCTCTGAAGTGCGCATTTTCAGTTGCAGATACTTTTTGTAACAAACCACCTACCATTGTTCTGTGACTCGGTAGTGGGAACCTTGGTTGAAATGAAAATTTAAAGCTCTCTTTGACCTCATGTGTAAGTTCTGTAGGTTGAATGCTGATCACACCTAGTAATACAGTAACTGAACGAAGTACATGCAACTAGAGGTACTAGTAAATAGACCTGCAGTCTCTGCTTTATTGCAGAGTAACTTAGCTGTTACACTTTGGTGTGAAACCTTTCAATTGCTGTGAAGCTGTGACTTTTCCAAGAGCTTGTGGTGAAGGTGGGGTGGGAAGGGAGATACTGCCTGGATGCACACAACCCTCTGTGCATAGCTCTAACTGGAAACACTGAGTGCTTGGAACACGTTTTGCCTCTGATGCAGCACCAGCAGCTCTGGAGTACGTTGGGTTTGAGCAAGTGCCAATCTTTGCTCGAGCAGTTGCGTTGGTTAGGTAAAGCACTGGTCAGTAGCTTTTTTCACATTTTTTTTTTCTTCTTGCAATGCAGTAGTGCTCACAATGAGTTTTGATACTGCCAAAGGCCTCTGCAGTTTAGTCAGCAGACCGTAGTCTTAACCCCATCTTGAAAAGCACATGGTCTCTAGACAGCACATGCCAGTCCTGGTGAGTAGGCATTCTGTTACATTTGATGAATGTCAGCTCCTGCTTCAGCCAGCCGGAGCTGCATTATCTCATTAGGCTTATTTGGAAATGACAGTGATGTAATCTGAGCTTTTACTGCACTAAAGGTGAGAAGTTCACAAGCTATTTGCATTAACTTGGTTGAAAATTTTGCTAGAGCTCATTTGGAAAAGTTGTTAATTCACATCTGCACTAATGCTTACATTTCTAGCACTGCAGGGAGGATCTGTTCTTTGTAACAGATGTATGAGAATGCATCAAGTGGGAACATACCTCAAGGCATGTATTACAATAAACTAATTTTTAAATTACCCTTTTTTCCTTTCTATGTTCCCGGTACCTGTGGATCGGCTCAATGGTGATTGTATCGACGAACCTTGACTACGGAACCTTCTAAAAATATATACTTAACACACATGGACATCAACTACTTATAATGAACTGTTAATTCTGTTCCAATAGCGTCCTGAACGCTTTGGGCAGGGAGGTGCGGGCCCCGTGGGTGGCCAGGGTCCTAGAGGAATGGGGCCTGGAACACCAGCAGGATATGGTAGAGGGAGAGAAGAATATGAAGCCCCAAACAAAAAGCCCCGATTTTAGATGTGACCTGTAGTTTCATTCCAGTTTGTTTTTGTCTGTCTTGTTTAGACACCGACTTCTTAATTCTTGCATTTTAGTAAGAAAGCTACGTTTTTATGGATGTTAGAAACTTACTGACCTAATATTTGTAAGTGGTCTGTTTGGGCGAGTACAATTTAATTATGTAATGCAGTGTTTCAAAATCAAATTTAGCTGTTTTTTTGATGTATAACGTCCCTAACTTGATGGCAGTGTACCTTGTGCCACTGAATTCCCAAAGTGTACCAACCTTTTTTTTACTGTGCTTCAAATAAATAGAAAACTAAATGTAGTAACTCTTCTTGCCAGTCGTGGTTAAACAAATGAGGCTGAATACCACACCTGCCACAGTAACCTGAGAGCCTCGAGCTGAGGTCGGACCTAGACCAGGGTGTGGAACTGCAGTGAAGAGTGAGATCTCTTCCCACAGTGCCTCTCTAGCCAAAGATTGGGTTAAATTGTAGCCGAACTTCGCAGTAAGTGCAGATTTTTTGAGCAGTAATTGTGCTGCAATAAGGAAGCAAATGGAAATCTTACAAATGCTGTAAGATACGTTATTTAAAGCTTCACTGCAAGCAGTGCAGTAATGAAATCCATATTTTAGCTACGGGTGGTGGGATGGTAGCACTTGCCAGCCTGGCAGTTACTGCTTGAAATCTTTCAAAGACTTTAAGCAGAAGACTAGCAATGGTTATTTTAAAATAAATTCATAGAATGCCTTGTATTGGCTGACTTCTTCACTAAAGGATTGTTAATGTGATATTTATATGCTCTTAAGCTGTCTTGAGATTACAGGATCTGGCCTTGCTCTATATTGTACACCTGCCTGAAATTGCTTGGCAAAAAAGACCAGAAGTGTTACTCGAGTGATTAAGGTTAACTTGCTTGTGTCCTCCTGCTAACAGTGGACTAATTTGCATAGTTCAGAATACAATCATTTGTATTATGGGGACTGCAGGAACTATTCTTAAATTGTGTAGCTGGTGGGCAAATCCTAAAATCCTGTATGTAAAATACAGCAATCAGCTTGCTTGCATGATGGTTATCGCTCTTTTATTATTGATGTTTGGAGATAATGCTTCAAAAGTAGTATCTGAATCTGGAGTTTTAAGATTTAATACTACACAGTGCAAATAAACTCCCTTTAAGGTTCTTTTTGTAGAAGATCTGATGAATTCATTAGTTTGCTGTTCATTTTATTAAGCCCCACAAGAATTTCAAAGCGTTCTGGAGTCATTGGTAAGGTAGTTGCTTTGCTTATTATTACAATGTTCCAGGTAAACTGGGAACATGATTTCCCAGTGCCAAATACCTCGGTGTTAATGCAGGATACATCAACCTGCTTGGCACAAAGTAGGTAAACTTAGCTTGGCTGTATCTTCACATGATCCCCAAGTACCCGAGTTCTGTGAATAGCTTTAATCTTCCCAATATCCTTCCATTCCTTGTGCTAAGCATTGGCTAACTCTAAATTTTCTGCTAAATTTTCCTGGTGCTTAAAATTCAAGTGTCAGATTGAAGAGTTTTAGGGTACAGATGTCTGATCCCTCTTGAAGTAGTTACCCCTTAAATGACAGATTAGCAGGATGGGAAATGCTGATGGAGGTAACACGGAGGTGGAACATGAAGCTCACTAAAGAGCATTTCAGCTTGTTTGGTGAATGCTTTTTGTTTTCCCAGAAAAGTTTGGGGGTTGCTAACATGCTACAACAATTGCTCTAGAGGAGGAAATTCCAAATTGGCAGTTCCTAAACTGCAGACCAAGTATTTGGAAGTTACTTGTATTGGGTAGTTTACAAATGAGCAGTATCAATGCAATTTGCATTATTGAAGTGGTTTTAAACAATTATCTTTTCTGGAGGGTGTTCATGGGACACCCTCAAAAGGTGAAGGTGTCCGAGGTGGGGAATTCTGAACGTGAACATTAAATTAATTTTTTTCAGTTTATTTTTCAGATTACATGTCATTCTTTATTAAAAGAGATGCTGGTGCATATCCTAAAGTATGTTCTTTTATAGTTCTGTAACTTGGAAGAGTGAAGGATGCTGCTGTCTTTGTACCTTACAGAGCTTTTCTTTGGGTACCCCTGTTTTGTACGTAAGCTACTGTTGCTAGGTATTAAAATAGCTGAGCTGCAAAACCATGATTAGTCAATATATTTGAAAGATTTGGCAGTTTTCAAAAGATCTGAAAGTTTGGTTAAATCTGGCTTTGTTGTAGCTGCATAAGCAGAATTTCTAAAACAAGTTCTGCTTTGAGTTGCATGTACTAAACAGGCATATGATGAACTAGCCAACTTCTTTTCAAGACCTTTAAAGATGGTGTCTTAAAAGCTGGCAAACATGTCAACAATCTGATAAAAGTTACTAAATGTGGGAGGCAAGAAAGTGACATTCCTTTGATCTGTTCCTATGAGGTTTTGGACTTCTTTCATAAACTCAGATTTATATAATTGAATCTTCTAAAATCATTCAGAAAAGTGCTTTGCTGGTCAGACCTGTTTTTGGATGGTCTGGATCACGTAACATTTTTGTACTGGACTTGGAGGACATTGGCTGTTGCAATTTAGCTTGTTTTATCAAAATTGAGCCCATTTTGACACTTGGAGCTCTAAAAACTGCAGCAAGTAGAAACTGGTATCGTTACACATATGTCTTCACACTTTCTCAGAAATGAATACAGAATAATCTTACTTTCTGGTGTAGATACATTACACTAATCATTTATACAGCTGATGAGAAATTGAAAATGCTTTTGAGATTTTGTGGTATTTTTGTGGTAGACAAATTCTTGGCTTCTCCTTGGCAACCATTTACTGTGGCAGCAAGTTCTTGCTGGAGTTTGAGACTGCAATTTACACTTTAAACTAGTGGCCTGCTACATAACTGCACTTAGCCAGCATTTCTGCAGTTCATAACTGTGAGGAACGTAGTACCACAAATGGCAATGGACATTAGGACCCGGATGTAGTATTCCTGCTTGCTCCAAGATTCTCATTGCCGACTGCATACAGGTAGGTAACAAGCAATATAATATAACTTGGTGACTTTCTATGTAATCTTATACTGTGGGTATTCTGACATCACACTTCTGACTGTGGAATTACAGTGCAGCACTCCATACCTGTATGCTGAGCTTGCATCAAAGCTGCGTGGTTTTCGGTTTGAAGCTTTTGTCTCGTTCAGAGACAACAAGTAACTTACTGTGGTTCTTAGATGAGGATTTCCAGACCCGATTCCTCTCTGCATACGACTTGGCTTGGGTGGATTTTTCTTAGTTTCGATGTAATGAAGATAATCTTAAATGAGCATTGTGGGGAAGAGGGAGTGTGATCTTAAAGTCAGCCGAGTAGTTGACAAGGTGCTCTCAGTGCCTGGAAAAGAACACGTTTAAACTTTCTGTAGTGATAAAGTAGCCCATCTGCAGCTCATCCATGTGTAGAGTCTTGGCTTGGTGGGAATGTGTTAGTAACCACTGCTCTTGCCTCGTGCGTGCTATGTGAGAATCACCTCAAGCTACTGGTACAAGCAACTCTGAGACTGATTCAGAATATTTTTGAGGACATAAATGAGTGCTTGATTGAATATCCCTGTGAGTTTTGTAGAGCTTATTGGACATTGCAGTAGTCTTTATTTTAACCTTTGATTGACAAGCCTGATACATTCCTCTGCTTTAATTGACAGCGATGAGATTCTGTACTTCTGCCTCGTAGAATCATCTTGATAGTGTAATGTATGATTTCATTTTTCATCAGTCTTGGGATGTAGTTTTAAGCTCTTCATTACTAGAACTCTTGACTATAGTGTTCCAGGATTAACATGCTTACATTGCCAGACATCCAGACATGCTGATCTGCAGCTCTTGTGCCTTAGCTCTTGAACCTGAATTTCAAGGTCCCTTGTTCCAGTGAATGATCTGGCTCTTGTCTGATACTCAGTTTATTTCACAGGTGTTGTAATGTGTTTTCCCTTGTTCTGCAAAGTTCTGCTTTGCATACTCGTTTCTGGTATTACTGTCACTTCTGGACCCTTCTTTGTTACCTTCCAGGCAGGACTCTTGCTGGGGAACAGGGATCTGCTGGACAATCTTGCCCTCTGCTGTAGCCACCTTTCCATGTTCCATTGAACCCTTGAAGTAGCAGGTGCACCATAAGATAATGACAACAGGTCTTTGGTTACACCACAGTGAGTGTAGCCCGTGCCAGCTGGTCACACAGTGACACCTTGTCACGAAGTCAGTTTGGCTTTTCATGATGGTTTACCTTTACCTGTGACTTGAATTCATTTTGTGATGGCTTATCCTTACCTGGGACTGGGATCCAGTAGCAAACCTGCTGGCAGCCACTGTGCTGTCAGGTAGCAAAACTGAATTTCTGATCTTAAACCATTGCTCAGGATCTGACCTAAGTTTTTCCAGTGTGCTCTGGATACTTGACCTGCAGGAATGTCACGGAGAGGTTACTGGCACATCTGCCTCATTCTATGTACTTGAACTAAGCAGGTTTTTGACACTCTTGGAGCAAGCAATTTGTGACTGAACCATGGGGCTCAGACCAGCTCCGGCTGCAGTAACGAACCTTGGTGTGGTAGCAAACTTAGTCAATGTCTGCTCTAAGTCAGTCTGTAACAAGTGGGTACAAGAAATGACATTCAAGTGCTTGCATTGTGTTTCATCTTGGTTTTATCTGTGTGAAATACACTTTTTCTCAAAAGCTTACCTGAAGCTCAGAAGTGTGGTGTCAGAATACATCTGCGTACTGCTAGGCCCTCCGAGCAGAGCCTGGTGCTGGCAGGAGAGCACAGCACAGCGTGGATGGGGCTTTATTGTAACATTAAGCATACAAAGTGTTGATTTGCTTGCAGTTCTCCCCATAGCTAAACACTGAGGCCTGTGAGTAGTTTTAGGACTGGAGCAGTAATGGGGTTGCATGTCTCTGTTAATCATTGCCAGCTGCAGTGACATGATCAGGAAGGCCAGTGTTCTGTTCCATTATGTTCAGTGAGGCTGAGCATGTTGGGAAGGATGCATCCAAGTATGCTGCTCTGGGGAATCACTTGGCTTCTTCCACTACCAGCAAGTTTTGGAATCGGCTAATTAGCTTCAGATTTTTTCACTCTCCATACCAGCTAGTGGGGCTGTTAAATAGCTGCTGCCTGGAAAAGGAAAAAAGGGAGGATTGGCCTTCTCCCACCTGTGTCATTGCTGCTAGGTAATGATTGACACGTTAGGACTTGGCTGTGCAATCCCGCAGTGGTCTGTGAACACCCCATCTCTATAAATGTTGCTTCTGAACACCAGTACTGAAGAGCTAACTGGGGAGGGCTGGGAGGAGTGTGGCTAGCAGGGAATCTGCAGTTTTCAAAGGATGCACAAAGATATAGTATCCCTTATGCATGGTGTTTGTTGCTATGGCAGAGAAAACAAAACGTGCATAACTCTCCTGCTCCCAAGGGCCGTGAGGAAACCCAGGTGGGTGGTGGGTTGGAGGCTAAAGCCTGATGTTGTCCCTGCCTGGTCTGATCATGCTGTGCCCACGGTGGGGTCTGCCTCCCAACTGGAGCTGTGCAGAGCCTGGCACCACATCCCCAGCTCTCACCATCGCAGGCTGCCCTCAGCTATAGTAAAGAGGGGTCTTGAGGAGGGAAGAACCTTGCTGAGGATAAAAGCAGTGACAGTGCCAACCTCTAGTGTCTGCCTTTGGCTTCTGAAGCACTTGTTGGACTGTAGAACTCCAAGAGGCCAGGACCACTGCACTCCCTCAGGAAAGGGAAGAGGGGGGGCATTGCTACAGGAGACAAATAGGGTCATAGAGTTGAAGTAGTTGACAAAATTAATGCCTTCACATAAGGGATAGTATACCTCTGGCTGCAATCAAACCTCACTGTGCTCAGACTGGGCTTACGGTTTGTGCTCAGGGTGCAATTCTTCAGGCAACTGCCTGCATATTCCTTCAGATCTTGATGAGTGTTTAGGCTAGCCTATTTCTGCCCCTTATTCTTCCACATAATAGTTTGGAATAATTGATAAGTTCCCCATCATAACTAATCAGTCCATGTATGTTAAAACCTATTTTTAAGTTAGTTTTGAAATGGTCAGAGTTTGCTGTGTATGACTCTAATAACTTCAGTTGTTATCCTCTAGGTGAAGATGAAAGCTGAGTGACGCCAGAGTGCTCATCCATGGGAAGTGAGTATTGCTTTTTTCGTCCTGGATGGATGAAATAATAAAGGTTTCTGGACACTTGGTGTTCAGTCACTGAGGACCTTTGAATTGGGGAGCACTGAGAAGTTGGGACAAATGGATACATTAAATGTGTAGGGTAGAACACAGTCCCTGCAGTCACGCTGTGGGCTTGAAGCACCCTGACTCCACCTGGGCTTGATACCTTGACAGCAGCAGCTAAAAATACCTTTCTAGACGTGGGTTTGTACAAAAGATTTCAAAGTCACTGAGTATAATAACTTGGGCATGTTTTTCTAGTTGAGGAGTCGAGCATGAGCACATCCAGCACGGTGCCCAGTGGTGTATGGAGAGACCAAGAGAACTGGTGGACAAGTAAGTAGTTGGTGTCCTTACACTGCTATGAGGGCTCAATAGCCTATCATCCAGTTCTGGGTTATGTAATTCCTGCCTGAAACATGTGATTAATCTCAATTTTATATAAAGCTTCTGCATCTTGCTTTTGTAGAGCCAAAATGTAACCATTATCTGAGGCTTTTCAGCCCTGCAGCAGCAAATAAATTCTGTCCTTTGTGTGCTGCAGGTGGTCAAACAAGAAATGACCATTCCTGCACTCAGGCTGCAGTTGGTGATTGTCAGCATGGGAAAAGGAAAATAGAGCAGCTGCTTCTCAGATGTTAATTCAACTAAACCTTGTTAAAAAGCTATTTGCTGAAACACTTCAACATTGAATTTTAAAAATAACCTGGTGTATAAATCAGCATGTACAGGAGCACAGCAAATAGCAATTCAGTGAAATAAACCAACTTGCAGAGCTGAAATTAATGACATTTTCCCTCTAATTTGCCACTAAACTACAAGGGGAAACTTCAGATACTTAAAATCTTGTTTGAGGAGCAGCATGCTGGGTACCTTGACTCGGGAGTCACAGGTAAGTTACAGTAGATCTATAAGGTGTGAAGCCAGTGGGATTCCATGGGTGAATTCCTATTGAATCCTCTGTGATTTGTTACTGCTGCTCCTTGCTGTGGGGTACGAAAACACACAAAGCCATATCTGATCTTAAAAATATGAGTTCTGTTCATTTAATCTCAAATCTGATGTGACTTCTTGAGAATATTTGGCATGTAGTTTCTGCTATTGTTTTCTGTCTTTCTTTCAAAATCTTTCTAATTGTGTTCTTTGCACTTGCAGATAGAGAAGTCTGAGTGCAATGAAGAGGAACCAGGAACATACAGCTCTTAAAAATAAAATATTTAAATATTTTTATAAATTACTTCTGTTTTATTCTTGAGGGTATTCAGTGAATAAGCAGTCTGTCAGTGTGGAGTGGTATGGCTGGGTCTGAGAAACAGAACTTTCTGGAAATTTCACGCATTCCTTACTCCCATTTTGTGTCTTACATAGTTTTGTATCGTAGAATTGCAGATGTTTACCTGTGCCTGGTTGGTTTTTAATAGCTTTCTTGGTGATCACTGTACTAATTTAAGCCTGAGATGCCAAGAGTTAGAGTTCTCAAGAAGCCAGAGCAGTGCTGGGTTTAGCTATTGCAGCACAAATTGCCATGGTTCATGCTGCTTCACTTGTTGCTGTGGCAGCTGCACTGTGCACATAGACTGTGGTTCATGCTGTCATTAATTAAATACAGTCCTTTGTTTAAATACCAAGTTGTTAAATATGTTGAAATACAACAGTGGTGGCTCTGCTCATTGTAGCAGGGTTTCCTCCTGCAGTGGCACAAAGAATTGTGAACATTTGGCTGGCAACCACTTTTCCAGATGAGAAACATGAAAATAAATTGAATTTCATGTGGCAGAGGGGTATGGAACACTTAAAGGGGGTCTGAATGCCTGGGAGTGCTTGTGGCAGGGAGGGTTGGTGCTGCACTAGGAGCTGCTGCTGTTCTCTCTCAGGAAATAAGGTGCTGGCTGAGGGCAATCTGAGGTGTTTGAATTTGATTTGATGACACTGTGGTATCTTCTGGATCCTGAAAAGACATCAGTGAGGTTTGTGGCTCCTCAGTAGCTACTCTGCAGGGGCTGGCTGGGGTTCAGTGTCTTTGCCTCCACAGCTACTGCAGCTTGTTCAGCCTTTTTTCTTCAGATTCTGTTATTTTCCAGTGTCCTGTCCTCATTTGCACTGTTGCAGCACTGGCTGTTGAAACTGTTGCAGCATTCCACGTGTTGAACTTCACCTCCTCAGCTCCCTGCTGTGAGCAAACTGCAGCCTGTGTCCTGTAGGGACAGGATGGGTTTTCCCCGGTGCTGCTGTTGGCTGTTACTGTCACCTGGGGTGTCCTTTGGTGAGGCTGACACCTCATACTAAGTAGTTCATTCTACCAAATAGTTCATTAAGTAGCTTCTGTAATCAATAATAGATCAGAGGCTGAGAGCAGGTACACTTGAACAGTATCCTGGGAGCAGTGACTACTGAGCTACTGCACTCACTTTTTCAGGGTTTGGTGATTATTTTTTAATTCCTTTCTAATTGAGGAGCTTTCCAAGCCGGGAAGGCCTCCAGCCTGCCCTGGCCTGTTGCTGTCATTGCATGGTGTGCCAGCCCGAGCTCCAGATGATGGTGAGCAGCTGAAGAATCACGTGCTGGCAGGAGTAAAAATAGTGTCACTGTCCCTGGGCCCTGTCCAACCAGTGCAGGCTGGTGGCCGAGCTGGGGTTGATGCAGGTCTGGCTGGGCCGTGCTTTCTGTGACCTACAGTGCTTCCTCGTGCCTGGAAAACACTTCGGGCTCTCATGATTTATTGGCATGGAAAAACTATTTCACTTGAATTACACAAGTACTTGTGTAATTGTCTCTCGCCAATCCCGGGCTGACGTTCCTGGGCGGCTCGGCCTGTGCCGGTGGCGGAGCAGCGTGGGTGGTGACGCAGGGCCCGGGAGAGCGCAGCCCCTTCCATCCATCCCCCCAGAGCGGCCTCCCTGGGGCCAGAGCATCCTCGCTGCTGCTGCTCCTGCCTGCTCCAGCGGCTCCTGCTGCTCCCTGGCGCTGTGCCCCCCGCTCTCTGTACCGTGCCTGCTCTGCGGTCCCCGCAGCCCCTCGCACCTCCAGCCAGCAGGTGTTGCCATGGATCACACCCGCTCACAGAGCCCACGAAACCCCAGCTGTGGGATTTGATGCGGCGTGGGGGGCTTTCCTGTTTCCTCCAGCTCAGTTATGGTGGGAGGGTGGTGCTGCTGGCGGGTACGTGTCACAGCCTGGGGGGTGACGCTGCACATCTGAGCACCCCCTGCCCCGGCAGCACCCGAGAGCTCGGGGATCCCTGTCCGTGCGGGGCCCGGCCGGGCTAGGAATGGAGCCAGACCAGGCTGGGAACGGGGCTGGGCCGGGCTAGGAATGGGGCCGGGCTGAGAACGGGGCCAAGCTGGGAACGGGGCCGGGCCGGGCTGAGAATGGGGCCAAGCTGGAAACGGGGCCGGGCCGGGCTGAGAACGGGGCCAAGCTGGGAACGGGGCCGGGCCGCTCCGCCCCGTTCCGCCCCCGGGCCCGCCCGTCCCGCCATGGCGGCGGCCTTCACAGCCCTCCGTGTCCTGCTTGGGCTCTTCTTCTTCCTCACGGGCGCCTTGAAGGTCTCGGACTGGCTCTCCGCAGACCTGCACCGCAACATGGTGAGCGCAGCCACGGGCTCGGCGGGCTCGGGGGACGCAGGGCCGAGCCCGGTGCAATGAACAGGTTGGGGGCAGCCGTGCAGAGAGCACAGAGCACTTTGGCGTGCAGGGCTGAGCTCCGGGGAAAAGGAACAGGTTAGTGCAGGGCTGAGCTCCAGGGAAAAGGAACAGGTTAGTGCAAGGCTGAGCTCCGGGGGAAACGTGCAGGGCTGACCCTGTTGTGGTGCAGGGCTGAGCCTTGAGTGAGAATGAACACGTTGGCACTACAGGGGTTCCGGGTGGAGCACTCCGGGTACAAAGGTTGAGCCCTTTATTTTGAGTCAGCTGGAGTCCCTTGGAGCACAGCGCTGATCCCACTGGGGTGCAGGATTGAGTCCCTTGGAACGCAGGGCTGATCCCACTGAGGTGCATCATTTGAGTCCCTTGGAGCACAGCGCTGATCCCACTGGGGTGCAGGATTGAGTCCCTTGGAACGCAGGGCTGATCCCACTGAGGTGCATCATTTGAGTCCCTTGGAGCACAGCGCTGATCCCACTGGGGTGCAGGATTGAGTCCCTTGGAACGCAGGGCTGATCCCACTGAGGTGCATCATTTGAGTCCCTTGGAGCACAGCGCTGATCCCACTGGGGTGCAGGGTTGAGTTCCTTGGAGCTCAGGGCTGATCCTCCGGGGGGAAAATGGGCAGGTTTGGGTGCAGGGCTGATCCCCTTGGAGGACAGGGCAGGGCAGAGCAGACACACTGGAGGGGCTGTATCTCCCCAGGCTCAGCGCTGTCTCGCTCCCCTCTCAACCTTCCCAGGCACTGGAGTTCGTGCGCTTTGCCAAGGTGTTTCCTCTGAAGGAGCTGGGGTTTGTCCCGGAGCCGGGCAGGTACCTGGTGGCTGTAGGTTGGTTGGAGGTGACGGCCGGGCTGTTGCTGGCATTTGGGCCCCAGCTGCTGCAGGAGATCAGCAACTTCATCCTCAGCGTCGTCATGATTGGTGAGAGCCAGTGGGCACGTGCTGCCCACCGTGGGGTCTTGGGACGCCCTCGGCCAGAGACCGCTGTTCCCACACTCTGCTCCTTGCCAGGTGCGATCTACACACTGCTGGCACTTCAGGAGCCGCTGGCCATGTGTGCCCCAGCCACCCTCTGCCTCAGCCTCCTCCTGCTGCTCAACATCCGTGGGTACCCAGCTGCCCCCCGGCCCAAATTCGAGTGACGGGAGGCGGGAAGGACAGACAGCTCGGCCGGTGGGAAGCAATGCCTTTATGGTGTTTCCAGGGACGACATCGCATCCTGCAGGGTAACTTGCTGATGAGACACTGTGTGTCCTCTCCTGCCTCTGCCGGTGATTCTGGTGCTGGTTGTCCCCACACTGTGGGACCTGGGCTGGTGCTGTGGGACGGTGGCCATGGCAGCCCTGTGACACTGCCGTGGCACTGCTCGGGAATCTCCGTTGCTAAACTTGCACAAGGTGTCCGGCTCTTTCCAGTGTTCAGCCACACTGAGCAGGTGCTGGCTCTGCTCCCTCAGGGGCTTTCAAATTTTGGAATAAAACCTCCTGTTTTTCATGTTTTGCCTCCCTGTTTATTTCTACCTCCCCCCACACTCAGGGGTGTGGCTCATCCCCTCCCTCAGAGGCTGAGGGGGTGTCCTGGGGCTGGAGGAGCCAGTCCTGGACACAAGGCCTGGGGACATGTGGGAGCTGGTGCAGGAGCTGGCACAGAGGCAGATGGACATTGGGGAGAGCCCCTCTGGGCTGGGGTCCCTCAGCCACCTGCAACCACCCAAAAAAGTCCCAGGCCCCGTGCTGCACACCCAGGGAGTGACACGAGCCAGTGCCCAGGCAGTTTTTTGTGGATCTTGCTCCCACAGGGAGCCACCCTCTGCCAGCCCAGATGGGCACAGCACACTTGGGATGCAGCACCGTTTGTCTGAACCCTGTGCATCTCCCAGCAAAGGGGCTGGGATGGCTGTGTGGAGAGTCTGGCTGTTGGGATGAGCAAGGGGTGTAAGACACCCCTGTACCCCTGGTGGGACCTGAGCTACCTTGGGGCGACATCTTTGGTGTCCCAAAGGAACACGCACAAATTGCAGGGCCACACAAAGCAGCGAGTCAGATGCTCACAGAGCTTCGGGAGCTTGTAGGGCTGCTCCCCTCAAAACCAGCTTTGAAGCCAACAAAAGCACAGAGAGCCAGGAGGAGGCAGATTCCTGCTTTGATCCCTTTGGGGCATCCCTCTTCTCCCCAGCTGCCGGGTGCAGAAACTTGACCCTCTGCTGCTTTCATCCAGGCGTGGGTGGGAGAAGGGCCCTGGGAAATGGTATTAGATGTGGCTGGAGGCACGGAGGAGGGTCAGCCGGGCCACTACTGGCCACTCCCACACGGTCCCAGCCGGCACAGGGGATCTTAGGGTGGCTCCAGCAGGGAATCCCCCATTACATACACACACAGGTGCTCTCTCCACTCCAGCTGCTGTCCCACAGGCACTAACACACAGGGGGGCTTCGGATGTTGGGTGACAGTCCCTGCCTGTCCCAGCACTTAAAGCCATCCCCAGCCTGGCTGGATCAGAGTGAGGAGCAGCCGGAGGGGACGCAGCCGCTCCTGCCCGACCCGACAAGGTGAGTAACAATTGTGGTGTGGGTAAAATCGAGCATTCACTGTGCTAATGATGGGGAAGGAGGAGGAAAAGGGGACCATTGAGGGATCCAGAGGTTCCTTTGGGGTCCAACTGAGATCTCAGCAGCTCAGCAGCTCGTGCTCTCAGTGCCTCAACCTGGGGCTGGGTGCTGCCTGTGCCGAATCCAGCCCTGCTGTGCTGGAAAACACCAGCTGGTGACTCAGTGCCTTCGTTGGCGAGGTGTGGGCAGGCAGTGATGGGAGGTGAAATAACTGCAGCCCTGGATACAGCCACTGCAGCACAGCGTGGTTTTTCATGGCCAGGACCAGAGGCAAACCCTGCTGTGCAGCGCTGGGGGCATGGGGGGATGCTGGCCCTGTGCTTGTACCCCCCGTCCATACCTGGGTTTCTCCATCCTGGAGCTTGCTGAGCCAGTCAGTGACTTCCTCATGCCTGTCTCCATGGGGAATTTGGGGTGCTGGGAGGGGGCTGGGGTGGGTGGCCCCACAGGCACGTGCTGTGTGGGAGGTGTTAAGCCCTGCAGCTGCTGACTGGAGCCAGTGTGGCACCTCCGGGTGCCTCCGGCCGCAGCTCTGTGCCTTGGCTGGGCTGCAGCTGTGCCTGTCACTCCCCAGGAGCTCTAGCTGGGCAGTTGACAGGGGCCTCTAGGCTCCCTTGTTGTGTGGGGGGACGCAGCTGGGGTCTCCTCCTCTCCTGTGCGAGCTGAGCCCTTCTGGCAGACGATGGCATCCCTGCAGGGCTCTGCCTCCAGTGCCCAGCAGCTACTGCAGATGCCAGCCAGGGAGGTTGTCCTGTCCAGGTCAATGTCCCTCCCCTGTCCCCAAGTGTTGTGCCACTGCCTGTTCCCCGTCTTTGCAGGAGCACGGCATGAACGGCTCGGTGCCGGGACCGCTGCTGGTGGAACACCCTGGCGAGTGCGTCCCCAACAACCCGGTGCAGTTCGTGCTGGTGCCCATCGTCTACTGCCTGGTGCTGTGTGTGGGGCTGCCGGGCAACCTGGTGGCGTTGCTGGTCTTCCTGCAGAGCGGCAAGGTGAGGAAGGCCATCCGCATCTACCTCATCAACCTCACCCTGGCTGACATCCTCTTCAACCTCACCCTGCCCCTCTGGATCCA
>VXBU01014848.1:90494-111723 GCA_013400315.1 Bombycilla garrulus
AGCCCCAGCTCTGCCTGCCAGACGGCCCCGCTGCCGGGGAGCGGCACAGCCGGTGCCGACATCTGTGCTTTGAGCCCTGCCTGTCTTCAGTTCGCTCCTTGGCACAGGCACAGTGGCAGCTGGGTCCCTCTGTACCTCTCCGCGATTTCCCCCACCACCCTGCCTCTCTGTGACACAAACCTGTATCTCTGGTGTGTTTTCTTGGAAGGGAAACTGAGGCAGGAGGGAGGGAAGCAGCAGAGCCCTCTCCCGATCCCTGTCATCCTGAGGCTCGGTCCCACGCCTCACCCTGGCTTGTTTTTTTCTGCCAAGTGATGCCAAGAGCCGGGGGGAAGCGAGGGCGTCCCGGGACACCGCTCCCGGCTGTGTCTGCCCCGGGCCCTGGAGCCGCCCAGCTCCTCCCGCCGCTGTCTGGCACTTCCCTGGCCTGGGGCTGCGACAGGGGCTGGTGGCGGGGCAGCAGGACGGCCGCCTGTGGCACATGCTGGGCAGTGTGGTGACACCGGTGGTAGCGGTGGCCATGGTGGCAGCGGTCTGATGGTGGCCGTGGTGACAGTGGTGACAGTGGTGGCAGCGGTGTCTGTAGTGGCCGTGGTGCTCGTAGTGGGAGTTTATCGTGGTGGGAGTTTGTAGTGGAGGCCACGGTGGCGGTGGTGCCACGGCGATGGCACGGGTGGCCATAGTGACAGTGGTGGCCGTGGTGGTGGCCGCGGTGGCGGTGGTGGCGCTGGCCGTGGTGGCGCTGGCGGCGGGCTCTGTCCGCGGTGCTGATCCCCCGCCGCCGTGCGCGGCCCCCCGCTGCGGGTCCGAACCGCAGAACGGCCCCGCGGGTCCCGACCCTCGCTCCCTCCGGGGTCCCCACGGGCGCGCTGGGGCTCGGGGTCCCCCCGCTTCCCCGGAGACGTCCCGCCCTGCCCCTGCCCTTTGATGTGCGGCAGCTCCAGACAGGGCTGGTGGGACGGGAAACCACCCAGAGCTGTGTGCCTGTCACCCCACGCCCTGGCACCCGCCGGTGCGCCCGTCACCCGCACCCTGCCCGCCGGCCTGGGGACGGCCTTCCCTGCACCGGGCGCTTCTGATCGTCCCGCCGGGCAGGTGGGACAGGGACGGGCTGCTGTGAGTCGGGCTGGAGAGAAGGGCAGGGCAGGGCACGTGGGGACACGGGCCACCAAGGCTCCATCAGTCCCTGACGGCTTTGGGACAGCCAGGGAGGGGCTGCCGGGCCTGCTCGCTGCTCCCGGGTAGGCACGGGCTGGCCGATGTGGCAGCG
The DNA here is from genome assembly GCA_013400315.1 of Bombycilla garrulus. Lineage (NCBI taxonomy): Eukaryota > Metazoa > Chordata > Aves > Passeriformes > Bombycillidae > Bombycilla > Bombycilla garrulus. The sequence continues at coordinate 91,765 of VXBU01014848.1, forward strand.
CTGCTGGTTGGTGACACTGTGCTCACCTCGGTCCCCCAGAACCGTGTCCCCAACCGCAGTGCCAGTGTCACTGCTCCCAGAACAAAATGTCAACCCATGCAAATGAGACTGCGGGAGAGGCTGATTGAAGGGCCCTGCCCCGCCCCGGAGTTGCAATCAAATATGCAAATGGCTCCCGAGGAGGCTAGTGAAGGCTATTAATAGCGGGGATGAGGCTGGGAGAAAGCGTGGTGTTCCTGAGGGAATGAGCCTGGGGATGAGCTGGTTCTGCTTGCCCCTCTGCCCGGCGTGCCCCTCTCTGAATGCCCGGGGCAGGTGACAGGTAGTCCCTGCAGGGAGTCCGTGGGCACCAGGTGTTGCTTTGGCCACCATCACCCTTTGCAGGACAGGTGCTGTCCCTGTGCCCACTGCCCAGCGTCCACTGGGAAACTCTGTGGGAAAATCACAGCTGCTGAAAAGCCTGGAGTGAGATTTCAGCCCTGGGGAGTCAGACCAGGAGGGATGAGGTGTCCAGCGGGACTTGGGCTCTGCTGGGGGGGCTACTGTGGCTCAGCCTGGGCAGGGAGCTCAGTCTGAGGCAGCTGTCACCGTGCTAGGGTAGGGAGGGAGGAAAGGGCTCCCTCCCACCCCCTGACCCTTCACCTTGTGCTTCCACACCCCCTTCCCTCTCCTGGTTTCTCTCCGTTGCCATTGAGGCAGAGGATGTCCCTCTCCTGCCAGCTCCAGTGTGAGCACAAGGCACTGGTGGGAACCACGCTGTCCCCAGTGTCCCCAGCCGGCTCAGGGTCTTGGTGTGCTCAGGCCCTGCTGCAGTTCCTCCACCCTGTCTCTTGGGTTTTGGGATCCAGGAACCATCTGACCTTTTTTTAGAAGATTGCGGAAGTCAGGTTGGAGTCAACAGTAACTAATTATTTAAAATCCGAAAGTGGAATAATTAGCCCAATTAACAGTCTCAGGTGACGTCTGATTCCATCTGATAAACGGCCCGAGGAAGAGGGAAAGTAATTAACCTGTCAGCCTGACATTTGTAGGTCACCACCAGCTCCTCATGACATCGGGGTGGGCACAGGGGTGGTTTGGGGGGTCCTGTCCCTCTTGGTGCAGGGGGTCTTCACCTTTTGGGGGTCTCAGTGCAGGGAGGGGCTGTGGGTGAGCCCAGGTGCCACCCTGGGGAGATTGTCTGGGGGCTGCTGGCCGGGGGGACGGGGTGCTGTTGTTTGAGGCCAGCTGCTGGGCAGCAGGAGGGGTTGGGTGTCCCCCAGAAATGCCACAGCCCGTCTGTTGGTGAGGCAGCACCTGTGGGCCTTTAAGGTTGCTGTGGAAACGGGGCTGCTCATTACCGGGAGGAGCCTCCCGCTTTCCAGGCAGGGCCCCCCATCCCTGCAGGAGGGAACCCCCACCCCGGGCACTGGGGCCGCACAGAGCCCGTGTCTGCGGAGGGGCACGGCGAGGGCACGGCTGTGCCCGTGCAGAGGGTGGCTTTGGGCAGCCCCCGCAGCACGGACCCCTCAGCCCAGCTCGCCCTCGGCACGGCCGGTGGTGCCAGGCAGGGCTGTGCATGCCAGACCCACATGGAGCCACATGGAGCGCGCCCTGAGCTGTCCCTGACACCCAGCCGTGTCCCCGTGCCCCCTGGGGACGGGCTGCTCGCACCTCGGCTGGCACATGGACCTGACCTGGCACTGGGGCCGTGCTGGCTCCCCCCTGGCGAGGCACGGGGCCCACGGGGAACAGAGTGTGCCGAGGCAGAGCCCCCGGCCACAGCCTGGCGCCGCGCTCAGCTCCTGGAGTTTTAATGAGGTAAATTGTATAAAAAGCTTCGTTTGCCCTAAATGCCCATCCCTGCGTGAAGCTGCTGCGGCGCAGCCTGGGCACACCCGGGAGCTGGGCAGGGGGCTACGGGGCTGGGCACACGCTCCCAGGCTGGGCACGTGGCAGCGGCAGGAGGAGGAGGAGGACGAAGGCGGTTTAGCACATTTGCAATCATTTCCCTCCTCCCCCCCAAGTTTACAGCTTACCTCAGCGGCTTATCAGCCTCCAATCTCATTAAATCAGGCAAATTGTAGCATCTGATATTTTATGGAGATTAAGGTGCGCGCCCAGACTCTATAATTATCGGCAAAGATGTATTTACAATACCTTGTTGCTAGTAAACAAAAAATAACTTCAGATCAAAGCTCTCTTAGAGGGGAATAAATCTGCCCATTGAACCCCGCTGTGGTGCACGGCAGGGAGACACCGGAGCCGCCCGGGGTGTGTGGGCACCACAGGGGGACACATGGGGGGCGTTTCGGGGATGTCCCCGGTCCCATGTGGCCACTGCGAGTCCCATGTGCTGGATCCATCCCCTTGCTGGCGTCTCCCACGAGAGCCTGGTTGCTCCCACCCCTCCAGCCGCCGCTCCGCTGGGGATTTCCACCCCAGGGACCTCCCTGCTGAGGCGAGTCCGGGATTTATCGGCACACGTGCGTTGCCCCTGGATTCCTCACGGCGGTGGGAGCGCTGCGGATTACCGATGTGGTGACGCTAGTTTATTGCTGCCTGAAGTGGATTTATCCGTGCAGCAGGGCCCGGGCTCGCTGCTGGTGTAAATCACCACGGCACGGCTGGCAGGAGCCCCAGTGCTGTGGCTGCATCCCGACAGGCCCTTGGTGCTCCAGCCTCCCTGGGGGTTTCGTGGCCGGGCTCCCCGTGGGAGCTCTCCACACCACAGATCATCTGCCCCTTCTCCATCTCACTCTTGTGCCCACTGAAATGAGAGTAAAATGGTGATAATGCTGCAGACGTCCTCTGGAAAGGGCTCTGAGGCAGATGAAAAGCCCTACTTAAGAGTGAAGCCATTATTATTAATAACTCGGAGCGAGGCTGTAAATTCAGCCGACACAGCTATTATGGGAAATGAACCTGTTCCCGTGCTGGATCCGTGCTGCCAGATGTGGGATAGGGATGGGCACAGGAGAGCAGGGATGTGGCTGGGTCACGTCCACAGCTGGGGCAGCGTGGCCAGAGGGGGTAAACAGACTCCATCTGGGCTCTCTGGGATGATTTCTTGGCTTTTCCCGGAAGCTGGAGTTGTGGGGGAGGGATCCTGGGGAGGGACCCTCCCAGTGGGAAAGGAGGTGACTGAGATTTGTGACAAGGCTGAGACCCGGCCCAGGCTCAGGTCAGGGGTGATGCAGGATATGAGGAGCATGGCCAGAGCCGGGTGCTGGGAGAGGTCAGGGTGGTGCAGCTGGGCTGGGCTGGGTTGGGCTGGGCTGGGCTGGACCCACCGTGGCCATCCTGGGCTGACTGTGCCCATCTGGGGAGTGTCCAGGGCAGTATCACACCTTGTCAAAGGCTGTGTTAGAATAAAAATAACCTGGTGCCATTCAGAGCCCGGTGCCTGCAGCCAGGCCAGCAAAAGGCAAAGCTGCCCTGGCTGCGACTCCATCGGGATGACTTCCCCTCCGGCACTGCCACCCCTGAGCAGGGCAGCCCTGGGGCCGGTGGGGGCCCGGGGGGGCAGGGCTGGGCCTGGGGTGGGGCAGGGGGTGCCGTGGGGGCGTGCAGTGCCATCAGGGTGCCACACGGGTGTCACGGGGGCGCGGAGCAGCGGCCACGGGCTCGTGGTGCTGCCTGTACCCAGCTCAGGAGCTTCTGCGGGGGAGCGAGCTTTGATATAAATATCTTTTTGCTCAGCACACGACCTACTTTCCAGACAATGCCATTAGCCTCCCGACTCCCTCATTCATCTTCTTCCATCCTCCCCCAGCCCGCCCTGCGCTGGCACCCGCGCCAGCACGGCACACCGGCCCTGGAGTGGCGAGCCAGGACAGGCACCTGGCTCGGTGGCACCACGGGGACCCCGTGCTGGGCTTGGGGCCAGCCAGCAGCCCTGTTCTCACAGCTGGCTGGGGGCTGTTGCTGCCCGTCCTCTGCCCCTGCTCTGCGCCCCCTTGGAGGTTCCTCCACCCCATCCCACAGGATATTTACATCTCTCTCCCTCCCTGCTCCCTCCAGCCCTGCTCCCTGCAAAGTCCATGCCCTGGGTGGCAAATGGACTCATCCAGGGCCATCCTCACCCAGCACAGCCTCGTTGAGTCCGTCCTGCTCAGGCCAGAGGGGAGCACAGCGAAGCAGCCGCTCAGGGCTGGCCAGGGGCAGCGTGTGGGGACAGGACCCCTGTTGAGCACCCCAGAGCTCCCTGGCGCTGGCCCCACGCACGTGGTTCATCCCAGGAAGATCCCTCAGGAGCTCCCACGTGCTGGCAGAGGCTGTGCCGTGCAGCCGGCAGCCGGTGAGCAGCTGCTGGGATTAGGGGCAAGTTGGGCAGAGGATGCCCAGTCCCGCTGCCATGACGATGCCCAGCTCCTCTGGCTCGTGGGGACGGCCCTGACACCAGTTTTCCCCCAAGAGCTGGAAACACCTCTCTGGGCCCACCTCCTGCACACCTCCGTGCACCCCTGGGATGAGCCCCCGCTCCTCCCCTGCAGCTAAAATTAAATATTCGATTTGTATTGCTGGTAAATCCTGCAAATCTCTTTTATCTCTAAGCTGTTGTAGCAGGAATATCAGTGGTGTAATCTCCATGGGGGCTTGTCCTGCTGCCCTTCACAGCTCCCTGGCTTGGACCACGCTCCCTTTTCACCACATTTCTCTCTGGGATGCTTCTGCTGGTGGAGCAGGTGTCCAGTGCCAACAGCAGAGCACCCCATGGCACCCATTCTGTGGGTGCTGCTGGCTTTGGGGACAAAGGTGTGCACGGTCCCCAAATTGTCATGGGGGTGCTCTTGGCCCAGGTGATCCAGGTGGTCCCACCAGAGCATCCCCCACGCCCACCGTGTCCTCACTCACCAGCCGTGCCCCCACTCCCCACGCTCTGTCCCTGCGCTAAGAGCATTGTGCAGAATTATGTATTTAAATATTTAGGTTTTCATCAGCTTTGCAAATTAAGCCCATCCATTAAAGCGTCAGTTTGGGTCCTCTGCTGGCGAGCTGGGCTGTGCCGTGCCTCGGGCTCGCTGTGCTCATCCCAGCCCTGGCCCCGGGGGGATGCAGCCGGGGAATGGGACAGTGACGGCCCGGAGCATCCCTGCTGGCACAGGGACCAGGGCTCTGCTGTTCCTGGAAACCCCGGCCCCTGCGGCCTGGAACCGGTTGGGATTGGTGTTATTTGGGGTTGGGGTGGAGAGTGCTGTGTGCCGGGGAAAGCGGGATGAGGAGCAACGCTGGTGACAGGTGAGAGCCCTGCCTCAGCCAAGCACCTGGCAGGAGCAGAGCAGGGGTGGCAGTGCCAGCCTGCCGGGGGCTCAGTGGCAGTGAAGCTGGGCATGGAAAGGTCAGTCTGCCCTGGGGCTTGGAGGAAATGGGCAGGAGATGGCACAGTGCTAAGGCTGTGCTGCCCCGAGCTCACCAAAGAGGCCTTGCAGCGATCCTGGCTTAAGTCATTCAGTCATGGCTGGGGAGTAAAAGGCTCTTTAAACCTTGGCAGCGTGGCACAGCTGGTGGCTCCACGTGGGTGATGGGGAAATGGGTTTCACCCAGCACCACTGCCAGCTGTGGCCCCTGGCACAGGCAGATCTAACTCCTGGGGGGCACTGGAGTCCTCTGCCCACCTGGGACTGCACTGAGGTGCCCACGGGAATGTGGGCAGAGCTGCCAGGGCGAGCGCAGCACAGGGGGATGTCCCTGCTTGTCCCTTCCCTTCGCTGCAGGTGAACGTCAGGCTGTGTCTCTGTGTCCCCTGGGCTCCCCAGTGTCACCTGTGTGTCCCCTTTCCCACCAAGCCCTGGAGGGCACCGGAGGAGCGCGCTGGCTGCCGCTGGCCCCAGGCAGAGCGGGCAGATGTCGAGTGTGTCCGTGGGAGGGCAGCTGTCCGTGGGCATCACCGGTGATGGGTGCTCATCCGTGCGGCTCAGTGCCCACAATCCCCGTGCCAGCTGGCGTGGGCTGGGGTCCCTGGAGTCCTGCCTGGCCTGGGGGTCCCTCCACGGTGCTGTCCCAGCTCAGCTGGCTGCACTCCTGATGCTCTGGCTGTGGGATCCCCGCTCTGGTCGTGCTCTGTGTGCCACGTCCCGGCTCCTGGGGGCAGGACCAGCATTGCTGTGGGGCCGAGGGGGCTGGAGGTGCCTGTGCCATGGGGCTTCTGCTCCTCAGCCCTGCCTGCCCTTCCTCTGCCTGCCCCTGCTCGCCTCCAGGCTGGTGGCCCATCCCCTGTGCCACCTCTTTCCTTCTCTCCTTTTCTGGGATCTGGCTGCAGGGCCCGGACGTTCCCCATCCTAAAGGGCTTTTGAAGATGTGGCTCTGGTTTGGGCTTTGCAGGGATGGAGAGCCAGACTCCTTTCTCCGCTGGCTTTGCCTTGGCAGCTCCAGGGTGCTCCAGCTCCTCTGCACACTCAGCAGAGCAGCTCTTGCCCCCAGGGAATCAGGTCTGGGGGCAGGGTGGGTGGTCCTGGGCTGTGTGTGCCGTGCAGGGACGGGGTTCCTGTTCCCCCCGTGGTGGCAGCAGCCACAGTCAGTGGCGTTGTGCCGGGGAGTCCCAGTGCTGGCGGCCGTGCCGGGATCCCTGGCAGCTGGGCGCGTCGTGGCCGTATTTCCTCGCTCTGCTCCAGGAGTAATTGCTCAGATGGGGACGTGGGGCAACTCCCATTCCTCTCCCGGCATGGTAATGAGTGAAGAAGACTCAAAGACAAATGGCTCATTAAGAAGCAGTGCTGCATTGCAGGATTTTTCATCCCACCAACCGCTGCATCAGCAGAGGCAGCACCTCTCGCGCTCGCTCTCCCAGCCCTGGAGAAGGAGCTGTCAGGCAGCTGGGGCTGGTGCCAAAATTAATCAAGTGCTTAATAACGTGCCCGGCCCATTGAACGGCCTGTCCTCAGCCTCTCGGCGTGTGGAGTGGGGTGGCCGTGCTGGGCTGGAGTGGGGCACCCTGGGGTTGGGTTTGGGGCCTGGGAAGAGGCCGTGCTCGAGGAGAAGATGTGCCAGGGCAGGGCTGAGCAGGGGAGATGCCCCCAGCCTCGGGGTGCCAGAGCCCCCCGGTTATGTCGGGGTGCCAGAGTCCCACAGATTTGTTGGGATGCCAGAGCCCCCAGTCCTGTTGGAGTCCCAGCCCACTGTGCTGGCTTCTGTGGCCTTCTCAGTGGCCTCGATAAACGCTTCCTGCTCCATTCACATTTGTAATTCCTCAGTTTTTGTTCATCTTTCATGACTTTTTAAAAATCTTGCCTCATCCGTTTTTTCCAGTGGTGCCCGGTTGGATCCTGCCCCTCACAGCCCTCTGCAGGCAGCGCCCGCCTGCAGCTGCTCTGTTTTCTTTTATTAACAGTAATTGGTTTTGATTTCCTGATTGCAGCCAGTGTATTTTCTGTGATCTTTGCATCTTGCTCACACTGTTTTCCTCTTTCCCTTTTCCTCTTTCCTTTTCCGTTTTTCCCCTTCCCCCTTTTCTCTTTCCTTTTCCTCTCTTTCCCCCCCTTTCCTTTCTTATTCCCTTTCCCTCCCTTCCCCTTTCCTTTTCCCCTTTCTGTGCTAAATTAGGTGATCTCTTACTAAGCCCCTCTTTTTTTTTTTTTTCCTCCAGGCTGAGTAAATTTTACTAATTCAGCCTCATAAAATAACAGAGCAATTAGTAATAAAATAAAATGTTTGCTTTCCACAATCCTTCTCGCTTACAATGAGCAGGGAAAGAGTAAATAGATTAAAAGCACGGTGGAAACGACCTGGCGGTATTCCATATTTATTTTCTTCCGACGACCGTAGATCAAATTTGTTCAGCCCCTAAGTGGGAAAACCACTTTATTTTATATTTTTCCCCGGCTCTAGCTCGCGCACGGTGCCGGGCGCTCACGCTGCGTGTTTGTTCTCTCCTGCTTTCATCCCAAGCCATAAAGGTCCCCAGCAGGACCCTATCTGGCAGAACCTCGCATTAATTTGCAGAGCAGAACAGGCCGAGCTCGCTCCTCTCCCGGGCTGGAAGATGGAAAAAAGTCCCTTTGGTGATGCTGGAAAGCCGGGGCTTTGTGGAGTGAGCGGCCGGATCCGGAGCAAATGAAAGTCGAAGGCGAGGTGGCCGCTGGGCCAGCTCTGGCGCCCGCTGGCAGGGAATTGCATAACAGGAAGGGACCGGGGATGGTTTTGGGGCTAAACTGGGTGAAACACATGGCCGTGGCCGTGCGGAGCTGTCCCCGCTGCCGTGCTGGTGTGGGGCGGCCTCAGGGGAGGATGGAAGGCTGGGTTGATTAAAATGCACAGGGAGGCTGGTTTTGGGGAGGAACACCCTTGCTCTGGATTCATCCCCCTCCTGTTCCTCCCCCAGAGCCTGCTGCCCCAGGGATTCCCAGCGTGGAGGAGCTGCTGCTGGCAGGGCCATGAGGACAGCATCCCCCTGAGCGCTGGGCGGTGAGTGCCACCAACAGGCGTCACTGGGACCCGGCCATGGGCTGCCATGGTGGGGCTGCTGGGCAAGGACAGGAGCCAGGACCCTCTGAGTGCAGGGCCATCAACCCCAGCTCTTGGGTTAGACCTGGAAGGGTTGGAAAACCCGCTCTTACCCTGTGTCAGGATGGTTTGCCAGACCCAGCCATTGTGGAGGGGTTTTTGATGTCCTCTCAATGCCCTGTTGCTGTTCTGGAGCTGCAGGAAAGACGGGAGGATCTTGGGTGCTGTGGGGTTCCAGGAAAGCTCAGGCTCCTGGTGGGTTTGCTCTGAATCCCTGCAGCCCTGGGCCTCGGTGTGGCGCTGCCTCCAAGGCAGGGATCTCACGGGGAAGTGGAACTGCCTCTGCCAAGTGCTCCTATGGGAAATTAAGCAGGAGGCTGAATTTCAGGATGGCCTGGAGCATCAGGGACTCGGAGCCTCTCTCCTCCCTGTGCTGGCCCTCGCAATGGGGTGAGACATCAGAGGGAGGTGGTGGTGGGGAGCCACTGGTGGGAGTTTCTCCAGGCGCTGGATGCAATAAAGGCGAGGAGCGAGTTATTTGTAATGGTAATTACGCTCTTCCAGTTTATCCTAGCACATAATTGTGTGGGCGGTAGGTTCCCACTGGTGGTAATTACCCTGGTGTTAAATGGCACAAAATTCAGCTGGGCTGGGTTTTTCCCCCTTGACTTAAATCTGTGCTTTGGTGGCACAAATCCCTCCATCTCGAGGGCTGCTCAGTGGATTGGCCTTTGGAGGGACACAGCTCCAGCTCTCGGCCATCTGCCCGTGAGCCACGCTCTGGCCAGCTCTCCCAGTCCCATGTGCCAGCCTGCCCACACCGCCCTCCTGGCACCGGGGACAGGAGTTCAGTGGGCTCTCCCATCCTCTGCACATGCCCATCCCTGCTGGCACACGGGAACGGGGGCCCTGAGCTGTGCTGAGCCCCACAGGGTCACTCCCGACCCCTTCTCCATCCCAAGGTCGCTCTCGGGGAGCCTGGCTGGTCCCTGGTGTCGCCTTGGTGAGCTAGGATGTGGATCCTCCACCACGGCACGTCCCCACCCGCTGCCGGCGCTCCGCAGGTGCGGGGGAGCTGCGGCGCTGCCTCGCCTGCGGTTCCGGCTTTGTTGAATTCCTGCACCTGCCGCGCACAAAAGCCCGGCGGGCTCGTGCTGACGGGCTCCGCAGATATTTTGACTCCTTCTCGCCGCCGCGGCAGCAATATTTGGATCAGCTGAGAGCTTCCCTCCCTGAGCAGGAGATGATAGCTCAGCCCGTGGAGGCAGAGCTGGGCTGGGAGGCTGTCTGTCCGTCCGTCCTTCCATCCTGCTGCTCGATCCCAGGGCAGGGAGGCAGCTCCATCCCACGCTGCCGCTCCTGCTCCTCGCAGCAGCTCTCTCGGGAGGGAAGAGGCGTCTTCTGTACCAGCTGCACCTTCCGTTCAGCAATTAGGGAGCCTTGTTAGAGCAGGAGCGGGATCTGAGGATGGGGAGCAGTGAAGGATGGAACCATCCAGCCTCCGAGCTGGGAAGGAGGGTGGTGGTGGCTTAGGGCAGATGTGTTCCCAGGGCCCTGTCTGCTGCTCAGGGCCAAAATGACATCGCTGCCTGCCCCCACTCCGCTTGGGGACCCCCGGCCGCTCTCTCCTCCAGGGCTGTTCAAGGGCACAACCCTGTCCCACACAGCCCTGGCCCTCCCAGTGTCCCTCGTTTCCAGTGAACATGATCAAATCCCCCACGTGCCACAGGGAACCTGCAGGGAACGTCCCACGGTCACCTTTCCCTGCAGCCAGTCCGGGAGACGTGCTGCCCACAGCACCCTGCCCAATATGACAACAAGAGCATTAACGATGCCTGTTAATTAGCTTAGAGACTCTGGAGAATAAGTAATTTCCTCATTTACAGTCAAACCAAAGACAGAGCCTTTGAGGGACTGGGAGGTACACAAACCTCCATGGGTGCAGGCGGCTCAGCCTGGCTCGACGCTGTCCATCCTCCTGCTTCGGCCTGGGGCTGCCCCTCACACGGCACGGCCACCTCTGCTCCTGGCTGCCCGTCCAGAGGGCTTGCAGGGCAGGAGAGCCCCGGATCGTGGGTCTCCATCCACAGCTCCGTGTGGGGCTGGATGGAGACATCAGAGCGCAGCCCCCCCGCGCCCCGCGGCAGCTCATTAGCGGCGCTGTGAATCGCAACGGCTGAAAAACTCAGCCAGAGCCGCTCTCTAATGGAGAAACACTTCACAATATTTGGTGTTAGAGAAGAAAACAAGGATCTGCTGATGGCAGCGTGTCCTCCCTCGCCGTCTGCAGGCCCTGCTGCCTGCATTGCTGCTGGCAGCACCTTCTCCTTCCCACTGCCCCCTGAGCTGGGGGTAACCCCAGGTGCCTGGCCTGGGCACTGTGCTCCTGTCACCACGTGGAAAACTGGGAATCTGGTGTTTGCCCAGGGCTGAATCTCACCCTGGAAGCTTCCCAGCCTTCTCAGCTCGTTCCTGTGAGGTAGCTCCAATGTTCTGCTGGTGGTGGGGATGCAGAGGGGATCTTGACCCTGTGCCTGTCTCTGTCCCCACAGATGAGCCCGCAGGGGCATCCCTGCAAGATGCCGAGGCTATGGGGTGGGTGCTGAAAGCATGAAGGGCTACCATGGGGAGTGTAGCCAGACACAGCCCTCCTCCGGCCACCGCTGCCGCTGCATCCCAGAGGACTGCGCGCATCCTGCTGACTACATCCCGCACGGCCCCGAGGCCCGGCCGCCCTACCTGCTCAGCCCCAGCGAGCCGTGTTCCCTGGAGCATCCCTACTGCCCGGCGCGGAGCCCCGGCGCGGCTGGCGAGTGCCCGGGCGGGGCCCTGAGCGAGCCGCCCTCCACCAGCGCCAGCAGCACCTTCCCGAGGATGCATCACGCGCAGCAGCCCTACGACTCCTGCGACGAATGCATGGCGACCGCCCACCCTGCCAGCAAGATCAACCGCCTGCCCCCCACGCTGCTGGACCAGTTCGAGAAGCAGCTGCCGCTGCACCACGACGGCTTCCACACGCTGCAGTACCCCCGGGCCGGCGGCGCCGAGCCCCGCAGCGAGAGCCCCAGCCGCATCCGCCACCTCGTCCACTCCGTCCAGAAGCTCTTCGCCAAGTCCCACTCCCTGGAGGCGCCGGCCAAGCGGGACTACAACGGCGCCAAGATGGACGGCCGCGGGGACGGCTACCACCACCACCACCACCACCACCATCACCACCACCACCACCAGTCCCGCCACGGCAAGCGCAGCAAGAGCAAGGACCGTAAGGTGGACTCCCGGCACCGGTCCAAGATGTTGGGCTGGTGGAGCTCCGACGACAACCTGGACAGCGACAGCAGCTACATGGTGTCCGGCCGGCACGCCGCCGACCAGGGCACCCAGTACTGCGTGGACGCTCCCGAAAGTGCCTTCAGAGACTTGACCTTGAAGAGTCTAAAGGGCGGCGGGGAAGGAAAATGCCTGGCCTGCGCCGGCATGTCCATGTCTCTGGATGGCCAGACGCTCAAGAGGAGTGCCTGGCACACCATGACCGTCAGCCAGGCCCGTGAAGCCTATCCCAGTGCCGGCGGCACCGAGAAGACCTTGATGCTTCAGGAAGCAAAGGCCAAAGACCGAGCGTACCAGTACCTGCAGGTGAGGGGCTGGGCAGGGTGAGAGGACCCGGGGTGACTGTGCTGTGGGGTGAGCCAGGGCTGGGATTCTCCATCCCGCAGCCTGGGGTGCTGTGGGGATGCTCCAGCTCTGCTCCATGTCCCCAGCGCCTGTGCTCCATTCTCACGGTCCTGTGCCGGTCCCTGCTATCCCCTCAAAGCCCATCTGCTCCTCCTGCCCTGTGCTGGATTAGGGGTCAGACCAGCTCTATCAGCTCAGGGCCACCAGTAACCCTGTGCCTGCTCCCTTCTCACTGCTTTTATCCTGCCTGTGTGCCTGGCTGGGTGCCACTGCCTGCCTCATCATCAGGCTCCCTTCTAGGTCACCCCCCTTCCAATTAAAAGCTAATTAACTCTTCTCTCCCTTTCCTGGGGGAAGGAGACAGGGAGCAGCAATGCCGTGCTGGCCGGGGGCAGAGGTGGCTGGGTCCTGTCTCCGCTGGCAGCAGGGGCATCAGGGCAGGGTGCCGGCCCCAGCGCCCTGGCCGTGGGCCCCAGGGGACACCATCCCCCTGCCACTGCCCCGTGAGGACCCCGTGGTGCTGGCGTCAGCAGCACGTGGTGGGACCAGTGCCCGATACGTCAGGCGGGCGCTGCGCCGGCATGGGTGGGATTTGGCCCAGACGCTCCAGCCTGGGGGGCCGAGAGGTGGGAGCTGCTGCGCCGCCCCGCGTTGTGGGAATGGGGAGCTGTGGCTGTTAGGAGGGATCTGCTCTCCTGGATTTTGGGGCTTTCCTAAAGGGTCAGAGCCCCCAGGGTCTGTCCCTGCAGATCTGAGGTGCATGGGGAGGACAGGGGAGCGGGGCACACGTGTTGGATTTGGGCTGGGCTTGGGCCGGCACACGGCTCGGCTCTGCGTCCCACCAGTGGGACTCTGGCCACCGCATTCTCCCATGCTTGCCTCCTGCTCCAGGTGCCGCAGGACGAGTGGAGTGGGTACCCGGCGGGCAAGGACGGGGAGATCCCGTGCCGGCGGATGCGCAGCGGCAGCTACATCAAGGCCATGGGCGACGAGGACAGCGCCGACTCGGACATCAGCGCCAAAGTGTTGCCCAGGGCGGCCACGCGGCGAGACAGCTACCGCCGCTCCTCCAGCGCCGACCAGGCCAGGACCAAGTAAGGGCTGTTGCCTCCCGGCCCCGTCCCAGCATTGCAGGCAGAAACGGGATCATGGGCCAGGGCTCCCTGGGAGGACAAGCGGCACATCCCTGCTCACAGCCTTGTCGCCACTCACAGCACCGTCCCTGCTCACAGCACCGTCCCTGCTCACAGCACTGTCCCCACTCACAGCCTTGTCCCCACTCACAGCACCATCCCTGCTCACAACGCTGTCCCCACTCACAGCACTGTCCCCACTCACAGCCTTGTCCCCACTCACAGCACCATCCCTGCTCACAGCACCGTCCCTGCTCACAGCACCGTCCCTGCTCACAGCCGCACTCCCCAGAACAGCGTTGCCGAGCCCTGTCCCTCCTCTGTGTCAGGGCACTGGGGGGACATCGCTATGCTGGGCTTTCTGGGGGGACCTGCTGCTGCAGCCACATGCAGACTGTGGGGAGAAGAGGCACGTTCAAAGTGGAATGACTGAGACGTGCTTCAGTCCCAGGGGGTGACAGTTTTGGGGGCAGTGAGGAGCAGGGACAGCAGCAGTGGCCAGCGGGAGAATCACTGCGGCTGCGTTTCCGAATGCTCTGCTGGAATGTGTTGCTTTTGGTGCCATCCCTTCTATTCCCACTGTCTCTCATTAGGTTTGCAAGTAGGCACTATTCTGATTCATATATCTGTAACTGTCCCAGCTGCTGCACGCCACCGCGAATGCTCCCGCGGGGACAGAGCTACGGGCGTTCCTTCACCACCGGCCAGGTACGTTCCGTGGCTCAGGTTTCACAGGGCAGGCTGGGGCAGAGACGTGGTGGAGGTCACTCTGAGCATCCCTTGCCCTGGCTCAGCCTCACCCACTGCTCTCCCCAGATCAATGACGAGCTCAACCACCAGTTTGAGGCCGTCTGCGAGTCGGTTTTTGGCGAGGTGGAGTCGCAGGCCGTGGAGGCGCTGGACCTGCCCGGCTGCTTCCGCATGCGGAGCCACAGCTACCTGCGGGCCATCCAGGCGGGCTGCTCCCAGGACGATGACTGCCTCTCCCTCTTCTCCATGTCGGCCCCTCCTGGGCCGCCCATCACCAGCAGCATCCTGAAGCCCAGCACTTGTGAGTCCTGGGGGGTGGTGAAGGCTTGGGGGGGAACCCCACATCTCCCTGCCTGCTCACCTGGGCACCTGCCAAGAGCTGCTGCTGCCCTCCTCCTGGTCCTGCACCCCCATAGTGCCCGGGACAGGGTGTGAGCGTCCAGCTCGTCACCCAGTCCCAGTTAGGGGGCTGCTCTGTGTCCCCATTTGCTGCTCTGTGTCCCCATTTGTCCCCTTCTTCCCTCCACTTCTGTCCCCATCTCTGCCCCTTGCATCAATGTGGCCAGTGTGGGTCCGGGTTGTTTTCCAATCCCAAAAACTGGCTAAACAGCCCCTCTAAACTCTGGCCCCTATCTAACCCAGCTTAGGGGCAAACCCTGTGGGGCCATGATCCCCGTGCTGTGGGAGGAGACGGGCAGCATTCCCCGGGGCCCCTGTTCGTGACGGGAAATGAGCAAGTGTCTGTGTTTTCACGTGCCTTTTCATCCTGCGCCTCTCCCACCACAGCCTTCAGTTACAGAAAAGCTCCACCTCCCATCCCTCCAGGAACCAAAGCCAAACCTCTCATCTCCGTCACGGCACAGAGCAGCACTGAGTCCACCCACGAGAGCTACCTGCCCAGCGAGGTCGCCCGCAGCCCTGCGTGGTCCAAAGATGCCGCGGCCCGCTGCAACTCGGCCGAGAGCCTGGAGAGCTCCAAGGTGACGGCCGTGGCCCTCGACCTGCCCCCGGTCCAGCCCCGCGCTGCTCCCAAGCCCTCCACGCTCATCATCAAGGCCATCCCAGGCCGGGAGGAGCTGCGGAGCTTGGCTCGGCAGCGGAAGTGGCGTCCCTCCATCGGTGTGCAGGTGGGCTCCGCTCCTCCCCATGGGCTGCCCGAGTGCTGTGGGCCCTGCTGAGCCACCACACTGCATTTTGGTGCTGCCCTCCAGCGCTCTCCCTCTGCCCTTTGGCAGGTTGAGGCCGTCTCTGACTCAGATACGGAGAGCCGGAGCCAGAGGGAGTTTCACTCCATCGGGGTGCAGGTGGAGGAGGACAAAAGGTACCACGTGGCTGACCTGCCACACTCACTTCACTGAGGCATTGGGCTCCCAGGGGCTTCCTGAACTCCTCACACCACCACTACCCCACAGCATCTTTTCCCTCTCCCCTCTGGCTGAAACCCTAGAGCTCAGCACCATCCCCATCCCAGGCTAGCTGCCCCCACCTGGGGCAGGGTTTGGCCTTTCCTTTGTCCCGCTGCTGCCCAGGGAAGGTGCTGCCCTATTCCTACCCTGTGCTGGGTCTCCTCTGCTGGGCTCAGCCCTTAGCTTTGAGCCCAGGCCAGGTGCAGATGAACCTTTGAGCATTTCTGCAGCTCACCATGACATTTTGGCTGGGGTGGGAATGCCGGGCATGCCAGAACCCGCATGGCCTGCAGGAGGGGAGCTCCGGCGTTGTGCCCGTGCAGCCTGGTGCACGCTCCTCTCCA
The DNA here is from genome assembly GCA_013400315.1 of Bombycilla garrulus. Taxonomy (NCBI): domain Eukaryota; kingdom Metazoa; phylum Chordata; class Aves; order Passeriformes; family Bombycillidae; genus Bombycilla; species Bombycilla garrulus. The sequence continues at coordinate 107,491 of VXBU01014848.1, forward strand.
TCCCCGGTCCAGCGCTGGTAGCCATGGAAACAGGCTGAGAGCGGAGGAGATGAGGGACTGGCAGATCGCAGCTGCTCAGGGTTGTCCCTGTGGCCCTGAATGCTCCGGGATCCACCCCGGCATCCCCAGCCCCATCCTACCTGTGGGCATCCCTCACTCTGCCCGGCCACTGCGGTACCTGCGGGGGACAGAACAGTCCCTGCGAGGGTCCCCACGCTCTCCCTGTCTCCGCAGGCGAGCGCGCTTCAAGCGCTCCAACAGCGTGACAGCGGGCGTGCAGGCGGACCTGGAGCTCGAGGGCTTCACCGGCCTGGCCGTGGCCACCGAGGACAAGGCCCTGCAGTTCGGGCGGCCCTTCCAGCGGCACTCCTCAGAGCCCGAGTCGGGCCGGCAGTACGCCGTGTACAAGACGGTGCACACGCAGGGGCAGTGGGCGTACCGTGAGGATTACCAGCTGCAGTACGACACGGTGGAGGTGCCCCGGCGGGACGCCTGGATAGAGCGGGGCTCCCGCAGCCTCCCTGACTCCGGCCGCGCCTCCCCGTGCCACCGCGACGGGGAGTGGTTCATCAAACTGCTGCAGGCAGAGGTGGAGAAGATGGAGGGCTGGTGCCAGCAGATGGAGAGGGAGGCGGAGGACTATGACCTGCCCGAGGAGAGTGAGTCAGGAGGGGTGTCACAGCAAAGAGAGGGGCTGGGGGGTCCAGCAGAGCCGGGGGGCACAGTCATTGTCCTGCAGCGCTCCCACCTTGGAGCAGCTTCACTGCCAAGGCTAAAGAGGTTGGGTGAGGGCAAGGAACACCAGGAAACACTCTGGGGCTAGAGAGATATGAAGGAGAGAAAAGACACGATGTGCTGGACGGCTCTGATCTGCTGGTGACTGTCTGCTCTCCCCCCAGTCCTGGAGAAGATCCGGAGCGCGGTGGGCAGTGCCCAGCTCCTCATGTCCCAGAAGGTGCAGCAATTCTATCGCCTCTGCCAGCAGAACATGGTGAGTGTGGGCAGCAGTGCCGGGGGTCAGCTGAGGTGGGGAGGGGTGAGGGGTGTCTCACACTCTCAGCCAGTGACTGTGGACCACCATGAAGGAGAGCTGGACACAGAGCCCCCAGCACAGGGGGCGGGATGGCCCCATGGCCAGCAGAACCAATGTCCTCAACGGACGAGGATGACACTCTGTCACTCTGTTCCCACAGGATCCCAACGCATTCCCTGTGCCCACCTTCCAAGACCTGGCTGGCTTCTGGGACCTCCTGCAGCTCTCCATTGAGGATGTCAGCATGAAGTTTGGGGAGCTCCAGCAGCTCAAGGCCAATGGGTGGAAGATCATGGAGCCCAAGGTAAGGGCAGGGCTCTGCCATTGGCCCTTGTACCTGTCACCTCTCGCTCCCTCCGCATCCCGAAGCACATCTGCACCCAAACCACTGCTGGGCTCTCACTGATGACTGCTTTTAGTAAACCCTTGAAAAACAGAGCTGGGAAAAAGTGAGGCTAGAGAAGGGCTGCTCTCCACTGAGCATCCTGGCTGCCTGCAAAGGGCCGGGCAGGGTCCTGGCATGGGATGGGTAAAGTGATGTGCAGCCCTGCCTTGCAACTTGTGGGAGGGTCTGTGCAGCCTCTCACTGTGCCTTTGGCCTGTGGTGAGCCTGCTGAGATGCCCGTTGCCGGGAGGTCCCAGCCTGAAGCCCCTGTTATCTGTGCAGGAGGAGAAGAAGGTGCCTCCCCCGATACCAAAGAAGCCGCCACGCTCCAAGGTGCACCCGGTGAAGGAGCGCTCCCTGGACTCGGTGGACCGGCAGCGGCAGGAGGCCCGCAAGCGGCTCCTGGCAGCCAAGCGAGCCGCCTCCTTCCGCCAGAGCTCGGCCACTGAGAGCGCGGACAGCATCGAGATCTACATCCCCGAGGCGCAGACCCGGCTGTGACCGCAGCCTCCGCTTTTCTACCCGGACTGGACGGCGCGGCCGTAGCTCACTGTGATGGGGGGCCGCGGGGACACCCTGGGGCAGCTCTAGGCCCCACTCACAGCTTCTCTCTTTTCTATCTTAGCCCTTTCGTGGATCCTACGGCNTGTCCCAGCTTTCTGTCCCCTCCCCGCTCCCCAGCCCTTCTGCACACCCACCCCTGCGTCCCAACCCGAAGAGAGGTGACCTTCAGCGCCCGGCCCCGCCGGGCTGGAGGGGAGGGGGCTGCAGGCAGGNNNCGGGCCCCCGGCCCCTGCCCAGCCACAGCCCCCCAGCCCTGCCCTGCCGGCACGAGGCTTTGGGACGTGGTGGGGACAGAGCGGTCCCCTCGCTGCTCCCCCCGCCTGCGGCTCAGGTGCCGTGGGGACACAGGGCTCCCTCCCCTATATACATATATAAATATAACCCAAGGAATAAACCAGAAATTACACGTGACCAGCGCTGTGTCCTGCCTGGTGGGACGGGCCAGAGCAGCAGAGGCCCGCGGTCACGGCGAGCCGCCCCGCTTCCCTCGCACGGAGCATCGCCACGCGCTTCTCCCCTTCCCGCTCAGCCCTCCTTCCCCTCAGTCCATCCCTCATCTGTCTGTCCTTCCCTCCTGCCGGCCTGGAGTCCAGGAGCACCTCTGCAATGTGGCACTAGCCAGGGACAGGCAACAGTTCCCCCATGCCTCGCTGCAGGTGGGAGACGCTTCCCCGGTGAGCCTGTTCCCACCTGCAGTGACAAGGACCACACCTGAGCTTGGAACCAGTGGGTGGAACAGGAGAGTGGACATGGCCAGCAGCTGCCCCTTGAGTGTGGAGCTAGAGACCCCCTCAGGGGGTCACCCCTTCCCCCTGAGCTCCCGGAGCCCTGTGGGGTGGGACACCCCAGGATAGGGCTGTCACGTACCTGGCGCCTCTCAGGGCCAAGGGACACCCTGGGATGTGGCTGTTCCCAGCTCCCCCATCACTGTGCACAGAGCCAGGAACAGGGTGAAGAGTCCCCTCCAGGGCACAGCAGTGTGGTGGGGCAGGAGGCTGCATCTGCCTCATCCCTGTCCCTAATCCCCTTCTCCAAGCATTCCCTGTCCCCCTCAGTGTCCCTTTTGGTGGCAGAGGGGGGAGGACCCCACCCTCGTCCCTCACTCTGCCACGCCAGCAGCCCCACGCAGCATCACCAGCCAGCTCCCAGGGCAGGGCCAGTGGGTGCCAGATAGCTCCCAAAATCTGGGGTCAAACCTTGCCCAGACCCTCAGGCAGGGTGGTGGGATCAGAGGCAGCTGGGGGACGCCTCGCTGGGGTCCCTCGCTCCTGGGGGTCCGTCGGTGCTAAACACCTCCGTGACGGCAGCACCCACTCAGCCACCCAAAGCCCTTCCCCACCCCACTGCCCCTGCACCCCGGATTTAGGGATGTGCCTGGGAAGGGCCCCCGGCCCCCACCCCGGCCAGCGCCGTGCAGTGACCGTGACACGTGGCTCCCTTTTTATTGTAACGAACCGCCGCAATTAATAAAGATGACTTTGGTTACTCCGGGCCAGCGGCCACTTCCCTGCGGGGACATGGCCGGCACCGGGCTCGCCTTTCACCTGTCTGCCATCCTTTTGTGTGTGTGGGGTGGGAAATGCATGTTTGTGGTGTGGGAAATCAGTGACCGTGGGGTGGGAGAGGGGCTTTTGCAGGCCTGCTCGTGGATCTCCCCATGGAGATCTCCCACAGGTGTCCCCATGGGTCTCTTCCAGTGGGGTCTTTGCCTCTGAGTCTCTCCCCATGGATCTCCTCCCGTGTGTGTCTCTCTGTGCATCTCTCCCCGTGACTCCCTCTGTGACTCCCCACGTGAGTCTCCCACCATGACGCTCCCTGTGACACCCCCGTGGGTGTCTCTCTGTGACTCTCCTCGTGACTCCTGCATGACGTCTCCCCACCAAGACACCCCCTGTGACTCGTGCCTGTCTTTCTCTCTGAATCATCTCTGGGTTCTCCTCTGGGACTCCTGTGACTGTCCCTGAGAGTCTCCCGGTGGGTGACACCCCGTGACTCTCTCTGGGGGTCCTGTCCTGTGGCTGTGTCCCCCTGTGACACCTCTCCATAACACCACTGTGGGTGTCTCTCTGTGACCTGGCTCCTCTCGCGTGGCTCCCCCCCGTGACACTCCCTTCTCCCGCACATGACTCCCTCCTTGTCCTCCCCCGTGTATTCCCCCCTGTCTCCCCTGATGACTCCCCCTCATGTCCCCTCCATGCCTCTCTTCGTGTCCCCCCCGTGTCCCCCTGCATGTCCCCCATGACTCCTCCTC
>VXBU01014848.1:127790-157562 GCA_013400315.1 Bombycilla garrulus
GGGGGTGTCCCTGTCCCTAAGGGGGTGTCCCTGTCCCTGAGGGGGTTTCCCTGTTCCTGAGGGGGGTGTCCCTGTCCCTGAAGGGGTGTCCCTGTTCCTGAGGGGGGTGTCCCCCTCCCTAGAGCTCTGGTGGCTCCCAGGAGGCTGAGTCAGCCCCATCCCACCGGGTGCCCCGTGGATCTGACCGGATAGATTTGAATTAGCCAGGCAGGAATGTGCTTCCCTTCGCTCACCTGGTTTCTAGAGTGCCCCGAGGCTTCCCTGGAATCCTCCGGCACACCCTGGGGCCGATCAGCCGTGCTGGAGCCTCACACGGCACCTCGGCACCTCGCCAGGGCCACCCCTCCCATGGGGACATGTCTGGAGAGCCCCGGGGTGCTGGTGCCTGGAGAGATTTGCTCCCTGCTCTCCTGGCAGACAAGGAGCCGCTTGCCCGGAGGCTTTTTGACTCCAGGAGGTCAGATAAAGGCAGTGAGGGTTTGCCAGGCTGGGGACGCACAGGAATGGGAGCTCAGGAGACCCCAAGCAAACCCTGGCAGGAGCCTGAGGGTGCAGGATGGGGTGAGCCTGGAGGAGGGGGTGGACACGGGCACCCCAATCCCGGGTGAGAGCCAAGCAGGGGCTCTGGAGCCTTCTTTTACCCCGGAGCTGCCCGGATCAGGAATTTGAGCTATGTTTGAACTATGTTGTTTCAGAGAGCTGGCGTGGCAGGAGCTCAGCAGGAATCTGGGGGCTGTGAGGTGAAAAACCCTGGAGAGAGGGAAGTTGTTGAGAAGCACTGGCGGCTCTGATTCCTCTGCTCCCTGCCCCACGGCCAAACCCTGCAAGGGCCAGGTGAAGAGTGGGGCCGGATCACACCTGGGCAGCCTATTGCCTGCAGTTTTGGAATTTCAGGAGCGGCCATGTGGCCGCGGTGAGAAAGTTCAGGTGCATTTGGCATGGGCAGAAGTTTTCCCTCGGGCAGTTGGGTGGGGAGCGGAAACACCCCGTGCTTTGCAGTGCTTTGAAGTGCTGAGCTGGGTGTTTGGGTAAATCAATAAATCCATCAAGGGGCACATCCCTGCATCCTGCTGCCATCCCTCTGCCACTGTGGGCGCAGGGACAAGTTGGTTCTGCAGATCTCAGCACCTGGGAGCTTCAGGAATAGGCCCAGGACGTGTCACCCTGCTGCCACCCTGCTCTGACACCGACACTGCCGGGTGACAGCTGAAAGGCCTTAGTGCCAGGTGTGAACTCTGAAACACCGGGTGACTTCGGGAGGTACAGCCTTGGCTCCTCCATAAAGGAAAAACCCAAACAGAGGAGCAGGCGGATGCCAAAGCAGCAGGAAAACCTCAAACCTAAAACCCTCTTTAGAAGGGTCCTAAATGTGGCATGGCAGGATTCTGCCTGCCAACAGCTGTCCCCTCCAGGGCCACGTCCCCAGGGACGAGACTCCCCCGCAGGAACAGGGGCAGAGGAGTCATGGGGTCCTGGGAGCCGGCAGATCTCTGGCATAAATCAGAGAGTTTCTCCTCAATTCCCAGCAAACAGGCGGGTTTTGGCCAGGGCAGAAAAAAGCCCAGGCTGGGAAGGCCAAGCTGCCCCTGACCTGTGCACGCAATCCCCTCCACATTCCTTCCTGGAAGGCAGTTAGTAATGAGTTTCTTTAAAATCCCCTCAGCCCAAAATTTAGGAGGTCTTCTGGGACCCCACAAGCAAATACAGGGAATTTCCTGTGTAAGGATGCAAAATCTGGGAAATATTCAGCTTTTATTGCGACACACGCCCTGGTTTGCTGGCTCTGGTCCTGCCTTTACATCCCAGGAGGTATCCCAGTATCCAGACCCCTGTTTTTGCAGCACCAATATCAAAAGGAGCAGCTGAATGCTCCTGTTTTTCTGGCTGATCACTGCTTATCCCAAGCCTGGATGGTGCAAGACACCCAGAGCTCTGCAATGTTTGCTCTGAGCACGACAAAACGGCACAACAACATCCAGCAACTGGATCTTCAGGTGTCTCGCAATGGGCAGAGCTCCAGCTGTGCTTTGGTGCGCGGAAGTGGGACAGGATGGCTTTTCTGGGGCTCGTCTCTGTCCCCACTTGCACCTGCAGAGGGGAATACCTCGGGGTTTCACTCTCCAGCCTGGAGCAGGAGTGACCAACCTTGCTGGAAAACAAACAGCCCAGCCCATGCTCTTTAAGTCGGGGCAATGGCTTGCACACAAAGAACAACTTGTGTCCTCTGATGTTACGGCTTCATAAAGAAAACTTTCAGGTGGATAATCCAACAACAAGAGCGGGTGGAAGGAAGGCAGTGCCAGCACAGCTTCCCCTGAGAAGAAGTGGAAAAAAAAATTAATGTGTTTCACCACCTGCCTCTCTGACCCCAGAGGACCCCAAACTCACTGGAGTCAGCACAAGGAGCTGCTGTGGGCTCGGAGGGCTGGGATTCCCCCAGGGCTTCCCCAGCATCCTCAGCTCCATCAGCAGCTGGTTCAGTCCCTGCCCTCCCATCCAGCAGCGCTGCAGCCCCACCTGCTCCTGGATTCCCTTCAGCCCTGCCCGTCCCTGGTCACAGCAGCCCCTCAGCCTCCCGTCCAGCACATCCAGCTGGTCCTTTCCCCAGGATGGGCTGTGGGAAAGAGCTCAGTTTTGCCCATGAAAGGTCTCAGCTGGATCCCTGCAATGATCTGTCACTGAGAGTGGCCTCAGTCACATAAAGGACACAGCGATGGTGTTCCCTCGCCCCCTGTGCCACTTCCCTTGGGACAGAGCCAGGGAGCGCTGGCACCGTCACTGCCTGTGGAAAAAATAATTATCACACCCTCTGAGTAAAGCAAAACCAGTAACAGATCGAGCTGCATGTTCAATGTTAATGTTACTTGTGAGTGCATTTGCCATGAAATTATTGTTAATTATTCATGCCAGCTAATGCTCGGCTCCCTCTGATGGCCTCGGGAATGGCAGCACTGCCCGTGTCACGGCCGAACGCGATGTACTATGACAATAAACGAGATCGGATTCTGCCATTTAATGTCATTGTTTAATCAATGGTTGGGGTGTTTTTGCTCTCCTGTGTTCGGCTGTTTTGCTCAGGTGTTTTGCCCTGGCCAGGCAGGATGAGCCAGCAGCCCACAGCGGGTGCAGCCTGCCCGGCCGGATCCTCACGCCTGCGCTTCGCCGCCGTGGCTGTGGCACCAGGGACCTGCTCCTGTCCCCACTCAACTAATGAGGGTTAATTAATGACAATTGCATCAGTCTGAGGTGGCCCTGATACCCACTGAGTGGCTGATGCAGGGTGAGAGATAGGGAGAGGGATTTCCTGGGGGATCAGGGCGGTGCAGGCTTTCCTGTCCTGGCTGGTACAGGCTCAGAGTCTGGGCACCACTGTCAGTTCACAGCCGCCACCAGGGTCCTTGTCACTCCCAGGGACAGCATGTGTTCTACAGCCCAGGCTTTACCCCAAATTCAGCAGGACGATGTCAAACGCCTTTCCCAGGACAGGAGAGGCAGAGACCCCTTGGGCACAGCCCAGCTCCAAGGTGCTGCCACCCTCAGCGCTCCTGCACTGGGGCACAGAGGAGGAAGAGCAGCCGGGAAGTTGCAGGCCAGGTGAGCAGCTCCTGCTTTCTCCTGGGCAGCTCTAGGAAGGAGCCTCATCCTCGGACAGCGTGCTGGAGCAGGGGGCCGTGAGGGGGATGGCGGCTGTGGGGGGTTTGTAGTCGGCCCCATGGAACACCTGCCCGCCCGCACCCACGGGGTCGGCACAGGGGACGGGGCAGTCGTGGCTGTGCCGCCGGCTGCCCCCTCCTCTGGCCTGCTGGCACTCGTGGCACCGCTTCCCGATCAGGTAGGCGGCCTCGACCAGGTTCAGCACCACGCAGACGCAGGTGGTGACCACCATGAAGAGGGTGAAGATGTTCTTCTCGGTGGGCCGGGAGATGAAGCAGTCCACCACGTTGGGGCAGGGCGGCAGCTCGCACTTCACCCGCCGGGGCAGGGTGTAGTTGGTGTAGAGGTGGTAGAAGATGTAGAGGAAAACCACGTCCACGCCGGCCTTGAAGATGAGGCTGAGCAGGTACGTCCACCAGAGCCCGCCCCGCTTCTTGCCGGGGTTGGGGTAGACGCAGCGATATTTGTCCCCTTTGGTCTCACGGAGCCTCTGCTCCTTGGCCTCCCGGTAGGCCACGTGCATGATGACCAGGAGGGACGGACATGTCACCAGGATGAGCTGCAGGGCCCACAGGCGGATGTGGGAGATGGGGAAGAAGTGGTCGAAGCAGACGTTGGTGCAGCCCGGCTGCAGCGTGTTGCAATCAAAGTCCTTGTGGTCGTCGCTCCAGACGCGCTCGGCTGCCACCAGGTAAACCAGCAGGCGGAAGATGAAGACGAGGGAGAGCCAGACGCGGCCGAAGGCTGTGGAGTACTTGTTGACGCCGCTGAGGAGCCCCTCGAACACCCCCCAGTTCATGGCTCCCCGATCCTGTTAGCCAGCCTGGGAAGAGAGAAGACAAGTGTGACGCAGAAGAAGCAGCGAGGCGCCCGTTGGAGCCCCTGAGTGAGTGCCTCGAAGCACTGAGCCGTGCTCCTGGGACCACCTCTGACCTGTGCTGGCACGCAGAGACACCACGGGCAGCACAGACCTGGCCCGGGTGACACGGACACGGGTGACACGTCACCTCCAAGCACCGTCCCCCACTCTGGGAACACTGGGACCTGACAGCGCTCGGGGTTTCAGTCACAGCCACAGCATCCTCCAGCCACCGCATCCTCCATGTAGAGAAACAACCGGTGCCCGGCTCAGCCCCCATCCTGCCCCAGCTCCCGCCTCGTTGCCCAGGTATTTGTTATTCATTTTCCTCACGTTGCCAGGTCAGGCCCAGGCAGACAACAAATAGGAGCAGCCGGGGCGTGACTCACCCATCCTCTCCCATCGCTGGAATCCGCCGTGGCCTCCGTGTCCGCCCGGGCAGCGCAGGAGGAGCCCTGTGCCACTGCTCCGTGTCCCCACGCACCGGGCAGCCCACGGCCGGGCAGAGGCAGCAGCTGGGGGGCTGCACGGCCCCTGCAACACTCAGGAGCTGCCGTGGGGCCAAGCAGCCAAAACAACCAATTTTCAGCAGCCCCAGGCCCCTGCGGGGCAGGTTTTACCCTGATATGCATCGTGCCAGACAAACGCACCGCGTGCTCCGTGGAGCTGCAGCGAAGCAGGACTCCCAGGGCTGCGTTTGACACTTTAAATACTTTGCCTACCAGTGAAATAACAACATTCCCCCTCGCTGAGGGGCTCCCGGGGATGAACACATCCCCTGCTCTGCACAGCTCAGCCCATGCACCCACCGCAGGCCTGGAGCGAGCACGGACGCTCCCGGTTCTCGTCCCTCCCGTCTCACGGCGCCTTCCCCGCAGGAGCACGCAGAGCCCAGATTGCTCCTTCCCTGTGCACGCTGCCGGCAGCAGCGCAGGCCGTGCCCGTTCCCTGGTGTCAGACGCACTTCCTGAGCCCCCTCCCCACCTCCTCGGGGCCGGGGGTCGCGGCTGAGGTGTCCCCTGCCGGGTCGCTCACCTGCGGGTGTCCCTCTGCGGCGCCGCTGCGGGTCGGAGCCTGCCCAGGGCAGGAGCGCATCGCCCGGCGCAGGAGGCAGCACATGAGTCACCCCCGCGCTGCTGGGAGCGAGGAGGAGATTCCCGGGGGAAGGGATGAGGATCCAGGTGGATCCCACGTGTCCCATGGAATGCCAGATTTCCCGAGGCGAAGGGCGGCCCCGCAGCGCTGCCGTGCAGGGAAGGGCTGAGCCGGCTGCTCCGCCGTGGGGCCGGGTGGGAGCTCAGGGCTGTCTGTCCTCAGCTTCTGCAGGGATGTTCAGCACACTCTGGAGTCCCTCCATGCCTTCCCTGCTCCCACCTACCCTTGCTCCAAAGTGGCCGAAGCCCTGGGATTCCCTGAGCACAGCAGCTCTCGGCCGAACACCGCCCTTTATAATCCTTTTTTATTGAAACTTTGCACCACGGCAATAATTCAGCAGAGCCTTTATCCCTCACCACCCTCTGATAAGTGGGTGGCAGTTGATAATTTCACTGACAATTAATTACCTGCTTACCTGTGCTCCCCTCACCTGGAAGCTGTCACGAGTGTCTTCCCCATCACCAGAATCTGGTGCCAGAATCTGGAGCCCTCCCCAGATGAACCCCCAGCTCAGAGAACCCCTCTTTGAGGTCTGACCCCACCTCACAGCTGTGGGGTGCAGGGTTGGGGGTCAGAGGGGAGGGGCTCCAAGGAGGTGTGGGGTGCAGGAGTTCAGGTAGGGCTGGAGTCATTTGAGGAGCAAACACACATTTCATTTGCAATTCTGCTGGGGTTTAAAAAAAAATGTAGAGAAACAAATCTAAACAGCTGTAAAGTAAATTACCAGTGTTTGCGGATGGCTCCAGGGAAGAGTTCTGCAGTTTGAAATCAAACAAGCCCATTTCTATTTTTTTTTAACATGCCTGTGTAGCGGCTGTGCTGGGAAGGGGGTTCCCAGGGGCTGTGTCCCCCACGGGCAGGAGGGGAGACCCAGGGCAGCACCCATGCACCAGCACCCAGGGGTGGGTGGGGGGACATGCTGACCCAGGCACCCCTAATTTTGTGGGTGTCAGAAGTGGCTCTTTGTGTCTTTCTGGGTTAAAATCCCCTCTTTTGGGGAGCTGCCAGGTGTGAGGGGCAGTTTCTGCTCCAAGCAGAGCCCCCTCCATCCCTGCACAGGTGAGTCCCCAGCGCAGGGGACACAAAGGTGTATTAATGGCAGCACTTTATCTTCCAGGAACAAGCCCCATTAGTACATTTTCACTACAACATGAAATATTAATAACACTTTGCATTTATATAGCGTCATTCATCCCGCAGTCACCAGCCAAGCCGCTGACATGAATCAAACACCGCAGCCGGCTCTGGAGGAGACAGGTGAACGAGACCAGACCCATTTTCCTGCTGCTCACACTGAGGCACAGCGTTTTCTCCAGGTCACCGGCGCCACCGAGGATGTTTTGGAGGAAAAAAAGCAAACACACAAGGCCAGGAACTGTTCCGACCTGAGCTTCCTCCTCCTCCAGCTGCTGCAACTGGCATTTGCTGTTCCTGATACCGTGCTGACAGCGCAGGGAGGAGAGTTAGGAAACCTGTCAGCCCACGGAGAGCCAGGCCCTGACACGACCCGAGGGCTCCGGCAGCATGAAAGAGCAAGCAGAAAACCAGTATGGGAAATAAAGGGCTCTTTTCATCTCATTAAAGAGCCCTGTATTTAAACCCTCCTCCAGCCCCGCAGCTCAGGCTGGTTGCGAAGGCTTTTACGAGCTCAGCAGGACCCGCTCCTGCCCTCGGAGATGCTGGCTAGCAGGGCGGAATCCCGTGATCGAGGATGGATAAGGACGCACAAACAAGTCCTGGGCGAAGTTCCGGAGCGGTGCTGAGCGGCAGGGAAGGGGTGCGGGCACGGCCCGGCCGCCCACTGCACCATTGTTATTCCGTGAAGAAGGCACCTTGTTTGCAGATAATTAAAAAACCCCAAACAGATTAGTGAAAATTAAACACCCTGAGCAGGCTGGATGTTGGCTCAGTCGTGTGAGCATCGCCGGCTGCTGCTTCCAAACCGGCTGCTCCGTGCCTGGCTCAGCCCCGGGACCTTTCCCCAGCCCCGCGGCTCCCCACTGCACTGCCAGCTGCATTCCCCATCCCGCGGGATTGCTCGGAAGATCTTCCACGGAAAAATCTGTGTTCAAGGACTGTCTGTGTGAGAGCAGGCAAACCCTCCCTGGCCCAGCCCGGTCGTGGCCGTGTAACACGGCCAGCACCCATTAATCTCACATTTATACATGAGGCTGCAGGGAGTAACCTCATTTTCTAGGGAGACCTTAATTAATCACCGATTCAAACTGCCTCGATGAGGTGGTTTGCAGCCGAGGAGATGAATTGACCTGGTCAGCAGCAGCTGAGGATGAGGATGAGGTTAGCAGGGACTTAAATCGTGGCAGCTGATGGTGGCGAGCAGAGCAGGGGACAGGGCGAGCAGGGGACAGGGCACATCTGTCCTGTGAAACCTTCCCCTGCACTGGGAGGCTGATGAATGGGACCCGGGAGGTGCTGCTGTGGCTCTTTGTCCCTCAAAAGGCAGAAACGAGAGAGTTCTCAGCCTGTGCAGACCATGACCCTGCCATGGTGGCAAGGGAAGCATGAGGAGGACAAATTCCCAAGCAGGAGGGGACCGCGGGCAGTCACACACGCCAAACCCCAGGCGGGGAGGGCTTGATGCCGTCAAGACTCCAACTCAGCGCTCAGCCCCGCTGACTGTCACGGACAGACCCATTTCCGCCTGTTTTGGGTTGTTTGGCCAAATAATCACCGTACAAAGGGCACCGTCGCCCTTGCCGCTGACCTTGGCAGCCTCCAAACGGGCGGCCCGCAGGTCAAAGTCTTTATATCCCATTACCAGCCTCCTGAGTCATGCCTGTCTCCCGGCAAGTTACATTCTTTTCAGATGGCAGCTAAACGGGAAAGAGGTCGCGCTCCCAATACGGCGACAATAGGACATGACAGCACTTTTCTGAGTGATTAAGCCTCAGGTGATGGCAGGGCTACAAGACAAGTGGCTGAAGGCTGAAAGACTTTAATCACCTCGGACACGGCACTGCATCCTCGCACTCCATCCTGCCGGGGTGGGTTTTTAGTGCGAAACGGGAGCGGTAATAAAAATAATCCAGCCCAGCCTGCGCACCCACCCGTTAGTTATCTGTGCTGCTGTTAATAACCAGCCCGGGCAGCCTGTTGGCCCTCAAAGATCCTTCTGCAATAAATCAGCGCTGATGCCTTAAAATAACTGTCCAGGGCGGCCGGAGCTGACACTAGGTGGCATTGGGAGAACGCGCGGCGCGGCACAGCCGCCTTCCCCGGAACAGTCTGGCAAAACAGAGCAGAAAACTCAGGATGACGGAGCAGAAATTGTCTCAGCCGGGGAGAGGCCACCAGCTCACCTCCATCCTCGCATTCACCGGCTCAACTCCATTCTCACAGTCCTCACTTCACCTCCATCCTCACACTCACAGGTTCAGCTACATCCTCACAGTCCCTACTTCATCCTCACACCCACCAGTTCATCTCCATCCTGAACCCACCAGTTCATCTCCATCCTGAGCCCACCAGTTCATCTCCATCCTCACACCCACCAGTTCATCTCCATCCTGAGCCCACCAGTTCATCTCCATCCTCACACCCACCAGTTCACCTCCATCCTCACACCCACCAGTTCATCTCCATCCTGAACCCACTAGTTCATCTCCATCCTCACACCCACCAATTCATCTCCATCCTCACACACACCAGTTCATCTCCATCCTCACATTCCCCACCATTTCCCATCCTCACCTCCAGCATCTCACCCACACTGAGAGCATGGTGGTGGGGCAGAGCTCAGGGTGTTTCACCTCTTCTGTCAGCTAATAAAATAGATTTTTCCCAAATTATTACTGTTTTTTCCAATCAGAAGCTGCACTTGTGGCTTCCCAGAGCCCGGCTGCCCCCACCAACACCAGCACAGACCTTTGGGACTTGTTGTGCCCTTACCTGGCAGGGATAGGTGCCCCATGGCACCTGCAGGTGCCAGGTGATGAGGAATGGGGCTCTGAGTCCCACACCTCAAATGCTGCTGCTGCCCCATCCATCCCCTGCTGACCCCAGCATCCTGCCGGTTCCCTTCACAGGGAAAGGTTTTCCTGCTGCAGCCTGGGTTTGTGTTTGCCCTGCCCTGATCAATCTCTCCCTGGCGATCAGCCCGTCTGTCTGTCTGTCCATCCACCCCTCTGTGTCATGCCTGGGTGCATCCTTGTCCCCAGGGCCGGTGCAGACAGGTCCCTCCTGGGAACAGCCCCGGGATATTTGGGATATTCTCGGTGGAGCAGCACAGCTCCCTCAGCCTCCCAGACCTGCAGCTCGGCTTGGAGCCAGGAACTGCGGCCGCTCCCATCAGTCTGGCTCTCCCCCGTCACTCCAGACTCATTCTACCTGTCAGAGCCTGTCTCTTCTTCCCCCAAATCACCTCCTGCACCCCACTGAGCCGAGCTGACTTTGTCTCTTAATGCTGCATTGTGCCGGCAGCCCGAGAGCCACAATGGAGCTCCTGATTGCAGCTCCCTCTGTCCTCCCTCCCTCCTCCCAGCCTGAGCCCACATGTCGGCCCTGCTGGCAGCACATGGCACACAGCTCTGCCACTGCCCACCCTCCCCTGCCCTCCCAGGGGCACCCCAAAAGCCTCACAGAGTTGGAAAACTGCACAGAGTTGGATGTTATGTCACTGTTCGTGCAGGGGAGAGTTGTTGGGGTGATGCTGCAGGTTTTGAGTGTGCTGCTGGGGCTCTCCTCCCCTGCTCTCCCTGCAGGGTAAAACACAACAAATCAACAATCAAATCCTCTCACAGGCACCTGAGCTGGAGAGCTCCACTTTTTTTGGCTTCTCTTCCCAGGCAACCTGATGTTACAGGATTCTTCCAAAGGCTAAAAACTTGCTCGCACTGTAAGGACAATTAAAAACAACCCATCACCCCTCTTAGCTGGCTTGCACCTCTCTGGGAAACTCTGGGCAGCAGAACTGAACTCTGAAAAGGGCCCAGACTTGGCTTGAAGCAAGAGATTTCACATCATCATGTCTTAAAATGTCAGCACTTTAATTAGCTCCATCTGAAGCTCGAGTGGGTTTGTCGCCCCTCTCTGCTTTCAGTTCAGGTTGAGAAATTTGCTCAGGCTGACCTTTTCACTCCCAGACCCAAAAAAAGTCCCCAAGCCATATTGGCATTTCCTAAAAATAGGACAAAATAGCCCCCCAAAAATACCAGCCAGCTGTAGGGATGATGTGCAGCATCATGCCAATGCAGGGAAAAGGACTTCAGCTGTGATGTGCCTGCCCCGGGAGAGCTGGGGGGATGTTCCCAGGGTCTTGTGTTTGGTTTTTCCCCTTTATCTCCTTCAGACACTGCTGCTAGGCCCCCTTCTTCCAAAGGGAAACCCCCAGTTAGATCGAGGTGTCTCCTGCTCAGTGTTTTCTACAGCATCATTTAAATCTCCATCTCACACACCCATTTCATTTTATTTTTTGTACCTGTACAGCCGCTTGAGACATAACTTACACTCCAGGATAATTTCTTGCTCTAAAGGAGACGGCGAACTTCTTCACAATTTGCTGACCAGCTGGGAATGCTTCTCCAGGTGGGATACGCTGGGTAATTATTCAATTTCAGCTGCTGGAGATGGAGGTTTGAGCCCACTTATGCTCTGTGTGCGTGTGATAAATTAATGAAAGCAAAACCAGAGGAAACACCTGAAAAAACAGAGGGAAGTGCGAGGCCACGGTGCCCCACTGCAGCTGCTGGCCTTGGGAACCGTGGTGCTGATGTGTCACAACACCTCCAAGGGCTCTGCCATTCGCCCTGGGCTGTCTCCAGCACGACCTCTAAGAGCAGAAGCCACCAGAAGGCAGTGACCAGTGCCAGGAGGGGTCACAGGCGCGTCCATTGCGATGGCTGGCTGCCGTGGAGCGCTCAGGGATGTTGGGTTTGGGTCTGGCCTTGGCCGGGGGCCCATTGAGCACCTCTGGGGGCCGAGCCGGTGCTGCCCCTCCGCCCTCTCGGCGTGATGGATTGGCCTCCTCTGCAGAGCGAGGCAAAGCTCCGAGCCAGAGAAATGCCTTGCTCAGAGCCTGACAATTCTCCAGCACGTCAGAGGAGGAAGAGCGGCATCAAAAGCGTGCTGGCCGCCTCCCCGCTCATTGCCGGCGAGCCCGGAGCCGCGGCCTCGCCGCGCTGGGCCTTTGGTGGAGCGTGACACTCATCTGCGGCGTGCCACGCAATTACGGCTGGGAAAGGAAGGGGCAGATCGCCCCGGGAGGGGGAAGAATGAGAGCCGGCCGCCTTTCATCCGCACCCCACCTGCCGCTCGCTATTCTTATCCCTCCTGATCAAGGAGAAGCGTTTCCTCCTCCTGCCATTGAAGCCCCGACGTCGCCGGGGCGGCGCGGGGAGCCGGCGGCTGCGCCGAGGCGGGATGGGCCTCCCCGGCACCACGCTGCGGGCCACGACCCCGCCACGATGGCTTTCAAGCTCAGAGAGCGCCTCGTGGGCACGGGATTGATGTGGAGAGGCAGGAGCAGCTCCGGCTCTTCCCGCCCGCCGAGGCAGGTCAGCCTTGGCTCGAGCTTGATGTGGGAAGTGCGGCAGCTCAGGCAGCGAGGGACGAGGGATGGCTCCTGCACCTGCGCTGGTGCCACGCAGAGGTTGTTCCTTAGAGAAGAGGAGCTCTGGGAGGGAAATTTGGTCATTGGGAGTTAAAAATTCCCTTGTGTTTTCATGGAAGAGACTCAGGATCTTGTCTCTGCTTGGGTGATTTCGCCCTCAACTCTCGTCTGCGAGAGGAAAAGAAGATCCCATGAGTGACCCCTCGAGGTTGTGTCCCACTGCCATTAGCACAGCCATGGTGCTTTGGTGGTGAGGAGAAACACCTCTCTGAGAGCCTGTGTCCATCCCACCCCCACGGCTGGGGCCAATGGCCAGGCCAGGAGGTGAAACACAAGTGCAGCTGGTGCCTGAAGAAGGTAACTGGGCCCATCTCTGCTACAGCGAAGCAAATCAGCAGAGCCATCCCAGGGCCCAGGAGCCTCTGAGCAGGAGCCCCCACACGGCCCCGGGGATGCTCGCAGCTCAAATCTGCTGCAGGAACTCTTCCCTCATGCAGCAGATGGGCGTTGAGGACACTTCCAGGCTGCCTTTGCCGCTCTTTGGGTCTCACAAACTGCTCCAGGAATGAACCAAACCCAAGCTTTCTGGAGATGCTGGAAGAGGAGCACTGGGCAGGCCCTCAGGAGCAGAGCCAAGATAGGACTGCACCCCGAACAACCCCAGGCTGGGCTGGAGAGACCCCCCTGAACCTGACCTGCTCCACCCCCATGTCAGGCTCACACCTCTCCTCCAGCCTGTCTGGCAACAGAAGCTTCTGAGCATCTTCTCTGTGTTGACAAAGCTGCAGGAAATCACCTTCACTACCTTGAAGGACCAGGAGCTCTTCCCAGATGTCAGGGAAATAAAAGTCCAGTAAAAATTCACTCGTTAGTTTGTTCCCAGGGAATTCCTCACCACCAACCCCAAGCTCGCTGAGGACTCGTGCTCATGGATGAAGCCTCGTGTTTCAGGAGCCAGGGCTGCTCTCTCCCAAGCCCCAGGGTCCTCTTGGAGTTAAGGATTTTTGGCTTGTGGCACTGGGGGTGCTCCAGAATCCTGGGGAGGTGCTGAGGTGGAACGGCCCCGTGGAGAGGAGAGCAGCTCGTTCCCACACCTCCTTGCACTGGGCTCCTTGCTGCAGGTCCACGCCTGACTGCAATCAATGTAACCTTTTAAAATTAATCTACTTTCTCTCCTCTTTTGCACACAAATACAGTTGCTGAAATTCCTCCATTTCCATGACATTTGGGGAAAAAAAATCGTGCCTCAGTGGAATGCTTTCTTTACACTACAGATGTCATTATGTTAAAGGGGAAATTAAACTAAAGGTGGTGTGTAATTTTTTTTTTTTGCCTGTGATATTGGAAAATAAAGGTTCTTTCTCCCCCTGCACTGCTGTAAATTCAGACAACTGCCAAGCAGAATGAGCAGAGCAGCCAGGACAGCCGGGGTCTGCTCCCAGTGCTCCCAGTGATCCTGCTCTGAAACCAGGGGAAAATCCCTGCTCAAAGTTCACAGCCAAAGGTCGGTCACCAGAGAGCCAGGGCAGAGCCCCGACATGAGCACGGGGAGCTTCTGCCTTCTGCTCTGGCTCCTGATTTCTCCACAGGAGGGAAATTGTGAGCGGCGCGCGCTGGGCTCTCAATCACCCACACTGGGCCGGGGAGGCAGCAGGTCCTGGCTGATGGATTGGGGAGGAGAGGCTGACAGCCCCAATTTACACATCGCTCTGCCTTTGGGCTAAAATACAAAATGCAGGCCTTCTTCCCTCTTTTCCAAAAGCAAAGCCCAGGTCACTCCTCGCGCTGTCCAGGAGGGTGAGGAGGGGACGAGGAGCTGTGGCCACAGGAACAGAGCTGGGTTGGATGCAAAGGCACATGGTGTCAGGCAGCTTGTTCCCAAGGGCACATCTGTAAAATAAAATCTGAATGGAGCAGGGAGGAGGGTCTTCATCCATGAAAATGATGGGAAATGCTTCCTCCTTCGGAGATAAACATGAACTCCCAGTCAAGGTGGACCTGTTGTGCTCCAGGACAGCAGCCAGACCTCAGCTGCCTCAGGGAGAGAAGGAAAAGGGTTTAAACAGCTAATTCAGGTTTTGTGTTTTCCTCAGGCTCTGTGGGTGTCCTCAGTGCTCACCCCCTATCCAGCAATCCCCACACTGTGCTCTGTGTCCAGAACAGCCCTGCTCCCACAGAGCCACCTCTGCCACAGCGACCAGGGGCACTGCCACCCCTGGGAACATCTTTCTGTGCTCGCCTGCCCCGTTTCTGGGCATTGAGGGTGCAGGTGTCTGGGCAGGGGACATGGGCAGGGCAGCAGGACCCCCATGGACCACACAAGGTCTCCCGTGGACCTCAGAGGAGGATGGAAAGGGCAGGACAGCGGTGCCAGCCGGGCACGGTGAGGACTTTGCAGTGCCACACAATGTCCCCGGTGCCCTGGCATGTGCAGGATGGTGCCACTGCCCACACAGCCCTGCAGCCACCCCCAGTCCCGACACCGGGCTGGATTGCCCGGAACAAACCCAGCATCGTGCTCCTTCCCTTTCCCAGGCTATTTTTATCCTCCTCCCGGTGACAGATTGAGGCCTTCAAAACCCAGCCCCGTGAACTCTCTCCCGCTTCCCCGCCATGGAAATTGCTGCGCGGTGGTTCAAAATGGGAGAGCAATTTGCAAAACAAATAAGTCTCCGATTAGCTAACGAGTGTCGGGCTGACCTTACAGGGACCCCTTCATTAGGAGACACTGAGCACCGATTAAATGCTCTGGGATGGAGGGAGCCACTTCAGACTGGTTTAATGAATTAAATATATGCTCCTATTTGGCTCTTAATGTTAAAAAAATGTTAAGTACAGTAATTGTCACGTTCCCGAAGTCAGTCATCTCCCTACCTCGCAGTTCGCAGAGACTTTCCCCTTCCCAGCACCAAAGTTTAATTTGTTAATGTGCTTCTGGTGTCACGGTGTTTCCCTCCATTAACACCAGCCCGTCAAAGCGTTCTGCTCAGGGAGCTCGGGAGTGCTTTCCTCCAGGTCTCCTCCTGCTCTCCAGGAATATTCCAGCACTTGGATTGCTCCAGGCCCCGTCCTGGCCATCAGCTCCTTCTGGGGCTGTACCTTCTCCTCTCCTGTTTCTCCTTCTCACAGGACAAGAGGAAACAGCCTCGAGCTGTGCCAGGGGAAGGTCAGGTTGGACATCAGGAGGAATTTCTTCATGGAAAGGGCAGTCAGGCATTGGAGCCACCCAGGGAGGTTTGGAAGTGCCCAAGGAAGGTCTGGATGTGGCACTCGGGTGAGGATCAGGCACAGATTGGACTCGATGCTTTTCCAGCCAAAATGTCTTGGGAGAAAGAGACAGAAAAGGAAAAAAACAATGGCAAGGGAACAGAGGAGTAATCAAAAGCCTGCTTGTCCTGGCCATGGGCTGTCCTGAAGCCCTGCCCACGGGCCTGTAAACTCACACCTTTCCTCGATGTGCCTCTGACTGGTGTGTAATTTAATTACCGCACGCTTAAAAGATTAAATCCACGATTAAAAGAATTTATATGGATTAACGCAGGATGATTTTAAATCACTGCCAGCTCATGGCAAAGCAAATGTGCAACCTGCAGCAAGAGCAGCAGTTCTGGGAAGGGCTGGGAGGAGCCCCTGGCCCTGCTCTGTGCCAGGGGAGCTGGGTACAGGGCCAGCAGGGACCCCCAGCCCTTCCCAGCAGAGCTGGCTCCGTGCTGGGGCACTGCCACGGACAGGAGGGATTCACCTGCCCAGCACGCTCCTCTCCTGATCCATCACTCCATCACACCCATGGCTGCTTAAAAACATTCATCTCTTAGTCCCCAGATGTGGATTTTAGTCCCTTTTTAAGCCAATCTCTGTTACTTTTCTTAAGTCACTTATTAGATGTGGCTTTATGGGGGAAGGAAAGAACCGGATGGGAGGAAAAGTAAAGAATGCAAACTGGGAAGATTTGCAAAATCAACTGGTTTAAATCTAATTCCCAGGCCTCCAGCTAAAGCTCTGCCCCAGAAATTTATTGTTTCCCTCTCTGGGGCGAGAGGGAGAACATGAAACTCATTTTTCTATGCTGGGTGGGGAAGGGAGGATCACAGGCAGCTTTTTCACCAAATCGCTTCATCCAAACCAGCCATTTGCAAATCTTCATCCCTTCATCCGAGCAGCGCCTCACCTGGCTGGTGTGGTCACCTGAACTGGGCAGGGGTGGAGACTGAGAGGGTCCAGGGTTAAACCAGGGAGAATCCTGGAGCAGGGCCCAGCACGTGGCTCCAGCACGGCCCTGGCAGGGGAGCGTGGTTGGAGGCGCTGGCCAGGAACGCTCATGCAGCCATCTGCTGCCAGCACGGCCAGGGACACAGAGGAGCCCTTCCCAGCCTCCATCCTGCAGGGAATGGGATGAATCCTTTGTTCTGATTCCTCAGGATTTAGCTTTTTTGTAGGCCTGAAGCTCAAGGAGGCCCTACTGTCTCAGGCCCCAAGAGATACAAACAACAGCGAATTAGAGGGCGGGAAACTTGGAGTAAATGACTTCATTACCTAAATCTATAATTGGAGGATTAACCCCTGATATATAAATGGACCAAACTTGTAACTGTATGAAAAACTCTCGGTCCATCTTGGGTGCAGCCCCTCAGAGACTTTTGACTGCCCAAGGTGTATCTGCTGAAGGCCTTCAATAAATACTTCATTTTATTCTCTTAATCTTGTCTAGCCTCTGTTTTAGGTAGCCACTCCAAGGCATCAGTTTCCCTGTGCAGGATGGCAGCACGACGCTGGGCCCTGTGCAATCTGTTTGATTTGAAATATTAGTGAAGAGATTAGAAACAGTGCTCATGATTTCGTGATGCATATGGTAATTAAAGTGTTACATTGCAATTATGATGTAATTAAACTGTGGGATGCTCTTCAAGATGCAATTGCCACTCATTTGCATAACTGACGGATTTGCTTATTAGCACCCTTTTAATATATGTATTAAAAAGAGCATCAAGAGCGTTGGCTGCAGAAGCAGCACTCCATCTTCTTCCAGCAAGCTGCAGGGCCTGGGCTGCTGCTTCCAGCTCCCACTGCTGCATTTCCTGGCTGGGGCTCTGCCCCACCAGCACTCAGCTGACCAACAGCCCCCTAAATCGGTTCTGCTGACCAACAGCCCCCTAAATCAGCTTTTCTGGCCAACAGCCCCCTAAATCATCTCTGCTGACCAACAGCCCCCTAAATTCCAGCCCCAGCTGGAGCAGACACATCTTCCCGCTCATCCACCTCCTCACTGCCCCCCCCAAGTAATGCCTGAGCAGCATCTTGGTCTCTCCCCTCCTCACAAAACTCTTCCCATGCTCAATATCTGCTGAGCTCTTAATCCAGAGGAAGAGGTTTTCCCCTTTTCCAGCCTCCCTAAGCCAGTTCTCAGTTATTCACCTTTTCAGGGATGCTCTTTGGGGGTCCCTGCCTGGAAAGCCACCAAATGTGGCCTTTCCAAGCAGTTCATGCAGATCCCTACAGCTGCTACACCCAGCAGCCGTGCTCATCCAGCACAGCACCCGCTCTGTGCTGCAGTTACCCTCCCTCACAAGGACATTTCTGGAGTTGTAGATTCCTGTAGGTATTGAAAAAAAACCCCACTTTAAAAATTAGACTAATTTTTTCCTCTTTAAAGTAATCAGAACTCCCTCTGAGGAGCTAAAAAAAAACTGCTCTCAGCACTGGGCTGTCCATGACCGTGTCCCAATCCCACGGTTGGGAGTGGGTGCAACACGAGGCAGCGAGGTGGGAACACAATGTGGCAGCCAGGGAGAGAAAATCATCACTGAAAGCCAAGTCCTGTGTGTGGACCTTGCTTTTATCTTGAGCAGGCCATGCCTTAAAACATCCCTGACTGCTGGTAATGCCTCAATCTGCCTCACTGAGCAGCGTGCGAGGAAAGGGAAAAGGACTTTCCAAATGGTTCTTTTTACCTGCTGCTTTTAACCCGCACTGGGGAACATGAGATTCCTGAAAAACATGATGTCTGGCGTTCTGCAGGAGCGAATCGATCGGGAAAATAGTGGTGCTGCTCAGAGAGGATGATGGGTTGGGCTCTGTGGAGTGTTTTGTCCCCTGCCTGGCGACATCCCAGAGAACATACCCAGGTTCAACCCTCCACGGGCAGACACGGAGCAATCCCACCATCCTGAGAGGTGCTGAGTGAAGAGGCTGCTGATACCCCCACAAACCATTCTGTGGTGGCCTTGGGAGGTGACAGGTGATGGAGGTCTCCATCACTGAGGTCAAACACCAGCTCATAAATCGCCAGCCCCCTGCGAGCCAGCATCTCCGGGCGAAAAACATTTACAGTCATTTAGAGAAAAAGCTTTTTCCCTTCTCTCCGAGCTACAGCAGATCTATGATAGGGCTTTTCAAACTTCAGCATCCCCCTGGCAGCCTGTGTTAGGCCTGGAGGTGGAAATGAATGATTCCTCACCAGATTAAAAGATCTGTGTGACAGCAGAGCAGTGCTGCGCTCGCAGCCCAGGGAGCGCTGAGCACAAGCAGGGCTGGTGCCTGGAGGGCACCCTTGGGGCTCACTCCCCCTGGCAGAGCCACCTGGGACCCCAAAATGAGCCCCGAGCAGCCTCCAGCCCCTCCCTCTGCCACTTATTTTGGTTTGGTTGGGAAGCTGTAGACGCCTGCTAATTAAAATTGATGTCATGTTCACCAGAGCCCAATTCCGCATCGAGCTCCTGTTGCTTCCTTCTCTGCGAGAGCAGGTCTGCCATATTTAGCCAACTTTTAAACTCATTAGCAGAAGCAGATGCTTGGATCTGCAGTCCCTAATGACTGTAAATGAGAGTATTAGTTTATTGACTGATGGCCTAATTGTTGCCACCACGACCACGAGCGACAGCCAAGCCCAAGCGCTGTCTCTGTGCTGAAGGACACCCGGCCTGGGAGAAGAGGGACAGAGGGACAGCGCTGCCAGGGCTGGAGCCAGGACAGAGGGACAGCAGCTCCCGGGATGTGACCCACGTGCCGACAACTGCAGCAGGTGAACAGCAAAGCAGAAGTTAATTAAATTACACTTCCCCCAGCAGAGGTCAGAGCCTGGGGCGCGTGTTGATGTGTGACCTTTGCAGGGTGAGCTGACTCCCCCGTGCTCTCTGCACGGTAATGAAGAGCCTGTTGGGGCCTGGAGCAGCAGTCTGTGCCATCCCTGCTGCTCTCCTCATTCCCTTCTCCACGGAGGTGTCGAGGAGTGCGAGGAGGGCACAGTGGGAGCTCTCCTGCACAGCCCTGCACTGCCCGGGTGCCCGCCAGCCCCGCTCCTGCCCGGCCCCTGATGGACAGTCCAGGGTCATTAACTGTGGCTGTGCTTTAATTAAAGCATCTCCAATCTGCCCTGACCCAGATGAGCACAAACACCCCCAAAATGAAGAGCATGTCCCTGAATGAGCCGTGGAGCAGGGACGGACCTGAGCCGTGGGGAGACATCATTGCCCGGGGATGCTGTTGGGAAGACAAGATGAATTGCAGCCTTTTTTTGGCCACTATTTTATTGGAAATGAGACCAAGAGCTGCCACACAGAACCTGTGGGAGCTGCTGCATCATGGATCTGAGCCCTCAAAATCTGACACGGCCTCGTGCCTCCCCAGCTGACTCTGGGGAAGAGAAACAGCCATGGAGAAAGTTGTGCCTGCCTGAAGGGATTGGAGGATGTTTCCCCAACACCTAGAAATCAACAGAAAAAAACAGATTTACAAGAGGATTTAAGAAGCATCAAGTTGCCTGGATACCGGATCCTGTAACTACTCAAAAAGTAATTATAAAAGCAAGAAATCTGTCTCGGCTAAGCAAGTGGATGGGAAATTGGAAATCCATTTGTGAGAGACTTTCTGCTTTCTAACAAGGCAGGTTACAGCTCAGCCCTTTTCTCTGCTGCTCCTGATGCTCCTGCCTGCCCTGGAGGAGAACGCAGGGCTGGCTCCTGGCATTCCCAGCACCGTGGTGTTCGCTCCTGGGCTCCACACTGCTGCCCACCCCTCCAGATGGCTGCCACATGCCTGTCCCCCAGGTCCCCTGTCCCTTCACAGGCTCTGCTCTCCCCTGGCAGCTGCTCAGCTCCTGCTCTCAGGCCAGGGATGAGGTTTGAGCTTCCCAGAAAACCTCCCCTGCACGGTGCCGGGGAGCTGCAGCCCTCAATCTCTCCTGACAACACCATGAGGTCTGGCTGATGGAGCCAGCTGGGCTTTGACATCACTGAAACAGCCCCTTGCCAATGAGAAATCCACTTTCAAACCACCTCTGAGGTTTTTTTGCTCTTGGGAAAAGGCTGAGAAAAAATAATAGAAACAAACCCCCCCCCCTCTACAATCCCCAGATCCAAATTTCTTTGCACAGACTCTCTCTCAGCCCACTGGTGTGTCACAAGGAGTTGTAATTATGAGTGTAGAAACCTCTTGCTGCTGTAACTGTTTCTGTGTGGCCTGGGAGTGGATGGGTTGTGCTGGAAGCGAGAGAGATTTTGCTGGAGCATGAAAAGCAAAGCCATTTAGTTTAGGTAACATCTCTGGAGCTCTAGGGGTCAACAACGAGAACTCCAGGAAAACAGTTTTCTGGGCAGGACAGTCTGGAGAAAAGAGAGGAAAAAAGAACTGAGAAAATGCATTTATTAGATGTCCAATTACCCTCTCCCAGGCTGTCTGCTCGTTTTCAGCCACCAAATAGGAACGGTGGGGAAGAAGGAGCAGTGGCTCTGCTGCTGGAGTCACCGAGCAGGGACACGGGGAGAACAGAGCCAAGGGAATCGAAGGCAACAGTGGGTTTGAACTGCAAGAAGCTGCAAGGGGAAGGGGTGAGAGCTGAAATCAGCTGGAGAATCCTGGTGGCAGGAAGGCCCTGGCTTGGCAAATTTATCCCAGCACGGTGGTCACGGCCCTGAGACCGCCAGAGCTCCAGGAGGGCTCTGACAACACTTGGGAGCACGGGGTGGGATTGTTGGGGTGTCTGTGCAGGGCCAGGAGCTGGACTGGGTGACTGGGTGACTTCCAGGGGGATATTCCATGATTTCTGGTCTGTTCTCTCTAGCCACACGCAGACCCATGGGCTCCCTCTCCCTCAGTCACTCAGGAAACTTCCATTCATGATCTCTCCCTTGCAGGCAACACCGCTCCCTCCAGTACTCCTCATAACTCTGCATTTCTGTGTTTTTGACAAGGAAAAGGGCGGGTTGGAGCTCTGCCTGTGTAAATCAGTCCATTAACGCTGTGTACGGAGGGCTTTGGTGCCGTGCAGCAGGCAGGGAACACAGGCAGGGAACAAAGATAGATGTACCTGAAATATCCCTCACCGTGGAATCACGGCAGCACCGTCCTGAGCCGAGGGGCTGGCTCAGATATCAAGGAGGATGACAGGGATGTGGTTGGTAGGTGTAGCAGTGATCCTACAGCAAGAGGTGACCTTGACCCAGAAGATTTCTTCTTCTTCTTCTTCGCTGTTTTTTCATTCCACCCCTCAGCAGCACGGGGCAACGCCATCGTGTTTTTCAAAGGCGTGTTCTGGGCTTAAAAAAAAAAGGAATTGCTGAACGTTGATCACAACTTGCCCGGGGGGATGTGAAATACAAGAGGAAATCTCCCCCTTCGCTGCCTCCCACTGCACCCTACCCTGAATTCAGCAGGAAAAGTCATTTGAGTGATCTTAGCAGAATCAGAACAAGCATTTACTGCTCTTTAAGGACCCATAAACCACTTCAGTAGGTTGCTGGTTTATATATGACCATCTTCTACATTAGCCATTTAAATTAAAACATTTATAATTAATTGAAGAAATCATTTCCTCTTCCCCCTCCCCACCCCTTTGGGGATTGGAGCATGTAAAACTTGTGTAAATTTTGGTCTCCTAAGCCATTTCCTTGAGAGGGTTGGTTTTCCTGTGGGGTGGGAAGCAAGGGCAGGCACAGAGTGGTTTTAACTGGAAAATCAATTGATAGGAAAGACAAATTAATGCACATTTTTTTCAAAAAGGGAAATGAAATGAGGCACTGGGAGCCTGCCCGACAGCTGTCAAGGAATTCCATAATGGAGAGGACCAGGAGCAGGGCTGTGGCAGGGTGGGTCAATGCCCTTGTACTGGCTGGGAGTGGAGGGCAGTGTCCAGGGAAGCAGGGGGACCAGAACCCAGGAGGGACATTGCGGGGATCTCCTTAACCCCAGGAGACCCCGCAATATGTAGGAAAGTCCAGGTTTTCGGCCCGTGCTGTTGAAGGAGTCTGGAGTCGTTTGCTCGTGTTCTCAAGGCAGTTTATTAATTCCTTATCAAAAGTAGATTTCTCTGCCCTGCCAGGGTTGACACAGAACGCGTCCAGAGACACACTGTGCCCGCCCCGGGTGAGCTGTAATCTTTTATACTAAAAACTACATATTAAATGTTTACAATTAATTACCAACCCGTGCCCCTCACATCACCATGTCCAGATCTGTGTCAAACCAATCCCAAAGTGCCAGCAGCACCAAGAAGATGGAGGTGATGAAGAAGAACAAAAGATAACATGGCACGTGTAAAAATCCTCCATCTTGTGCCTCAGACCCCCTGTACAGATCTCCAACCCCCCTGTACAGGGCTTTAAACACCCCTGTACATACATTCAAATTATCTTCTTTTTACTTATAACTACTACTATTTTACTATCTAAGTTTTTGTGACCTGAAATTCCTCATACAAAGCTGACAACCTGTTCCATGGGTTAGAATCAGAGTTACAGGTATTTTTAGTATCATTCCAGGGTCTCTGACACCTCTGGTAAGGCTGAAAAGCCTCCTGACCAGGTTTTGAGTCGGCCAAAGGCATCATAGGAACCCCCTGGGTTCCAACAGGACATCACTGACCCAAGACACACCATGCAAGGATTTTCTGTGTGGGTGACACCGGAGGTGACCGTGATGGGGTCAGGAGCCAGCCCTGAGCATCCCAGGAATGGCAGCTCTCAGCTGCGCAGCTGCAGAGCTGGGGGAGCTCTGGGGGATCCGTGGTCTTCGCCGAAAATACAGTTTATTTTGATGCCCTGGAAACGCCTTTGTCAGCAGATCTATTCTTTCATTGTAAAAAAAGCCTATTAGCTTCTGCTTTCTACTTCTGTGGGAATTTATTCCTCCATCAGATCTGCAATATAAAAGTGCTTCCCTCTCAGACATTGATACGGTGTGTATGAAAAGCTGCAGGCCAGGCAGGCCCTTCCCTTAGGAGGGATGAAGGATGGCTTTGAGAGCAAAGCACTGAGCAGCTCCACAAGATAAAATCTCAATTCCAAGGGCTGCTGTGACATCCTGGTGACCTTGGGCTGTCCCTGAGGTGTCTGTGCCGTGCAGGACCAGCTGGGCTTTCAGCAGGACAGCAGAGCCCTGTCCTGTCCTGGGGTCCAGCTGTGACCCCTCAAAAGAGCCCTAAATCCCCCAGGGGACATGTAATGGGTGTGGGTATAAATATATGTATTTACTACATATAAAGACTAAATACTAGAGGTAAAAAATCTAAATTTCAGCAGGAGAGCAGGGGCTGGGCGGTGCTGGAACCCCACCCCACACTTGTCCCACACAGACCCCACATCCTGGTGCTGGGGAAGATTTACAGCCCCATCCATGGCCTCTCAGAAAAGTTGGGACAAATCTGGGTGTCACACACTCAGCTACCTGGGGTTGGAGGGGAAGGGGACAGAGGACAGGAGGCTGTGCCCAGCTGAGCTCCGAGCAGGCCTGCACGGGGCTGATGTGGGGCCAAGTGAAATCAGCTCTTTCTCTGAGCTCACCCAGCTGATCTGTTTGACAGATTTGGTGCCCTCATTTACACCCTGAAGCATCCCCAGCTGCCCCTGGACACGCTGGGTGCCTGGGACAGCTCCACTGTCACAGCAAGAAGAACACGAGGAGAAACTGCTCAGCTTGCTGAGAAATGTGCTCCACCAGCTGTGGGAGCCTCCCACTCCCAGAATTCCAGCCTGAGCCTGGGTGGAGGGGGCCACACCGTCCTCCAAAGGGCTCTGATGTCCCCTCATGCCTGGGGACTGGCACTGCACCCCCACACTGGGCTGGGGTCACCTCCAGGCAGTGCCAGCATGTGGGGAGGGTCCTGCTCTGGCCGTGCCACCCCCAAACCTGTTGGTGCCCGCTGGTCCTGTCCCTGCCAGCCTCTCCAACCAGAAGATGGTGCTGGTGTGGACATCAACACCTTCCTTCCCTCCCCGTGGAACTTCCACCCCTGCTGCACCCCCTCACCGCTGCCCAGCTCCCCTCACTGCCCAGCTCCAGCCCCCACACTCCAGGCCTTGAAGAGCTCTGGCTCCCACAGAGGAAACCAGGCCCAGATTAAAATAATAAATAATAATACCAATAATAATCATCTGCCAGGGCCACTCCAGACCCTCATTGCCATGGCAACTGCCTGCTGGCAGCCAGGCTGCCTCGCTGATGGGAAGTGTTTTCTTGGGACGGATGTGAATTCTTCCAGCAGGGCCCCAGTGCGGAGCCAGCAGGCAGGGACAGGGTGACAGGGACAGGGTGACAAGATCCAGCCCTGCCTGCTCATCTGTCTGTACTCTGGAGGGCCACAACAACCAACACTCAGCACCAGAGCGCTCAGTGACAGCCCTGACACCCACGACTGACACTTCCTGGCATGGAGGCTTCTTTGAGGCCAAGCGACAGGATGAATTCTCACCAGCACAGAGCCATCACATTGCTTTTAATTATCAGGAAAGGTCCCAAAGCATTGCAGGCTGTTTAACTTGGGCTGATGGGTCTTGTTTGTCAGAACTCCTTGTGGTTTTTTTCTGTCCTGGATGTTTTTTTCTCCAAATAATTCTGCTGGAGATCCAAGCCCTGCAGGGACAGAGGAGTGGGCAGGGTGAGCCAATCCTGCACATCCCACCTGTGCTGCTGAGCTGGGACTTGAGATGGCTCTGGGGTGGGAAAGGTGACAAAAACATTAAGTGGGAATTTCTCCTGGCTCTGCTTGTGTGAAACAGAGGGCTCGCATCAAACAAAAAAATAATTATTTAAAATCAATGATTCCTGGGCTGAGCGTGTTCCTCCAAACTGTGGTGCCCTGGAGAAAAGGGTCAGGTCACTGCTGCCTTCTGCTCTATCCACCCACAATCATGTTTAATATGCTACAGCTTTACACCAGGCACTCTCAATTTATCACCAAAACACCTTGCAGAGCGTTACCTGCCACTTTCCTCCCTTAATCACTGCTGATATAATGAGGTGACAGTCAGCCTCCAAGGAGGGGGACATATTTGTCAGGAGGGCTTTTGCTGCTGCCGTGGCTTGCTCTCCATTTGGCAGAAGTTTGGAGCTCGACTGAGACAAAGGAGGTTTGGATGTGGAGGGGACAGGGGCAGATTTCCAAGCCTCCTCCTGCCCACAGCTCTGGCCAAGCCAGAACAACTCCAGCCTCAGTCCCTTGAGCTGTACCAGTCACGCTCCATGGCAGGGCACTCTGTACCAGTAAAAAGGCCAGGCACATCTCCTCAGAGCTGAGGCAAAAAAGGTGATGTAGAGATGCAAAGAGATCCCAAAAAAACTGGGAAAACGTGGCTGCTGGAACATCTGCTGCCTGTTGGGACTGATCTCCTCCGAGGGGATGAGGAACCTGGCCATGCCCATGGCAGGTGGGTCCTCGCCAGGGGGTTTGGGGCTCAATCCTCAGACAGCGTCGCTGCTTTTGTGCCAGCAGGGTGAGGAAGGCTCCTGCCCCAGCTCCCCTCTGTCCTGATGACCCCCGAGCCATCATTTGGGCATCACCCCAAATCCCAGCCCCAGGATGGTTTTTGCTCCCCACACAGCACACTGCTGTGAGCTCCAGCCCACATTTACCCCTTCCCCGTGGCAGAGGGTGGGTGCCTGACACAGCCCTGCCTATAAATCATATTTTGCCCAGATTTAGAGGAGAAAGGAGCTATTATGAGAAATAGATCAGAAGTGACACAGCTCATTATTGCGAGGTGAGTCCAAGCTACAGACAAGGGCAAAGTTAATAGAAAACGTATCCAATCCACAATGGTAACTTTAATTGTTAGCACTAATGAAGCCTATTTAGGATGGATTATGTATCTGGCACTTCAGATGCAGCCCTCAATTCATCTTTCCTGTCACATGTCTCATCGCATCAGATCCAGAGGCAGAAGGAGAGCTTTTCCTTTTCCACTGAACAACTGGGCTTGAAAAACAAATTCTGTGCTCTCCATCAACCCAGAGGCCCAGCTGGCCAGGGCAGGGACTTGTGGGGAGGCTCACAGGGGTGACTCCGCTCCTCAGCACGGCCAGGAGTGGCAGCATCGATGTCACAGCACCTCCCCAGCTGCCCGTTGTCACCTCCCTGACTCTACTGCCAGCTGCAGCAGCCCCCGAGGTGGCTGCTCAGGGTCCCGGGGGTGACACCAGGCTGTGACACTGCCCTGGACGAGCCCCTTCCTCCCCAGCCTCCTCCCAGCCAGTTTCTCAGGCACTCTTCTGGAATTAAGGACAAATTGTAATTACTTTTCTCGGTAACCAAACCTTTGGAGGAAAGGGCTGGTGATAGATTTCAGGCTTTATCTGAGCTGACAAAGAGCATTACTCACACTGCACGAGAGCTGGCACCTCGTCAGGCAGGGAGGTCTGTGCTGACCATCCCCGGGGCACCAACAGACACCAGGATTTTTTTTTTCCTTAATGTGGGAATTAAGCACGTTGTCTTGTTGAGTTCCCTGGGCCGTGCTGAGCGCCGAGCCCGGCCCTGGCACATCGCCCCTCAGTGCCAAACTCTTGTTTGAAAGGTCACTGCAAGCCAAATATCGGAGAGGGGAGAACCGCAGGGCAGGAAGGGAGCAGGATTGTGGTGCTGGACTGCCCGTGGGCACGGGGCTCTGCTTGGGGGCAGCCAACACAACCCAGCCAAAGGAAATCCAGCGATTTCCTGGATCAGGGATTTCCCCAGAGAGTCCCAGGAATCTCCAGCAAGGTTCTCCAGGATGTGACAATGTAAAACTTGTTGCTGCTCTTTCCTCCTGTGTCTGCAGCAGCCCGTGGAGTCCCAGCAGCTCTTATTTAGTCTGGATTTAGCTCGATGCAGTCGATCCTGATCACGAGTGTGTCAGCAATGAATGCCTGCTGCAGCCTCCCCCGAGCACGGGGCCATCAGTCACCCCTCAAATGGGATCATTCTCCCTTTTGTCCCCATTTTCCCCCCTCAGCAGCGCTGCACAAATGGGCAGCAAGTGCCTTCTGAGTGCACTCGGGATTTTCTGCAAGGCAAACCAGAGGAATTAACTGTGGCAGCGATGACTCCAGTGTTCAGGTGGGTTCCACAGGATATTTCACTGGCAGATGACACCAAAAAATGGAGGCTGGCAGCCCCCAGGGACCCCCACATCGCCTCCTTTCCAGTATGAGCATGGAGAAGGTGCACTGAACCTCCCATGTTGTGTCCTCCAGCTTTCCTCACCCTGAAAATTTTAATCAAGTGGCTGATGGAGACCACAGAAAGTCTGAGATGGATGGATCTATCTCATCTTCCACCCATGGTATCCATCATACCACTGGATTTTATGTCTGTGCCCCTTTAAATAAGGCTCCTTGCTTTGCACTGGGGAGGGAAAAGAAGAAAAAAATCGATTAAAAAGGAAAGGAGGCGAGGGGGAAAAAGGATAATTATGTCTCACAAAAATTAAGGGAAAGAAAAATGATGTAAAAAAATCCCTTCTTGTATAAAAAGGGGTATTTTATAACAGACCTTTAAAGCTTTCCATCAAGTGAAACCAACACATTTACTCGAAGTGTTAAAGAGGAACCTTCAATCAATCAGAGAACTTCATTTTTACTCTGTAATGAATTCCATTGACCTTTGTGTTGCAAAGACACAGCGGTTGAGGCTCCGAGACACCCCCTGGTCCCAGCAGGTTTGGGGCTGCCAGGGCCAGCCTGCTCCCCTTGGCGCTGGAGGAGAAGCTCTGGGAGCTGCAGCCCTGCTCTGGGGCTCTGGAATTTAGGGACGCTGTGGATGTGGCACTTGGGGAAGGGGACATCACTGGGAACTCGCTGGGAGGGTGACACTTGTGTGTGACATCCTGAGATGAAACCTCTGCTCTCAAAGCAATTAGCGGCAGCTAATGGGAGCTGGGAAATCTCCTCTCCCTTCCCGCTGATTGAAATCCCCCCTTGTCCCCACGAGTTGCACGTGGAAGAGCAGTCATTTGCTAACCCACAGAAATCGGAGTTTGTGGCTGGAGAAAATGTTCCGGATGCACTGGGAGGTGACACGGACATGAAGCCAGAGCGGTTTTGGGACGTGGCTTAGGGGTGGAAGGAGCCCAGGCCTGTGAGGTTTTTTGGGGGGCACGAATCCATCTCCTCTGAGCCCCCAGGGCAGGGGAGGTGCCCTGAATTCCACACCAGGTCCCTGAATCACCCAGCGGCACTGAACAGTGCCAACCCCACCACCAGCCTCTGCTCCTGGTGCCAGGGCGGCTCTGGGAGGAGCAGCAGCCCCAGCCACCCAAACTCTGCTGCTCCAGGGGTGAGCTGCACCTCCCCAGCCTTTGCTCTTCTCTCCTGGATAAGTACTGATAAAAGAGTGGCTAAAAATACAGAAAAAGCATTCATTTCTGAGGGAAGAATCCCTTGAATTGCACCCCGGCTAATTAACATTTATCCAAAGTGCACTCATCACAAACATACATTAACCTTTGAGGCATCTATAAGAGCAATTGGAAAATATATAATGAGAGTGGAGAGAACCCAGAGCACGAGACCTCCCCTCTGAAAATGCCACCCTGGCCTCCTCTTGGATGCATTATCAAGCAGTTTCCCCTCAACTCCTGGTTTTTCAGTGCTCCCAAAGGAGGTCCTTGACCCCTCTGAGCTCAGAGCTGGGGAATCGCCCACCCGCTCTTCCCCCCTCTCTGCTCCTCCGCTGGGGACCAGGGATCAGCTCCTGTGGTAAGCCCAGAGAAAAATGAAGGATTTTGTCCAAGATTTAAATTAAACCAGCAATCAATATCGCTGCTGAAAGCAGAGGAGAGCAGCCATGGCGCGGAGATGTCCTTAATGATTCCAGTCAAAGTCATTAGCGAAGTTACTTCCCTGGCTTTTATTTTATTATTTAATTTTTTAATTGGGAATGGTGAGAGAGCCCCAGCCTCCTCAAAAAGAGACAGAGAAACATTAAAGAAATCTGGGAAGCACTGGAGCTGGAGAGATAAGATGTGGAGTTGGTCTCCATGTGCCAGCTGGGCTGGGAGAGGGAAAGGAAGATTCAGAAAAAAAAATTCTGCATTTCTTGATCCCACTTACCCTGTGTGGGGAGGAAAAGGGTGAGAGGCCACTGCCTTCCCTCAGTGAACATGAAATTAGTGAGGGTCAGCCCTCACTCCTCAGCCTCCTCTTAGAGTTATTTTATATATTTTATAGGTATATTATTTATTTTATATATTTTATAGATATTTTACCATGTAAGTAGATGTAAATAATATAGAAAATATTGTATCTTTATATATTATATATTTATAAATATTTTTATAAAATATTTATATAT
>VXBU01014848.1:162883-188519 GCA_013400315.1 Bombycilla garrulus
GATGATGGATGGATGATGGATGGATGGATGGATGGATGATGGATGGATGATGGATGGATGGGATTGGGGGTGGCAGCACTACCAGGGCCCCAAATCCAGGCTGGGCTAATCCCAACCCCAACCCCAACATTGCTCTGGGTGCTTTACAAGGTGCAACTCACAATTTAACCACTCCAGAACTCAGGAGTTGGACTTTGATGATCCTTACGCAGATGTTGCTTCTTGAAATATTGGGTGGGGATGGAAAAGCCAGGGTTGGATCTGCTGAGAGGGACAGACAGACTGCACTGCCCAGGGCAGGACGGACACGGGGCTGTCCCTCCACCTCCAGCATCAGCTCCTCGGAGCAACGTGCTGCTCCCTTTTCCTCTGCCAAGAAAATAGCACCTATTTAGGAAGGCCTTTAAAGTTACCTGGCAGCAAACTCAAACCAAGAAGAAAGCAAAATCCTCAGATCTTAAATATAAATGATCAAAAACACTGCTAAAAAAAAAAATAAAATCCGAAAAATTAAAGAAAAAAATCGAAAAGTACACAGCTGACTTTTAACCTCGATGCTCTAAAGTCCATACAGAAACCTCTGTTGCTATTGATTTCCATGGAAAACGCTCTGATACGCTCTGGATGTGCAGAGGGATGAAACATGAGGATCCAGGCGGGGATCGCGACCCCGCGGCCTCCCACGTTCCACCCACGCCCCGCCAACGCCAGCCGAGTGGGAGCTGCTTTGAAATTCATTCTGGTCTCAAACAAGGCCGGACACGGGGTGCTCCTTCCCGTGGTTTCTTTGAATCCAAGTTTTTTTGCAGCTGGAGCTGGGGATGGGCAGAGGAGGAGCTGTGGCTGCTGCAGGCAGCAGAGCTCCCTGGGCTCCGGCTGCCGGAGCTGGCCGAGTGTAGATACTGCGAGTTCCCAAAAAAACCCCTCACTTATCTGGCTGGGGAGGAAAGTGCTGCCTTAAATGCTGTGTGTTCAAACAGCAAACACTCGTCTGAGCCTCTGAAGGGCTCTGCCTCATTTTTAATTCGGGGGTTTTTCCTCCCTCGCAATAAAAACATGGCCTATCAATATTCTTTTAGGATTTTCTTTCCTCAGTGCAGATACACTTTTTCCTCTTTCTTTCTCTCCTCTGGCTGTGCCGTTGCCAAGGTTTGGAGCTTTGGGCTGTGTTTTTACAAAGAGTTTAGAGGAGGAGAAGAATTCCACTGCTGTAAAACCATCAGGGTTAAAACCCCAATTTCCTTCCCAGCTCTATCACGGGATAAGAGGAGAGTCCAGTCATTAGCAATTTGCAAAAATTTTTGGTGAGAATGGCTGGAGCTGAGAGGGGATTGAAGCCTGGATCTCCAGTGAAATCCACTTTCACTCCCTCCCTTTGGTTCCAGGCACTGGGAATGACCTGTACTGCGCTGAGTGAGCTGGGAATAAGGACTGACCCTCCTTTACTTGACTAAATGAAAGATAATATCTGAAAATGTCAAAACTTGCATCAAAATGAATGGGACTTAGATGCCAAAATAGCTTTGTGTATGTGGCCCTTTAGGTCTTTATCTTGATTCAATATTCTTGGGAAGTCAGTGTGGAGTGAAGGATGGGTTTTCATCTCGGATTTTGCTGACTAAAAGTCATGGGCTGTAGGTAAATCTCACCTGGTAATATCTTACCCGTCAGAGCCC
Source organism: Bombycilla garrulus (assembly GCA_013400315.1). Lineage (NCBI taxonomy): Eukaryota > Metazoa > Chordata > Aves > Passeriformes > Bombycillidae > Bombycilla > Bombycilla garrulus. Next base: position 164,560 of record VXBU01014848.1, read on the forward strand.
TCTCAAAACCCTGGCTAGCACAGGCATCCATCAGGGCTGACACATTAATTCAAACAGTCTTATTTTCACATCATTTAAGGCTTCTCTTCCCACTTTTGTTTTGCAATTGGAAATATTTTCCAGGCATAACACAACCGCCATCCTCACACTGCTGCCTGCAACCACAGGGCCCGCAGGGACTGTTTGCATTCCAGTCAGAATTCACCATTTGAAGGGAGTTAGATTTAATCCAAATACACATTTTGCTTAGGAGAAAAGGAGAAATAACATTCTCTTGCTGAGACAAATGGAGCTCAGGTGATGCTGAGGGTGATGGGGGTTTCTCTGCACCTCATCTGCAGGGGACAAAGATCAGTGACAGGAGCTGGGAGCTCTGGGCACCACCTCAGCTGCCACAGCGGGATTGATGCATGCACAGAGCAGAGATGGCAGCGTTCAGACACCAGAACGTGTGACAGATCATCCCAGTGGAGAGGGGACTGGGGAGTGTCACTGTCTCTGGGGTCTCCTTGAGCCTGAGATCACTCACAGCAGGACATTTGCTGGTGGTTCGAGTTCGTTTTTGTTCCCGGTTCACACTGAAGAGGCAGAAGCCATTTTCTGAGGTTTTCAAGGTTGTTTATTCTTTCTTATCTAAGGAATTTTCTCTCTGAGGTGCAGAGGTCTGTCCAGCAAGCTGGTCTGAGGCACTCTGCCTGCCCAGAGGGCAGCTCTTATTCTTTATTCTATAAATTACGTATTTGATGTTTACAATTCCTTTCCAATCCATGACCCTTACATTGCACTGTCCAGTTTTCTCTCAAACCAATCCAGAAATGCCGTCCTGACTCAAAGATGGATGACATGAAGAACAAGAAGACACACCACACCTAAAAATCCTCCATTGTAGCGCTAAGTTTCTTATCATAACTATTTCACAAATTCACTTTTCTACTTTATAACAATCTAATTTATACTCTACTTATTTTTTGTGACTTGTAATTCCTCCTGCAATGATGGTAATCTTTTCCAGGGACTCAAATCAAACCCACAAGGGTCTTGGGCATCGTGCCAAGGCCTCAGAGCCCCTCACCCGGGTTCCGAGGTGTCCAGGGAAGCCAGGGGAACAGCCTGGACTCCAACAGGGAGAGGCAGGATCTGCTTGGCACCGGGAGGAGATTTGCTCTGCAGGCACAGGAGGCCTACAGGAGAATCAGTGGGCAACCAGACAAGGCCCAAACATCCCAGAGGTGCTGCTGGGTCCCAGCAAGGTCTGTGTTGGTGACAGGGGGACTGTCACCTGCACAAACCTTCACTTTCTGTCCCTCCTGAGGGAGCAGAGAGGATGCCAAGGCTCAGGGCAGGGGCTGAGCAGAGCGGGAGAGGCTGCTGCTGTTCCTGAATCCCAATCTGGGTTGGAGGGGACCTGAAAGTCATTCCAACCCCTCTCCATGGGCAGGGTCAGCTGCTGCCTCCAGGCAGAGACGATTTCCTGGCTGTCACTGCAAGGCTGGGCCCAGGGGATGTCCCTCCCAGCAGCACTGCCTGCCAGGACACAGCACTGTTCCCCCAAAATCACAGATCAGGGGCAGCACAAACCTCAGCACAGCCACAGAAATGCAAATGGACAAATATAAATGTATGTATCTGTGTATATATTTATAGTGTCCTGCAAGGAGAGCTCAGCTCAGACAGGGCTCTGCTTCCAGGGAGGTTTTGCATCCATGACCCAGACAGGTCCTTGGGGATGCATCACCCTCTTCTCTGCCAGGTGTAATTCAGTTTTCCTCATTTTCAGCCAGGTTTGGAATACCTAAAAACCAAATTGCCCTTGGGGATCTCCCCTTTCCAAGCTTCAGGTAGAGAGGCACAAAAGAGGTCGCAGATGGAAAATCAGGGACTGGCTATGTGAAAAGCTGCTTTGCTCATGGGGAGAAGATCTGGGGCTCCAAGAGTTGTGGGCTGAGGTTTTTCTCATTCTCCTCTTGCTGCAGCTTGGGGAAGTCCAGCTCTGGAGCTGCTACATCGCCCCGAGCAGAGGGAGAGACTGACACCAGCATGGGCTCCCCAGCGAGGGAGTCTGATCCAGCTGCTTTATGACAGGCAGAAAAGTCGAATTGCTGAAAATGAAATCTGGGAGTTAAAAAAACAGGGACATACCCAATGAAAAATGAAGCATTTATTTTCCTAACATCGATTTTTTCATCAGTTTAAAAAATGTTCATTTTGAACACTTTCTTTTTCCCATCAGTAAAAAGAAATAAAATCGCACTATATAATAAACATTTCCCTGCTAAAAAAGTTGATTTTGATGCAGCTCCATAGTTCATTTGTTCAGCAATAACTGCTCTGCTGGATATTTGGATGAACATTTAGGAATGAAATTTAAGGAAAAAACAGTTTGCTGAGATTTTTCTTCTCCTGGGTCATATCCAGTCTGTATTTAGGGAAGGAGCAGCACCAATTTGCCTTAATGGAAAGTCAGCATTCCCCTTCCAACCAACCCAACCAGCTGGATGTGGGCACTGCTGCGTCCACTCATCCCCCAGGATCAGACACGACCCAGAGCTGCCCTGGTCAGATTAGCTACAAACAACTCCCAGCCAAAACACCTCTGCTCTGAACTAATTATAAAATTAACTTAAACAAGCATAAAATGAAGTCTATGGACCTGAACTGTTGGACAAACAGCTCAGGAGATGGAATTGAGTCCCAGGCAATGCACTGGGGGAAGGTTGGGATTGTTCAGCCTGGAGAGGAAGGCCCAGGGGGATCGAATTGTGGCCTTCCAGGACCTAAAGGAGCTGCAAGAAAGATAGAGTGGGACTCTTTACAAGGGGTGGAGTGACAGGACAACGGGGAATGGCTTCAAACCAGAAAAGTGGAGATTTGAGTGGGATATTGGGAAGGAGTTGTTCCCTGTGAGGGTGGTGAGGCCCTGGCACAGGGTGCCCAGAGAAGCCCCTGGATCCCTGGCAGTGTCCAAGGCCAGGCTGGACATTGAGCTTGGAGCACCCTGGGACAGTGGAAAGTGTCCCAGCACATGGCAGGGGTGGCACTGGAGGAGCTTTAAGGTCCCTTCCAGCCCAAACCAGTCTGGGATTCTCTGAAGATGAGTTACCCTGTACCCACACACATCCAGTGTGGGGAAACTCCCTGGATGTGACTCAGTTTCTCCTTGGCCATGAACCAACCTGAGCCACCTCCCAAGGGCTGAAGGCACTGGAAAAGCCAGAGCTGAGAGGCCCCTACAGGCTGGGGAAGTGGCTCCTGTGCTGCCACACTCCCATTCCTGCTGCTGGAAGGGCCCATGCTCTGCTCCCGACAAACACAGCCCTGCAAACAGACACTTGATTAAGGGTTCTTTGCTCCCACATTGAAATTGAATACAGAGCTTCTTCTTTTTTTTTTTTTTTNTTTTTTTTTTTTGGTCCTAAGAAGCAGAAAGGAGCTCTTGGATCCACTCCCTTTCTCATCCCTTTGTGTGATCAATCATGGCAGCATTATTCTGCCCTCAAATGCTTCCAATGAGAGGAGATATCAAAGTGGGTTTTCCTGGGTGAGCTTTAAAATGTCTTGTGGCTTCTCAGCCCATTATCTTCTCTTTGTGTGGTGCATCTCCCTCCCTCCTTCTCTTCACTCCAGGAAGGCTGAGATTTCTTTTTAACAAAGTGTTAGTTGTTTTTTTTTTTCCTCTTCTTCGTTCTGTTGCTACTTCCTCAGTGATTCCTCCTTCCTCTCCGAGGCCCCTGAAGCAGCACAAAGGGTGAAATTCCAGAGAGTTTCAGGCATCAGGGAGTCCTTCCCATGGGCTGTGGATGGGTTGAAGGATGGCTGGCACAGACAGCTGAGCAACTCCTTCCAGCACAGGGGCATCCACGGGCAGAAATTGGGGAAATCAGCTGGGAGGAATTGGCAGGAGTCCCTGGTGGCAGAAGGGCTGGAGCTCCCACACAAACACATCTCTCCTGGTCCTGAATGTGTCCAGAGAGGAGACTCCTCATCCTCCCTGGGCAGCTTTTCCAGTGCTCTGAGAAGCTCTCGGATCCTCCTGCTCCATCAGCTCTGTCCCACCCTGCCACCGGCACAGCAGGGCTGCGACCTCCAGCAGCTCCTCCAAAACAATTAAACACCAATTTCTGAGCCCAGTGTCACAAGCATCTCACCCTCGGTCACCCCAGCAGCAAATCCAGGCTCAGGGCAGAGTCTCCAGTCAGGATGATTTATTCTGGCAGTGATTAAATGATCTTAACAATTTTCTAGACAGCCATCATAGATCCAAGCATTGTTTATGATGAGGAGCAGCAAGAAAAAGCAATTTGTTTAGTTTGTTTTTATCAGGATGGGCCCAGACATCCCAGAGTCTTTAAGAGAAGTCAGCTCCAAAAAGCCAGAGCTGCTTGATTACAACAGGCACCAGGAGTGGGCTTCCTCCAGCACAGCAAAAGACTTTCAAAGGGCATAAATCAAAAACTGCAGCAGCGTGAAATTCGACCAAAGCAAGTCAAATGAGGTGTCCAAAGCCCTGGGCATGAGGGGCTTTCTTTAATAGCTTTGGTGACCTTTAGGGGTGGGCAACCTCTCATGAAATGAGAATTTTTCTGTTTGCCTGGCTTCTCTGTAGGGAAGCTGGTGTGTAAGCTGGGAGAAAGGGAATGAGGGAATGCTAGGAATGGGAATCAAGCTCTGAATGAGAACACCCAGGAGAGCTGGAGTGCCACGAACACACATCAGCTGGAAGAGCTCACGGCCTTAAACCACCCTGCAGGTCCTGTGCGACCTTGGGAAGTCAGAGTGAGGGCAGAGGTGGTGGTGAAGGAGGAAGAGGATGATGAGTTGAAGAGTTTGGAACACCCCATTCCAAATGCGCCGAGATCCAGCTCTGCTCCTGCTCACAGCGCCGTAGGAATTGATTCAACACCATCACCAAAGCCTCGGGGCTCTGCTTTTCCCAGCCTGGCGCTGTCACACGGACACATCAGACACCACACACGCCACAAAAGCAGCTTTGGTGTCCCGTCCCCAGGAACAAAGCCCCGTTGAACAAACCCGCACATCCCGCGGAAGCTCGGCTTTGCCGGAGCCAGCTCCGGGAGTGCAAACGCACTTTGCAAATCCACACCTCATCTTCTATTCCATTTAAATGATCTACCATCTTTAGCAGGGCTGAGCCTCTCCAGAGCCCGTATCCAAGGCAACGAGAGCTACCAGGGAAAAAATGGATCCAAGAAGTTATTAAAATCACAATATCCTTTCTGAGCAAGGTAGAGATAATGAGCGTGTTCTGCCGGCTCCAGAGCCACGGGCTGGCTCGCAGCTCCTGCTGGGTGCAGCTCCTGGCTGCTGACCAAACTCCAGCTTGGGGGAGGAATTTAAGGTCCTAAAGTCACCGAGCACCACGTCCACACCTCCAAACCTCAGCCCAAACCCAGACAGCCCCAGAGTTTATTCACTGCCTGAGGAATTGCTCTCCAGTGCGGGACAGCAGCATTTCTAAGCGTTAGGAAGGGGCCTGGATTTCAAATTTATGGATATTGGGGGATTTTAAGATACTGGGGAATCAGGTTACAAAGAGGAAAATGAAATATTGCTCTCGTGGTCCCCCAGATGAGGCTGGGACCACAGGATTGCTCCTGGGCCCAACCCTTGCTGTGTGCTTCCCTTTTCCACACTGCAAGAGTGGAAAAGTCCAGACCATGATGTTCGTGATGTTTCTGACCCCAGAAACGCCGCAGACCGGGGAGCCTCTGCTGGGAGAGGCCTCTGTGTGCTGCATGGCGGCTCCAGGCTGTGCTGCAGGGATGAATCAGCTCGGTGTGCGCCGCCAGGCGCGTTCCTAAATCCCGGGATTAGCGGAACGTGTTCAAACGCTCACGCTCCGCGTGCGCCTGGCACGGGGCAGCGCCTCCCGGAGCCAGGCTGAGCCAGAGATCGTGGTGGAATTTGTTTTGATGTCCCAGGACACCGGAGCCTCCGGTTCCATCCCAGAAATTCCTGTGGGAGTTGAAGACAAGCTCCCACTGATTTTACAATGAAGGGCAGCTTTGCCTCGCAAACTCAAAGTCAAAATCTGGGATTATCTTTCCTCCCCACCTCTCCAGAGCAACGGGTGATGTTAAAGATTTGATTTGCAAAGAGATTGTGCAAACATTTCCCTTTATCCATCCCTCTGTTTGAGCTCAGAGATTTTAAAGCAAAATGCTGATCTCTCCTGGGATTTATACTGAAACCAACAGAGTCGGCTGAGCGTCAGTTCCAAAAACTGCATCCATATTTGCTAAAAAAAGGAGTGGATTCTCCTCAAAAGAAGCCCAAGAGCAGCCACAGAGTGGGGGTGACCACTGCCAGTGCCTCCAGCAAACCCACAGCAAGCCTTAGTGCTGAATTCCTAAGAATAAAGAGATCTTTGTGGATGCTGAATTTTGCCACAAATATTTGCAGAGCCGCAGTCAGCAGGTTCCAAACAGACCCAAGTAATTAATAGGCAATTAATGCCTGGTATTAACGAGCAGGCTGATGCCTAAACCAACTTCCTGGGCAAAACTGTGGCAGCTCCACCTAAGCCACCCCCCACATCTGCATTTCCTGGCTCCGCTGTGGGCACCAGAGCAATTTGTACCAGCACCACTGCATCTGCACACAGTCTGTCTTGCATAATTACAGCAGCAAAACAACTGGAACACTTTATGATATTCCTCAGCTTGCAAAATCCTACCAGGATAGTTTTTAAAATGATGATCAACCAGAATTCACAGCCTCAATCACTGAATCGTTAATTCAGTGTTTCTAGTGTATTTTTCAAATGAAATGTTCAGCAAAGAGTATTTATTCATCCTTCATTGCTTTCTAGCTGTAAAAATAATCAAATTAAATTCCACTCTCAAATTCAAACAAGACTTTAGAGGCAGAGACAGTCAAAACAAGCGTACGAGAACAGCACAAATGTTCACGGCATTTGCCCACCCATCTCGGATCAAAACTCCAGGCTTTGATCACTGGGTGAGTTAGGCAAATCCTGCTGGAATAATAGGAGCAAAACTGACTCATTAGAAAAGTTTGGACCTTTTTCCTTGGTTTTCTCTCACTCCAAAATCAACATTTTGGTGGCAGGGCTTTCAGACAATGTGTCAGCAGCTTCCCCGTCACGCCGCAGCACCAAGCACCCGCACCACCTCTGTTTCTCTGAAGAGATGATCACAGCAATACCCCAAAGGCCCAATCCTATATTTGTTTGTCTTCCTTTCATCCTCCCCAAGCTAAAATATTTATGAGGTTTCTCTAAACTGCAGGCTTGGAGCATTGATATCTGCTGGGTTAAACACCCACACGCCCGCTCGGAGCTGGGCTTTGGGCTTCGCTGCCCCTCCAGCCTCCGGAATGTCCCTGGTGCTTCCCCCTTCTGCTTCCTGCGGTCCCTTCCCGGTGCCCAGCACCCAGGGACAGGCCTCTGGCACAGGGAGCATCTCCCCAGCAGCACCCCGGGGTGCCCTGGCTCTGTCCTGGGCAGGGCGGTGCAGTAGCAGGGGGTAAAGCTGGCAAAGCAAATCAAAGCTGCTGCCATTGAGGGAATGTTCCAGGAAGCCTCTGGGCCTCTTGTCTCAAGCCTGACTTGATGCTGAGTTTACTGGAAAGTGAAAAAAGAGGGACAAAGTGAGGGACAAACTGCCCCTAGTTTGTCACTGCCCGGGGAAGCAGTGTCTGCAACCCAAGTTTTGAGGGGGAGATGGGAAGTTTTGGGGAGCTCAGCCCCGTGTCAGTGATTGAACTCATCTCCTCTGCCCTCAGACAGCGACAGGGCTTGCAAGGAACCAGGAGGGATCTCCTGTGCAAGGGGCAGGAGGGAGCTTTTCATGTTCTTTCGCCTTTTCTTAGAGGGATGCAAATAAGGGAAGCAGCAGCAATCAGGCTGCCGGCCCCAGGACAGCTTCTCTGGAGCTTATTCTCCTCTCCGTGGGGGTTTGATGAAGGCAAACTCACCCAACTCGCTGCAGCACATGCGGAAAGAGCTCGTTTCCAAGGAAACAGGGATTTTTTGCATGTCCAGCATGTGGCCAGAGAAGGAGAAAGGTTGTGAAGGCAGAGCCTGCCTTCCTCATGGCTGCTGCGCTGCTTTCCTTCCTTCCCCCCTTCCCAGGCAGGCACGGAGCATTCCCAGCTTCCCTGCAGTCTTGGGGTGCTAGTTTTAATTTGGAGAACTGGGAGATGGGAAACGTTCATCTCTGCATCACCTGTAAATTTTAGGGATCACAGCATCCCCCACAAAAGCAGCACCTGCAGCCACAAGGAGGCTGCAAGTCCAGGCAGGACCAGGTTGTTCATTGGAACAAAATGCTCCAAACCCACGGAGCCAACCCCAAGGTTTTGTCACATCTCCAGGCAGGAACAGGCAGCAGCAAAATCCTCCCTGGGACTCTGTGCAGTAAGGGGTTTGAGGGACACAGGTTGGTTTTAGCCACTTTTTGCTTCTTTTTAGACACTGCCAGAAATGAGGGGCTTTGCCCACGGAGGGGCTGCAGCAGATGTGACCCAAGCTGGGAAACTCCTGGCTCTGAGTTCTGCGTGGCTCCGAACCTGGCTGCATCTGCAGCTCCACGTTTGCAGACGCTGCCTGTGTCTATAATTAATTAATGTTTGCACAGAGCTTTTAAGATAAAGTGGCATCTAAGTACCAACTATCATTATTATTGGGCCCATCGTGATTCAAAGCCATCAAAAGGCAGGAAATTGGGGGTTTAAGAGCCTGGCAGCCCGGTCACACCAGTGCTGCTGCAACTCACAGCTTTGTGCTCGGGGTTTTACTCAGCAGAGTGAGTTAAGTCACAAACGTCAACTGGAGATTTGCAGACTGAGCCCAGAATTTACTGACTTTTGTGTCTTGAGGAGAGAAATCTCTGATGAAAGGGACCTTCACCAGGGAGTCAGGAAATAAAAATCTCCTTAATGCATTAATCCAAGGGACCTTCAAGGCCTCTTCCCAGGCGTGTGCACCCAGGCCGGGTGGCAGCTGGGACCTGTCACCTCCTCCACGGGCTGGCACTAAGGCAGGGGTTTGTCCCCTCTGTGTTCCCATGATCAGCACTGAAAATTGACTACAGAAGTACCAATTTCAGCTGAGTTCATTTTAAATGTCAGCCTCTAAGAATTGGGGAGGACTAATTAGGAAGGGGGAATGGGAACGGGGATGTTGGGAACTTTAATTTCAGTGCAGCCAACCCTGAAGGGAATCCGGAGCTCGTAATTAGCAACACGCCTTTAATTTGACTCCAAATTTGAGTCACTAACCCTAACAAAGATCTGGGTGTCCTGGGGCAAGATGCTAGCTGGGGGCTTCAGTGGGTGAGGCTGCGGATGAACAAACCATCCCAACCACTGATTTCACTGGGGTGCAGGAGGGGCTGGAGGCTGAGGCCCCACCAGAGCAGGGAACACCAAAGGGGTGTCAGAAATTTCATTTAACTGCTCTTGCACTCAATCCATCCGAGTTCTGTGCCAAGAAAGGAGAGAAAGAAAGGAGAGAGGGACACAGAGAAGGGAGGGAGGAGAGAGGCTGCTGCATCCTCCCCCCAAGCCAAGGCTGGCACACAGGTGCCGTGAGCTCTGCCAAGTCCCCACCTTGTGCCTCACCTGCTGCTCTCCACCTGGTCACCAGCAGAAAGAGAATAATTTATTCCTTTTGCTTCCAGGACTGCTTTTATCCTGTTTCAAACCCTTTTGTTTTGTGCAGGATGCTGGACCAGCACAGGATTGGGAACATCTCCTTTTCCTGTCTACAAACCCCAGATCTGGAGCTCACGGACACAAACAAGTCCTGCCAACAACCCTTTCCTTCATCTGTCCCACAGCTCAGGGCGTTTGCAGCCCCTGGTCCATAAACCCTGTTGTGTCTCTCCAGTACCAGCATCCACGTGGGACTGCAAACGCCCCAAAGGTCTGAACAAGGTGAGGACCTTCCTCATTCTGTGGAATCCTGGAGATCCCAGCTGAGAAACTGCTGGTTCTCATAACCCAGCTGGTGTGGCTCTCCTGATTCTGGGCACATGCTGGGGGCAGTGGGACTGAGAAGGGAAACTCAGGTGCTGGTGGATCCTGGGGCTCCCTTCTTGTCTCAGGTTTTCCTTTCACCAAACACTTGTGAGAAGGTGATCCAAAAAATTATTGGATGTTTGGAGGCTGTGGGACTCTGTGACACTGAGCTCCTTGGGGATGCAGAGACCTTGTGGAGTCCTGTGATCTCAAAAGCAGCCAGAGCCCTTTACCCCAGCTTTGCTTTGCTGGATAATTCCCTTATTAAAGCCTGGGTTCCTCTTCAAAACTTTCCCAGGAACGGAGGTTTCTGAAGTGTCCACTAGTTAACTGCCTTCCCTGTTAAAAAAGTCACCGCTGTGACTGGCTTGGATCATTTGAATTTCCCTGTTCATTGTTTGAACACCTCTGTGACACGTTTTAACCCCTCTGTGACTGGGTTCTCCCAGTGCAGGTGCCTGCTGGGCCCTGGAAAGGCTCCACAGAGCCCACTCAGGGCTGGGGGTTTGCAGTGGGGTCCCCCCTCACCCTCAGGGCGAGGCTGACGGCTGGATCCTGCCTACACACCCACCCATCCCACCTTTCACCTGCCAGGGCCAGGATGTGGTTTCAGAAGCTGCTGTGAAAACTGGTCTGAAATATCAATGCTATAATTTTGTCTCCCCGCAGAATTGACAGGCATATTTCAACAGTGCTATATTATCAATTATAAGCCTAACAGAGCATGTTCTCCCATCTGATTGTTGGAAAAAAATCACTTGTCAAGGGCTGGTAAAGACCACAGCTGTCTCCTCGCTACAGACAGCCCCGTGCAAAGCTCCGGCGGTACAATGCTTTCTCTTTTGCTCCCTTTCTTCTTTTTTTCCTCTCTGCTCTAATAGGGGAGAACTGAATGAGGTGATTTCTATAGCGCCTTTACCCTGACAGTGTTTCTCCCAGCAAAGCCTCAGATCCCGGCAGTGCAGTGCCAGCGTTAATCAAACGCCGCCGTGGGCGCGGGGACGGCTCTGAGGGGAAGAGCAGAGGCAGAACGTGGGCAGGAGCCTCCCCTTCCTCCCAAAACGGGGCTTTGCTGTTTTCACAGCACTCTCCTACACAAGAGGCCACACCCAGGGCTCTCCAGTTCCTTCTGGGAGCGGGGCTGGAGCCCCATCCCTGTTTTGCCACCTCAGCTCTTGCCTCCTGCAGTGCCCAGGGGCTCTTCCCTGGGACATCACCTCTCTCTGCCAGCCCTGCAGTGATCCTCTCACAGCACAGGCCCTGGGTCTCCCTCACAGAGGAGTGACAACACTTCGATCCCACCACGTTTTGTGCTGTGGTGTGTCCCCATCCACGAGGACACGATGCCAATTTCAGCTACTTACAGGCAGGGCAATGCCAATTATAACCACTTACAAACAGGACGGGGGGATTTCTAATTATTAAAAAGCTTTAGTGCCTTAAAAAGCTACAACAAGAGAGTGAGAAAGAAAAGACTTAATCAGTTTCGCTTTGGAGTTGCCTCAAATTTGTAATTCAATCAAACCTCCCATAGCAGGAAGGATGTCGTTCTGATATTCACAGGAGCTTTCCAGGGGCTATAATCTCTGAGAGATTTATTCATACTTTCTGCATTAGCTTAAGACTGTTTTGGAAGAAACATCTCTCCCTCCCTCCCATCAGCAGAGCTCGAGAGAAGACATTAATATTAAAACAATTCAATTACTGTGACTTGGGGAGAACACGGGGCCTGGGGAAGGGCTGCTTGTGCCAGGTCAGCCCTCTCCTCTGTCCTGATTCCCCTGCTCCTTGTTCTCAAAGAGTTTCCTGAAAAATGGAACAGAGCTCCTCCAGACTGAGAGGAGAGAGCCCAGCTCCCTCTCCTCACACACGGCTGGTTGTGAGCCCTGAGGTCCTGGGGACACTCCAGGTGACACCGAGGCTTCCCATCACTGTTTTGGGTTCCAGGGCAGCCCACGCTCTTCCTCCTGCTGCATCAACCCCCAACTAAATCAATAACCCCAAAATCCCAGACAGGTTTGGGTTGGAAGGAACCTTAAAGCTCATCCCATGGGCAGGGACACCTTCCACTATCCCGGGTGAGTCCAAGCCCTGTCCAGCCTGGCTGGGACAGGCAGCACCCCAGGATTCCAGGACAGTCTGCCCAGGGTTTTGAGGTGTTTAAAAAAGCCAGTCCTGACTTTTTCTGTTGCCAGGCCCCCTCGTGCAGCCCCCGGGGATGGATCCAGCCCCTCGAACATCAGCAGCACCTGGCAGGAAGCAGCTGGACTGAGGCTGGGAGGAGGAGGAGGAGAAGGAGAAGGAGGAGGAGACCATGACTTCGGTGGGGGGGTGAGAAGGATAGGGAGTACTTTACACTTCAAAAGACACATCATCTCCTTGCTTCACAAGATCACAAGGAAGAAGGAATAGCAAGGCTAGAGGATAGATTAACCTTCCTTCTCCCTGCTGCTTCCTTGTTCCATCCAATCCATCCTTCATGCACCAGCTAATTAAACATGAAACAAGGAGAGGGGGTGCTGAGCCTCATCAGCTCAGCTCTACGTGCAGCAGTCATGCTCCCTCAGCCTTGCAGCAGGGAATGCTCTGGTGCAGATGGTGCTGCAGGAGAGCCACTGCACCGGGAGGCCCAGAGGGGACACGGCTGCTCGTGCACCCTCACAGGCAGCCCTGCCCGTCCCTAACCACTCTGCTGTGCCTTCCTGTCACACAGTCACAGAATCCCAGGATGCTTTGGGTTGAGAAGGTCCTCAAAGATTTTCCAGTGCCACCCCCCCCTCCATGGGCAGGGACACTTTCCACTGTCCCAGCTGCTCCAAGCCCCGTTCAGCCTGGCCTGGGACACTCCCAGGGATCCAGGGGCAGCCAGAGCTCCTCTGGGAATTCTATCCCAGCCTCTCCCTGTCCTCACAGGGAACAATTTCTTCCCAATATCCCATCTAACCTGACCTCCTTCACTGAAGGCCATCTCCTCTTTTCCTGTCACCCCAGGCCCTTTCACGACGCCGAGCTGAGAATCCCTCCTGTTGCTGCTGTAATTTCTGACTGTAAGAACACAGCCTCAGCAATCGAATTAAACCCCACTGCTCCTGATTTACAGCAGTACAAGAGATGGATGCTGAGCTGCCTCTGGAGAAGAGGATTCTCACGACCTGAGCTGGGTCCCAGCAGGGTCTCTCTGCTGCACGACACGATTTGTTCTCAGAGAGATAAACCCAGCACACGACCCTGCATGGCCAAGGAGAAAAGCCTCAGCAGAGGGAGGGCGGCTCAGACACGACCCCTCTGCAGTCAGGGGATGTCCACCAGAGCTGATTTTGTTAATGAGTTCACTGCTGAGAGCTGAGACCCGAGAAGCTCATTGGAAATGGAGCCTCGAGTTCCACACAGCTCCCGGCTCTGCCGACGAAGGAGTCAGGAGTGGCATGAAATCCAACAGAGAAGAGGGATCAGACTTTGCCGTGGAAAGGAGTCAGATGCCCAGCTGTCACACTCATCTGCACATCTCTATCCATAAATCCAGAGCAGTGACATCCCAGCCCTTGCTATCAACATCCACATAAGAAAACGAGAGAGGACTTTGAGAGGGAAATAACATCGCTGTGATGAGATTGTTTTATCTCCCTCCCCGGCTCTCAGGGGCAGCAGCCCGAGAGCTGGAGATGTGCAGAGCAACTGCCAGCAGAGGGGAGGGAGGTACCAACACGGGAGCCTCTCTTTTCCCTGAGGATGCTGTTATTTTTCCAGCTTGCCAGTTCCAGTGAGTGCCTGCTGCATGTGTGTGCATATGCCAGCACTCTGCCCGGGAGAAAATGTGCTTTGGAATCATCCAGCAGAGCAACAAACCCGTCCTACCCACACAGCCAGGCTGAGGCTGCCCCAAACACAGCTTGGGGTGGGCACAGGCATGAAGGAGAGCTGGGAAGCTGGGCATTGGTGCCTTCCTCCCGTGAGGACACACTTCTCACCCTCCCAGGTGAGACCTGGAATTCTGTTGTGCCAGAGGGATGGGAAAAGGAGAGGCTCCTTCATCCATGCAGGCAGTAACAGCAGCTCCAGGTGTGGGGAAGGGCCAGGACCCAATTTACTGCCAGCTACCACGCACTTTGTGACTGTGAGTTTCCATTTTTAACCTAATGATGGGCCCATTCTGTTCCCTTCTCTGGTGTCACCTCAGCAGGGGAGTTATTACAGCAAATTCCAGCACAACACCCACCATTGGATGAGGTGGCCAAGGAGGCTCTTGGGATTCTCTGCAGCCCACAAGGCCTGACCCCCCACCTACTTTGTGACTCAGGAAAAGGGGAATAAAGAGACTTCGCAAAGTGGGGTGAGACCCTCAGGAGAGTGACAGATTTCTTCTGAACACGCACGAAGCACAGTGTATTCTTACTTATTAGGGAGTCTGGAACACAACTTGCTGCTCCCCATGATACCTTGAGTTTTAGCTTTTCTATTTTTCAGATTCTGTGCTGGTTTAGTGTGCAGTTCTGGGCTTCATATGAAGGGGGGGAGACAAAACAATTCCTTTCCAGCTGGGCACCAAGGATAAATTTTAGACCCAAGAGTGGAAACAACAGTGAAGGAAGAGAGGGAACAAGGAGGATGGAGCTTCATCTCCTGAAGCTGGAATTGGACAATTAACTCCAATTTGCTAATGAACCAAAACCTATCCAAGTTGGAAAGTGCCCTATAAAATGGTGTCCCCCCCTCATGACCGGCGGCCATTTTGTGCCCATTTGTGGGTTTGACTTGGGTGCAGCCCCAAGGGCTTCCTGCACTGCCCAGGCTGGGTCCTTTCAATAAATACCTTTTATTCTACCTAGTCTTTGTTTCCAGGTCAGTCCTTCCAGGCATCACCCACATCAACACCTCGGTGTGTTTGTGGTGAGAGAGGCACCTCTGCAGAAAGGAGCCGCCTCTGCCACTCCAGATTTGATTGCTTGTAAGAAAAGCGGGAAGTTTCTTCCTATTACTGCACCCTGCTCATTTTCTCCAGTTCTAAGCCTTGCTCTCCCTCCCTCAAACAACAATGCCTCACCTCAAAAACATCATTGCTAAGAGTTTCCAGCTCTTCCTCACCAGAAGACTTCACCAACTTCTGCTTCTCTAGAACAATCAGATTTTCACTTTTTTTGTGTGCTGAAAACGTATTTACCTTGTTATAATCCTGAGTGGGGCGTTCTGAAGACTATCTAGATCTGAGGATGACATAAATCAAGTCAGATCACATGTCTGAGGGTGAGCCTGGTTGTGCCCGGAGCAGCAGGGCTGGCAGCTGCTCAAGGGAGGGAAATGCCCTTTCAGGTGTGCTCTCACCTGGCTGTGGCAGCCTGGCTCAGCAGCTCCTCAGAAAGGGCTCTTTATTCCAACACAGAGGTTTGGGTACTGCAAAGCAGCGCAATGACCTCGGAAAAGACAACAGGAATGATTTGACTGGAATGGAATCAAGGGACTGAGCTGCATTAACAACAGGAAATTGCTCAGAGAAAGAGCTTGCAATAACAGGCAGTTCTCCTGTCCCATGGCAACTGGGGATTAAGTCTGCGTGTAGATAGGGGATAAACATGCAGATCTGATCTGAAAAGCAGAAATTTACCCAAAAACAGTTCCACTGTCTTCAATCCTCCCTTATCTGCACAGTTTTTCGCAGCCACCTGCTCTTATCTCCAAGGGGCTTGTTGATTCCACACGGGAAGGATTCACAAAGGAAGAGGGGCAGCTCCAGTTTATCCAGCATTTTCTGTCTGCCCCAGAGGTGCAGCACATCTGGAAAGGAGCACTGGCACCCTCTGGGAGCTGCTCAGGCTCCCAAAAGAGCTTCCTTGGGAACAAAGCATTTTGTACCTTCACAGCAGGTTCAAGCCCCTTCCCTGACCTTGTCTCGCAAAAGATTGGGGCATTCCCAGAGAACATCCCAAAGCACAGAAAACAAACTCCACAATTGCACCCAATGATCCCCTGAAGAAGAGAAGCCCTGGATGAATCACAAGCCCAGCTGTACTCCTGAAAAATGGCACAAAATGGCTGGTGTCAGCCTTGAATGTCTGCAAGGCCTCCGGAGTTCACAAAGTCCTCTCCCTGTTCACATTAAAACTTTGTCTTGAAAAGCCTGATATTGTTCTGAGGCTGATTTTGACCTTCATGGGCTTTGAAGGTAAATTCCCCTTGCTCGGTCCTGGCTGTACAATGCAATTATCAGCCCATTCTAATGAAATTCACCCCAAGCAGAGAGGCAGCGTGAGGCTCCTCATCCTCAGCCAGGTTCTGTGCAGGGGCCGTGAATGAAATCCAGCCTTTTCTTCACGGGTCAATTCCAGCTCTTTCAGGCCTGGATGTGAAATCCTTTTTTAAACAATCGCCTGCCTAAGGAGACAATTCTGGGATCATCCCGTGCTCTCAGAGCAGCTAAGTTTCCTGCAGCAGCGAACAAAGAGTTCACTTTGCTTTGTCCACGCCTCTGCTGGCTAAAGGCTCCCTGGACAAGGAACAACCCAAAGTTATGAGCAGAGGGCTCTTGTTTCTGAAAGTCCTGGCTCTCCACTCCTCACTGTCACATTGCTTCAGTCTTTGGTGAGGTTTCCTCTCCTTTTCCAAGTAACCAAGGCTGTGATCAGCTAATAGCTTGAAAAGGTACCCCCCACATTTTAAACCTCTCCTGAGATGGGGATTTTTCAAAAATCATCTCTGGTCTGAATTTGGAGATGTAACTTGTCCCTTGCTGTCCTGTGATGCCCTGAAATGTCCAAGCATTGGTTTTGGGCTGGAAGGAAATAATTAATGAGATAATTGATATGTTTGGAGGTGCTGCCTGAACACACGAGGTGTGCGTGCAGTGACTACACTTCCCTTGCACCTGTAGCTGGTCACAATGAGGGACCTCATGAAAACAGAGAGGTTGGAAGGGATGAGCTGTGAGAAAAACTGCTGGACTGAGGAAGAACAGCCCCAGATCCTGCAGCCTCGTGCTGAGGAACCACGTCTGAGTGAGTCCCGTGGCAGCCACGTCTCTATTTCCCTCCGTGCATCTCCATCCAGCCCAATTCTCTTGGACAGCATGGGGAGATGAGCAATTAGAGCCCTAATCAATAACATCCACAGCCCTCCCTGCCTCGAGCTCCTTAATTGGCATCCCAGCACCAGGGGAAGGTCAGGCCAGGGCTGGGAAAGCAAACGCGGGAGGAATTCCCTGTGCAAAGTGCAAACAAATCCCAGAGCAGGAGGTTCTGCTTCAAAGCAGGTTTTGTTCAATACCAGCACTGAGGGGATTGATGGGAGGAGATTCAGGTTTGGTGCTGCTGGTAAGGATAAACCCAACCCACAGCTGGCCAGGAGTGCTCTGTGCAAATGCTCTGCCCCTCATGGATCCCCACAAAGCCCACTTTGTAACATTCTCTGGGGATGTTTGCAGGCCCCACAGCCCAAGCAGCACCTCCTGGCACGGGGCTGCAGCCCTGGCCCTGTGAAAGCCCAGCGTGTGCGTCTGAGGAAACAGCTGCAGTCAGGGGTGGCCCCATCAGAGCCTCCCCTGGGTCCAGGCGCCCCCGACACCTCCGGGCCATCTCTGCAGAAGGATCACATCACATCCCCTGCAACATTGCCCTTGCAGCATTCAGGCTCCTTTCCTCAGCTGCTGAGAGTGGGAAAGGGTCCAGGCAGGGCTGGGCCTGTCCCGGTCCCAGAGCTGCTTTCTTCGCCACAAAAAGACAACTGGGGATTCCCAGCCCAGCCACCTCTCCCTCATCCAAATGCTCCTCAGCTCCTCCCAGCCCCAGACCATCCTGATGAATTTTCTGAAATAGTCCACATGAAGTGGAAAACAAGTCTGGAAGGTTTTGTCTCTGAGGTAATTTACTAAATAGTCCATAAATGTCTAATTTAACAGGAGCCATCCTACCTTGAAATCACTACCTGGAGAGTTCAGGAGCATATTTCCTTTTTGTGATGGAAGAGATAGAAAAAGAAATTCAGCAACCCCCTAAAACTGATGACTTTGTTTAAATTCCCTCCAGAATTGTGGTTTCATACCAAGAGACCCAGGCCTGCTACCAGGACATCTTTTTTTCCGGGAAGATGACAATTTAATTGAGCCAGCATTCTCCATGCAGAAAAAAAGGGCACAGGGATATCTGAACTGACATGAGGAGTATTTCTGTAAAACACTCACATGCTTAATCCTGAGTGTGTGCTCAGCCCTGCTCCTGCTCCACGTGTCAGGAATGCGATGCCAGCCTGCAAACTCAAGTGCAGCTTAACAGATGAGCTCCAAGACCTCAAACGACCAGCAGGTCAGACCCCATCCCTCACAAACTGCTTGCTTTCCACTGAAAGTGAGGCCAGCTCGTCCCAGATGAGGATCCAGCCTAAGATTTCCTGCTGAAGCATTAATTGGAGCTGTATTAATTAAGCACAATTGGAGCTGTATCTTCAGCCACCCCTGAGCCACTGCTCCTCCCAGCAGCAGCGGGGTGGAGGTGCCACATTCACCAGAGATCTCCTGCTTTGCCCTTTCCCTCCACTTCAAATGTCCCATCCCAAGTGCCGAAGGTGACATTAAGCAAAGCTTTGTTATCCCTGTCCTGTGCCGGAATCTTGAGGCAGCACAGGCCGTGACATCACAGATGTGTTGCTCTTGTCACTGCAGGCTCCACCTGGGACACAAATAGGCAGAAATTAGTGGGAGAAAGGAAAAAAAAAATCTTAATATGTCCACTTGCAACAGGGAGGCAGCTCCAGAGGTTCAGTGAGACAGAGCAGAGCAGCAGCCCCTGGGTAAAATCAAGTGTGGCACAGCCAGGAGCCTCCACGGGCTGAGCACAGCTGGAAGAGGCACTCGGGAGCTGGGGCTGATGTGGCTGCACAAAACCCCTCAGGATGGGGGTGATGGGGTCGTTCCCAGTGGTGCTGACAGCAGCACGGGGAGGTTTGGTGTTGCTGGGCTGAACACAGGGGTGAGGAACCCTGGGCCCCCCTGGATGCTGAGTGTGGGATGTGGGGACCTCCACACCAAGCGCTGGTTCCTTCACCCAGGCTGCAAACAGGGCCTGGGGCAATCAGTGGGGTTTGAACAGAATATGGGAGCACACAAAGTTAATCCACGTCCTGTTATGGTCACACAGTGAGGTGTTCGCAGCCTGGGAAAAGAACAAATTCATAAAATCCTCATCGAATCATAAAATCCCAGAATGGTTTGGGGTTTAGGGACATAAAATCCCAGAATGGTCTGGGTTTTAGGGACAAAAGATCCCAGAATGGTTTGGGTTTTAGGGACATAAAGTCCCAGAATGGTTTGGGTTGAAGGGACACAAAATCCCAGAATGGTTTGGGTTTTAGGGACAAAAGATCCCAGAATGGTTTGGGTTGAAGTGACACAAAATCCCAGAATGGTTTGGGTCGAAGGGACAAAAGATCCCAGAATGATTTGGGTTTTAGGGACAAAAGATCCCAGAATGGTTTGGGTTGAAGGGACACAAAATCCCAGAATGGTTTGGGTTGAAGGGACACAAAATCCCGCCTGTCCCCAACTCTTCCCCTCCTGCAACACTTCCCATTTCAGGAGGAGAGATTATTGATTGTTGAGCTTGTTCTCCAGGCTGGCATGATTTATCTAAGCATTGCCAATAAACACCAGGGTGGGAGGCTGTTTTTCCAGCATTCCCACAGTGGAGCACTAGAGGAAACAATAACCAGCCCCGTGATTGTTACTGTGGGACTTCTCCTGCCAATTACACTGAGTTACAAGTTTCAGTTATGGGATGTAAAATAATTAACTTCATAAGGTCCAAGAAGAATTGCTTGCTCTCTATGAAGGATCTTCTTCCTCTGATTTTTTTTTTTTTTTTTTATGCCAACACAATGTATAACGACTGGAGTTTAAAACAACACTCTGCAGACTCCACAGAACTCAGTATTTCATCACTTCTGCTGCTCACCACGATTTTAATAACAAAAACAGGTTGTTAGGGTCATAAACCCCAGGTGAACATTCCCTTCCTGCCCACATTCCCGTGGCAGGAACAGGACTTCCAGCCAGAAGAGCACTGCATGAAAACAAGAGTGCATTTAGCAACAGCTCTGGGAGATTTGTCATATGAGTTTGAGTTTAATGAAAATAAAAATCAAATTAAGGATCTTGCAAAGTCTTCCTTGGGATTTTTCAAGTGATGAGATTTAATTAAAAGTGAGCAAGGAAAAAGGAAAGCAGTGCATGGAGTAAGAGGGATAACCCAGAACTGTATTCAGGACAGCGTGAGCAGAGACTGGGAGGAAGAATGAAGAGTGGGGAGCCCTGGTGGGGAAGGATTTTTCTCAGGGATGGTTTCACCTGAGAGCCTGGTCAGAGCAGTCTGAGGGATCTCTGCAGACTGGAGGAGCCTCCTCCTGCCCCTCTGGTTTAACTGGGATGGAAACGGGGGAGGGCTGGGACACAACAAACGGGTCCCAGGACGCTGTGGATCATTGATTTCTATAAAATTATGGAATCCTGGAGTGGTTTGGGTTGGAAGAGACCTCAAAGCTCCTCTCATTCCACCCCCTGCCATGGGCAGGGACACTTTCCCCTATCCCAGGGTGCTCCAAACCCCGTCCAGCCTGGCCTGGGACACTTCCAGGGATCCAGGGGCTCCTCCAGGAATCCTATCCCAGCCCCTCCCCACCCTCACAGGGAGGAATTTCTCCCTAATCTCTTACCTAAACTTCCCCTTGCCCATTTTGACTCAGACTCAACATACATTTATTGACTACTTTCAGCCCTAATAAATATCTGAGATGTGTAGCTGAAGGTTCAGATTACATTTTGGATCCAAACTAGGTCACACTTGCTTCCAAAGCCAAAAATAAGCTCTTATTCCAAAGCCACAGGATAAACAGAAGCCTTTCCATCATCATGGAGCATTCTTCAGCCTGATGTTCCTTTCAGAGCACAGACCCTCTCATGCATAAATGCCATGGTAGGACAAGGATTCAGGAGTGGCGGGTTAATGTAATAATGTTTTGCAAAATGAGAAAAATAATCAAATAAGCCCTCAAATGGAAATGTTGGCATTCACTCCCAACAGTGCAGTGTCAAAAAAAGGAGATTATAATTACCTCTAAGGCTCACAACAGCAAATGCTGTTTCCCACAGGAGTTTTACCTCCATAAATTAAAAAATATCCTCATTTACAGGTATTGGCTCCATTAAGCCCTGTGGAAATCCTGCACTGTGCAGAGCCCATAATCCCCCCTCAGACCTCGCAGCACTGGGGGTGTCCCAGCTGAGGAGCAGGAAAAGCTCTGTATCCGTGCAGTTCCCTCTCTCACAGCCCAGGATGTGCTGGGCAGGAATGACAGATGCCTGGGGATACTCTGGGAGCCCTCAGCTGCAGGATCTCAAAGCACATTCTGTGTTCTGGAAGAGCTGGAACAATCCCTCCTGCAACACCCCCAGTCCTGACTAAACCTGAGAGGACAGACCCAAATTTCCAGGGATGGGGCCTGGGCTCAGCTCAGGGGTTGGTTTTGCTCCTAAGTGAGACTCAAAGTCTTTTATTTGGTTACTTCATTCCTGTTGTGCAAGCCCAGGTGAAGGATCCCACTGTTCCACTTCGTCCCCAGGGTATTTTCTGGCAGCTGGACATGACCAGGGATGGAGATGGACTCAGGAATCTCATGGGATGGCTGCTCCTCTGCTCCGGCTCTGCGAAAAAACTGATGGGCTCACAATCTTTTCGGACAAGTCCCTCGTCCACCCAAATCCAGAGACCAGTTTTGGTGCTGAGTCTTCCCAATAACGCTTCACATTCTGCAGCTGCCCCCCAAATTGGCAATTTCCTCTCAAAAACACCAGTTTTATCAATTGCCTTTAAGATCAGAATTAAAGATGTGGAATTAAATAAAACCCACGGCAAAACAGAAACATCTCCCTGTTCCTTGCTCTTTCCCTGCTGACCTACGGGCTCCAGGAGGAATTTGCAAGTAATTGTGTGGCTTCTCTCCTTTGCCTCAGCTCCAGCCACAGCCTCAGCACTAATAAACGTATTTACAAGTGGTTTTTGCTCACTCCATTGAATCACCGTGCCCGGGGAGTGTTTCAAGGTCCTGCCTTCCCGCTGGGATTTTGGGAAGGGGCTGGCTGCTGGCTGCGGTCTCTCATTTAACCACCCAACCTTACCCTGCTCTTTCATTTGCAAACCCACAAAGGCGTGTGAAGCGTTTGAGTCATCTCTGAGTCAGCTCCTCTCAGCACAGAAACCCGGGGCCAGCAGCTGGAGAAAGGGAATTATTCTGGATGACGGAGAATAAACCATCCTGGCACGAAGGTCTGGGGCTGCAGGCACGGTGAGTCCTTCAGAGGTTACGTCATTTAAAGAGAAAGTGAATCCTCCATCAGCACTGGGAATAAAAGAGGGGAAGTGATGGGTTTTTCCTCATTACAGACCCCGAGGAGGAGCCAGCATTCCTCAGCCTCCCTGGAGCAGCAGGACCTGATGGGATCCCTCCTTGTGCTGCTGAGCCACAAAACATCACAGATGTCTTAGGAACAGAGAATGGTTTGGGCTGGGAGGGACCTTAAAGATGATTTCATTCCAAACCCCCGCCATGGGGAGCTGATTTGATCTTAATATGATCAGAAGGGTTGTGAGAGCAGTGTGCTCACGGGGAAGGGTGAAATGGTGGGGCAGGAAGGATCCACAGAGTTTTGGGGATAAAAACCACTCAGGGCAGGCTGCAGGAAGATGCTGCAGGTGGAAGGAATGAGGGAGGAGAAGGGTTTCTTGTAACTGGAAACCAGTGCTGGAGAGGCACTGGAGCCAAGAGCACAGCACAGGCCTCGTTCCTGGCATTGATTTTCCGTGGAAAGCATTCAGCCCTGATTGCAGCAGGTGTCAGAACAAACCCCTTCAATTAGATCAAGAGAGAGAGGCTCGACGGGGAGGATGAGAAAATCAAGAGAAGCCATTTCATGCCAGGCCTGCTTGGATCTGCCTCTGCTGGCCTCAGGCTCTGACAGATCCCAGCTCGTCCCACTGGGATGTTTGATTCCAGGTCAATGTCCTTGTTCCTCCTGCTCTCCTCTGCCGTGGATTCCTGACACTTAGGAAATAACCAGCTGGAGCAAAACTTCCATTTCCTCAGTTTTCCTCATTACCGCTTTGTAGGATTTTAAGTCTTCAGGCATCTGATAAATAAAAATCCTGCCTTTCTCACACAGCTCTGTGTCCTACACCCACCAACAAGCGAAAATAATCATTTGCTTATATGAAAACAAAAGTATACTCAAATAGTGTTTTTCTAGATGCCTGCTCACACTCCACGGTAGGAAATTAATTCCAGAGAGAATCTTGCTGAACTCCAAGGCCTGAAAAACTTTTCATCCTGTAATCATTTTTCAGAGGAAGGGAAAACAAAATACATAAAGCAGACAAATGGAAATATCACTAATCCCATCATGGCTGCAGAGGAAAGGGTAATAAAGAGGAAGATGACAGAGTGGAATTGTTCCACAGTGAATTTTCAGCTCAAGTTCTCTATCTCCTGAGCTTTCCAGACCACTGCCTCTCCTGGGGGAAGGAGCTCTGCTGCTGGCAGCCAAAGGTCTGCTTCCATTTCCAGGAGCTCTCACTGTCCCTCAGAGTTCGTGCTGAAGGAACAGAACAGCTCCAAGAGGGGAGAAAAGCTGGAGCTGCCACCACCATGTGGGACACAGGAGGATTTTGGGGTTCAGGCTGAAAGAGGGGAATTTTGGTTGGAAAAATAGAAGGAGTTGTTCCCTCTGAGGGTGGGCAGGCCCTGGCACAGGTGCCCAGAGAAGCTGTGGCTGCCCCTGGATCCCTGGCAGTGCCCAAAACCAGGCTGGACAGAACTTGGATGGACCTGGGATGATGGAAGGTGTCCCTGCCCATGGTGAGGGATGGAATAGGATGAGCTTTAAGGTCCCTTCCTAACCCAAACCATTCCAGGATTCTCTGCTTTGTGGG
>VXBU01014848.1:188792-205434 GCA_013400315.1 Bombycilla garrulus
TTTTTTTTTTTTTTTTTTTTTTTTTTTTTTTTTTTTTTTTTTTTTTTTTTTTTTTTTTTTTTTTTTTTTTTTTTTTTTTTTTCTTTTTTTTTTTTTTGTTGAATTGTAACAGGTTTTTGTTAATACAGAATCCCAGAGTCATTAAGGATGGAGAAGGCCTCCAGGATCAAGTGCAACCCTTGACCTAATCCCACCATGCCCTCTAAACCACACTGTGACATGAGGAACACAATTGCCAGCTTCCACAGAGGGAGAAATTCCCACCTCTGGTGGCAATGGAAAATTTTAGGAGCATTAAAATATGAACTTTAGGCACCCACACCCCATTTACACTGCGCACAGGAGAACTGGAATTAAACCCTGGCTTAACTGTGAGGAAAATGTTGAAATGCTTTGATGAATTGAGGTTCTTCAGAAGGAACAGAAACTCTCTTTTCATACCACAGCCTCAATAAACATCATTGACTCAGCTCCAACCATGAACCACCATTCATGCAGCCCTGCAACTGAGCTGTGGCCGTCTCTTCTTCCTCTCTGAAGGCTGTGGCTGGCAGAGGAGCTGAGCTGCAAAGAAATTACCCCCTCCTCCAAAAAAAAACCAAAAAAAACCCTCCAAATCAACCCCCAAAACCT
The DNA here is from genome assembly GCA_013400315.1 of Bombycilla garrulus. Classification (NCBI taxonomy): domain Eukaryota; kingdom Metazoa; phylum Chordata; class Aves; order Passeriformes; family Bombycillidae; genus Bombycilla; species Bombycilla garrulus. Next base: position 189,426 of record VXBU01014848.1, read on the forward strand.
AAATTTGCAATAGTCAGCAACCAACCCTGTCAGCAGACTTTTCACATCCACCAATTATAGCTCAGCCCCCCTTGCTCTGTCACTCAGGTATCACCTGCAAGATCAACCAGACCTTTATCCAAGTGTTTGGCATCTTTTCTTGCAGAAGGATTCAAGGGATCTCACAGAGAAAAGCTGTTCTTAGTTTTATTTTTCTGTTTTAAGTCTTGCTTATTTAAGAATATTTGTCTCAGTGGTTAAACCCCCAATGTTTTACCTGTTGCAAGGGAGAAAAAAGCAGCAACGCTTGCTCAGGAAAGTCACTAAAAAAACCTCCCAGGGGTCCAAATGATTTATTCTCTCTTTGGTCCTTCAGACTCCTCTTCTATTAAAAAATGGGTGAAGTTTAGCCCTCTGAAAATTAATTGCTGACAACTTCCTGCTATGATGTATCTCTCCAGAGGTTTTGTTGGCAACGGAGAGTCGCTGCTCTGCACATCTGCACTAAACAGTGTCTGCTGGCCATAAATCCCCCCCGCTCCCAGAGCTGTGCGTGCCTCTCATCCCGTATTTATTACAAATGGGAGAGAGAGGCAGCTGGAGAGGCAGGGCAGAGGGGAATGAGCCAGGCAGGCACTTCCCAGCCAGCCCAGAGCCCCAGCACCGGGCTGTGCCTCCAGCTAACGACGAGGGTGAAATGCAGACAGCCCGAGCTTTATTGATGATTTGGGATGGCCATCAGAAAGCCCAAACAATAAAATCGCTGAAATCGCTGCTTCATGCATGCGGGTTAAACCTCCTCCAGCTTTCCCCTTCATTTCATTTCCCCCCTCCCCTTCCACTTCAGGTAAAAGGAAAAAGCTGTTTTTGAGCAGAGCTAAAAAACCAACAATGCCACCACCAAGGAAAACCTGTCAAATTCCAAGCTCAGAGAGCTCAGAACTCCTTTTGTTCTTTTGAATGGAGCAGGAAAAGAAGTAATGCATGAAAAATGGAACAAGGTGTCAGTATTTATATCCACAAAGCCAAGGCAAAGGAACAGCTCCTTGATAATGGCTTTCCTGCCACCAGCCTGGGAGCCCTCAAAAGGAGGGATAAAAGCAGGGCATGATCTAAGCAGCTCAGCTCATGGAGAGAAAGAAACTCATCTGAGACACATTATTTGGCAAGCATGACCTTTGTTGGCTTGATGGGAATCTCATGAGCTGGGGTCTAAAGGTCTTTGGCCCCTGGGAGGGGGAGCAGCATCCACCACACCAGTGGATTTTCAGCCATGAAACTCTTGTTTCAATTTTCTCTCTGGTTAAGAGCTGATCCTTTGGCAGGTGAGGAGAAATGAGCAGAAAAACGTGGATGTAGCTCGGATTGACATTTTTGACTTGGCTGCTGTGAGTTACTTCCATTTCCTTGTCCCACCTCTGGCAGATTTAGCACTGCAATTCCAGGAGGGAATCACTGCTCCCGCTCAGCTGCCAAAAACTCAGCGCTCTCTTCCTCACCCACCACCTTAAAATCCTTTCTCAGCTCCTCGGGATCCACACCTGGGTGCAGTTGGGAGTGGAGGCCCAGGGTGGCACCACCCATCCCTGCAGAGGCAAAGCAGGGCTCCAAAGTCTCCAGCACTGAGTTTATTTTAAGGATAAGATCTTGCTCTCCCTTGCAGAAAGCAGACGCAATGAGGACATCAACCAGCAGGGAGGAAGGGTTGTTTAGTGTGCAAACAGGAATAATAATAATATTAAAATGAGTGATGAAGAATTCAAGTGGAATATCAGGGGAAATATCCACCACGGAGAATCACTGAGCTCTGCCAATCTCTGATGTGGAAAACTCTCCTTGGCGTGGTGAAAACATCAGCCCTGCCTGCTCCAAAGATTGCCCCAATTTTGCCCCAAATTTTGGGTCAAACCAAGAGCCATGAACCCTCCCAGCTGTGCTGTCCCGGTTTCCAGGGCTGAGGAGACCAGGGCAGTCTGAATCTCCTTCTCCTGCTCCCTCCCCGTGGAGAATCAGTTTTCTTTTAGGTGAAAGCTCCTGTCTTTGCAACCTGCAAACTCTGCGGTGTTTTCCAGCAAGAGCTGCCCCAGGAATATAAACCAGGCACATTTGTGCAGAAAGAATGACAGGATTAAGTTTTGTTTTATGTTTCCTTCCTCTCAGGTACTCTTGATGCCAAGAAGAGATGCAGATGCAGAAAGAGCAGAATTTGACTGTACAATAAAACAACAATAGTTCGGATGGAACCATTTTAGGAGCGAGAGCAAATTTACAAAGGAAAAAAAAACCCAACTTAAAATATAAATAGTTACAGCAGGAGCTCATCCCAAGGAAGCAGATGGTACAGTCTGTTTTTAATTGGTTTTCAGACCCAGTTGTAGAAATAAGAAGTGATAAACAGCATTTCTCTGTCAGGATCCAAAAGTATTTGAAACACTCTACCAGAGTTGAGTAATTGCAGGGGAATGTTCACAGAGGGATCTGAAGTCACTCTTTCAGTACAGTGTGGTCTTTATTTCTTTAAGTGAGTAGTGATAGGCCACATTCCTTCATATGAGAAGGAAAATAGAATCAGGAAACATGGAATGGTTTGGGTTGGAAGGGAATGTAAAGATCACCCATTTTCACTCCCCTGCCATGAGCAGGGATATCTTCCACTACCCCAGGCTGCTCCAAGCCCTGTCCAGCCTGGCCTGGGACACTTCCAGGGATCCAGGGGCAGCCACAGCTTCTCTGGGAAATCCATCCCAGCCCATCCCCACCCTCACAGGGAAGAATTCCTTCCCAATATCCCATCTGACCCTGCCCTCTGGTAATGGGAACCTATTGCCCCTTGTCCTGTCACAGTAACCTGTGTGCAGTCAGTTAGAATTCATCTCGTTCTGATTTTCAATTAGCATTTTTTAATTATCTCCTTATTTATTCCATTCCTTTGTCCCCACACACTCTCTGACAAATGAAGTCACACTGGCCAGGCCAAAGCTTGGGAGGTCCACAGACATCCCCCACAGCCAGGCCCCCAATTCCTGATCCCCTCTGTCAGGAACACATTCCCCCAGCTCTCTGATCAGCTCACAAGAATGAATTAATCAATCTCCAGCTCCTGTTTTGTAGAGCAGACAAAACAAAACGTTGCTATTCCCATTTCTCCCTGGGCTCACAGATGGGCTGTGACTTCGCAGGAGCATTAACAACCCCACCAGGCCCCTCGACCATCCATTATTCAGGGAAGGGAAGCGAGAGGCAGAGTTTTAAGTTCTCCCCAAATTCATGGCTGTGCCTGCAGTAATGACTTTGCAAAGGCAAGAGGAAGCAGAATTGTTCAGAACGATCCTTTCTCAGCCCAAATGCACAGAGACGGAATCAGAGAATAATTAAGGTTGGAAAAAACCTCCAAGATGATCGAGTCCAACCTTTGAAAATCTTCAAAATCTGCATGGTTTTAGTGCCTATCAAGAGAACTTTCTGCAGCCTTTCAAAAATTATCAGAACAGCACTTTTGGGGCAAAAATCGGCAGTTTGGCATACAAAGAATTTGTTTCCTTTTGTGTTGGAACAGGCAGTACAAAAAGAATGGTCTGACATTAACAAAGAAAGGCATTTAGGGTAAGTCAGAAACAAAGAATGGGTTTCCTTCCTGGTGGACTGTGAAGCACTGCAGGGAAAACAGCCCTGCCATGAAGAGAAATGCTAAATCCAAAGATTTTCTGGGAAAATGGCACCTCCAGCTCCAGCACTGAACCATCCCCAGCCCCTCCTGGCTGCAAACCCCCCAGCACAGCTCCACACCTCACAGCAGCCTCAGAGCACCAGGGAGGAACGGCCTTGGATCCCTGGAAAAGCAGGTGCTTCGGGCAATCTGTTCTATTTCAAGGAGAAGAAATCCGAGGAGGGGAAAAAGAAATACAAAAATCAATGATTCTCACTTGAAAAATGGTCACAAATCATAAATCCCATTTTGCACCGGCACAGCTGGGCTCGGTCTCTGCTCTCCCTGGTTGCAGGGGTGTCGAGCTCCTTGATTTCAAACATATTTTAAGGAAGAGCAGACCAGGCTGCTGGCAGCACACTGCACTCTGCTTTGGCTGGGCTGAAGACTTGGAAAAGCAGAGGGCTCGGGATTTTCACCTCCAGAGCTTCGGGCAGGGACCCTCAGCAGCAGCACAGCTCAGGGGTGCTCTGCCTCACTCTGGGACTGCACCAGAGACAGAACCACAACCTTGAGGAGGCTGGAAATGCCCTCCAGGGTCACCCAGTCCAACTTTGGGCCAAACTGTGCCCTCTGAACCACGCTGTGAGGATTTGGGACACTGGCTGTCCCTCACAGCCCCAGCTCTCAGCACAGCCACTCTGCATCCCCCACTCAGAGACTCTCATTCCCTCAGCAGCATCCCCTGGCCCAGCAGCAACATCTGCCAAAACATTTCCACAGCCCTTCCAAGAGGCATTCACGAGCCTCTCTGGCACAAACGCACACCTGGAGCCATTTCTGTAAAACCATTTCTTTTTAAACCCAGCAGGAGAGAACAGCTGTATTTTATAGGGTTTAGGCTTTATGGGGAGCAGTGAATTTCTTTAATTGCGGCGTGGCAAGAGCACAGCTCTGCTTCCCAACTCCAAGGAAAGGCTGGGAAAGTGTCTGAGTGTCGCAGGGCAAATTCCCCAGAGCGTGGGCAGAGTGGTGACGTTACACACATCCTCTCTTTTATTAAAAGCCTACAGTAAACAGGGATTTCATTCCATCTGCTTCTCTCAGTGCCCTCCCTGGAGGGCTCCCACGCAGGTTAAGGTGACAGGCACAGCGTGGTTGTGGCACCCAGCCAGGGTGCTGGGCTGGCTCCAACACCGAGGGACGCGAAAGGACCCAAATGTCACCTCCTGAGTTAAAAAACCTCACCACTGCAGCTCTGGAGCAATAAAAGAGCAGATGGAAGCAGGAGATCAAAGGTTGTGCTGCAGAGAGCGGCTTCCAGGAGAAGTTACTCAGCACCTTTTGACTTGCAAAGCATTTATTGTGGCAGGAGGGTTGGAGCAGAGTCCTGGAATCCCAGAACGGGTCAGGTTTGTGGGATCATAGAGGGTCACTTGCTCCAGCAGGGCCATCCCAGAGCACAGGCACAGCGGTGTGTCTGGAAGGTTCTGGAATATCCCAGGGAGGATCCACACCCTCTCTGGTCTCTGCTCCAGGGCCCACAGTAAAGTTCTGCCTCCTGTGAGGGGAATTGCTGGGATCAGTCCCTGCCTGTGGCTCTGGGGCCATTGCTGGGCCTGGAGCAGAGCCTGGGGCCTGTTCTGACCCTCCCTGCACACAGGGACAACCTGGGACAGACTGGGACAGACTGGGACACACAGGGACAGACTGGGACAGACAGAGACACACAGGGACAGACTGGGACAGACTGGGGGACACAGGGGGACACAGGGACACTCAGGGACACCCAGGGACAGACAGGGACACTCAGGGACAGACAGGGCTGAGAGCCCCTCTCCAGGCTGAGCAGCCCCAGCTCCCTCAGCCTTTCCCGGGCAGGAAGATGCTCCAGGCCCTTGCTCAGCTCCAGGAGCTCCTGTTCCTGCAGTGCTGAGGAGCCCCAGCCTGGAGCCAGCGCCCTGAGGACAGCACTGGGACACTGCAGCTGGGATTTGAGGTGCTCAGGGATCGTCCCCATGGATTTCAGTCCCAGCATCTGCAAACTCTGCTGCACCCCAAGGCAGCTCCTCCAGCCTCACTGACCCCTGCAACCCCCCTGCCGATCCCTGGAGAGGCCAGCAGGGCTATTTATAGAACACCTGATTGCATTTCTCCTGGTACCCCCCCTTTCCCATTACCTCATGTCTAGGGCTTGATTTCAATCACAGCCCTATTTTCACATAAAACCCCGGCTATTTTTAGGGCTAAGTAAGTAAATGGCTCATAAATAGCTTCTTGATTCCTACCAGTTCATGTTGCTCTTCCATGTCCTACTTCTCTCCTCTGAAACTTTTGTCCCTCCCTGGTGACAGCGTGTCACAGGGAGCTGTGCCCTTAAGTGTTTTCTAAGGAGGGAAGTCAGGGAGGGAAAGGAACCAGGTTCCTGTAATTGCCTCAGCAAACAGCCCAACATGCACTCAGACACCAGGATTAGGGGCCCTGGGTGACAACTTAATTTCACACCGCTCATGATTAGACCTGGTAGGAAAATTGATTTCTTTCCCCACGCTGCCCACATTCCAGTTCAGAACAAGCCACCCAAACTTTTCACAAAGGATAAATTGATAGAGGGAAATTAATTTCAATTGACACAACTCGGGTTTTCTTCAGCTAATCAAAGGCAGCCTCCTAATTAGAGCAGCTTGTAAACAGCAGAGGGAAAATACAACTGCTGTCCTCTCCTGATGCTTCCCACCTGGATGGATTTACCACCCTGCTCAGCCTGCAGGAGGAGGATGTTCTGCTGCATGAAAGGGTATGGAATGATCTGCTGCAGGGCTGGGGGAAGGAAGGAGCTGGGTTGTTCCTGCTGGGCAGCCCCCAGAAATGTGGATCAAAGTCACAAACACACCCTGGGTCCAAGAAGTCGGGGCGAGGGTTGTCTGGGAGTTGGAATATTTGACACTGGGAAACAGGGACCAGCCCCCTTCCCTGCCAGTGCTGCAGGGAGCGCTGTCCTGGCAGACTGTGGCACTTGGGGACAGTTCTGCCACTCCAGGCTGGATCCTTTTAGCCCCTCGAAGCTGAACATCTCCCCCAACATCCATCCCCAGCAGCTGCAGCAGCTATCCCTAACCCCACACCCAGAGTTCTGTGATCCCATTGTTTATTTCAGGTCAACCTTCTTTAAAAAAGCCCAGCCTGACCCCCCAAACAGGGTGAGAGCGGCCTCCCCTAACCCTGAGACCTTTTAAGTTTAAAAAAACTTTAAACACTGAAAAATACACCAAGCAGCAGCCAGTCCAGGAGAAGAAACTTGTTCATAATGGTGACAGCAATAAAACTGCAGCACGATTTGCTGCTCTGTGCCACGCATTTGTTTGGAGTTAATCTTATTTGCTTTTGGAGGCTTTCTCAGGTTTTCAATAAGCAGAACATGAAAGCAGTGACAGGTTCAGCAGGTGCCTCGTTCCAGCAGGGAAATCCTGCTCTGGCAGGGAAGTGCTCAAACCACAAAGAATATTCTGTGTAAATTCCCCAGCACAGGCTGCTCCCACATTTCTCTGTGCTCCCATCCCATTCTGAGGAGAGGAATGCCTGGGGGTCACCCCAGCTTTGCTTTGAGGTAGGCTGAGCAATCCCCACTGCAAATCTCTGCTGGCCCAGGACCCCTCAGCTGCCCCAGGTGACACCGTTTCACAAGTTGTGTCACTGTGCACAGTGAGGGGAAAAAAACCCCAAACAACTCAGGGCCATGGAGTCTCCAGAAACATTTTTGGGACTGCAGAAAGTACAGGCAGCTGTAATTATGTCTCATCTGAGCTCTCTGTCCCAGAAAAGGGCTATCAACAACTTTTCAGGTGACAACTTTATTTGTATATTTATTCCTAAACCCAGAGAGCCGTCCTAGAGAGGTGCCAAGTGACATTTGATGTGGCATCCTTAAGCTGAGAGGGATTGCTCTACAGTTTGCAACTTACTGTACATGTTTGCTTGTCAGGGAAGGCTACGAACCTATTTTAATTAAAAGTGGAGCTGGGGACTGACAGCTGAGCTGAGCTGCTTTGAAAAGAAGTGCTGAGAAGAGTGTGGAATGAGTTTTAAGTTTCTAAAATAGCCCCATGTTTTATATCAAAGGGAAAAAGGAACATCCCTCAATGGCATTTTACACAGTGACACAGGACAATGGAAAGGCGAAGGTTCGGAATAATTCCAGTTGGAATCAACTCCCCTGTGGGATGTTTGCTTTACCAGCCAGATGCCCAAGGCTCCTTACACTCCTTACACAAAAAGCACAAATCCCCTTCCTCCCCCCAACCATCAGAACCACGGGGCAGGGAGAGGGAGAAGAAAATTCCTTTGACTTGATACACTTAAAGTGAATTTGGCATTTTAAGGAATTTAAGGAATGCACTTTTCCATGGACAATGAGTTGAAAGTGAAGCCCTGGGCTCCCCTGCAGGGAAGGGAAGGGGAAAGGGAGGAATTTAATCTGCTGCTGTCCTTTGCTGACCCCAAAAGCAGGGCTGGGGACCACCAGTGACTCTGCCAGCCACAGTTTGGCCACAGCTGCTCCTACAGAAACATCTTGCACCAGCTCTCCAAGCACCACCTAATTGAAACATAAAACCACACTCCAGCTTTTTTATAGCATATACAAATACTGCTTCTCCTCCTGGAACATTTGAACGTTCAGGAGGAGAGTGTGGATCAATAATTCTTCTATTAGATAATTGAAACATGCCTCTTGATTTACACTAATGCACTTGTTAAGCAATAAGTGATGGGGCTGTGGGCAGGTCTGCAGTGCTGGAGCTGGGCTTTGATTCACGGGCTGGGATCAAGTGAGGGGCTGGCCCAGCTCAGCCAAGCCCAGCTTTGCTTTTCGGAGGGCTTTACCCACCCAACATCTGCCTGGGCAGCTGGAGCCATCAGGGCAATAAAGTCTGACTCTTGGATTTAAGGGGTCATTCTCTCTGCTTCAATAAAAAGCATTTTTAAACCTCTGCCAGAGACCAAAGAGCCCAGAAGAGGCTCCTTCAGGCAGCCCTGGTGCTGATTCCCCTTTCAGAGCCCCTGCTGACCTTTCAGAGCCCAGGACAGGTCCCACACTCAGCGGCCCAGGAAGCCCTTCCCGAGGTCCTCAGCCCAAATCCAGAGCAGGGTGAACAGCCTTGGGAAGTCCTTCCCCTGACACACAGCAGGCCACGCCAAGGCCCAGCACTCAGCCAAGCAATTTGGTTCATCAAAGACAAACATTTTGGCAGAGCCTGGAGGGAGAGGGGAATGCCTGAATCACCAGGGACACTGCAGCAGCTCAGCCCTGGCTCGGGGCTCGCTCGGGGCACAGCTCTCATTGACTGCATCACTCCTGGCTCAAACTCCGTGAAAAGTTCAGCTCAATTGTACTTTCTGGAAAGTTGAGCCATAATCAATGCACGAGCAGGCAGGCTGGTTCTGCTCCAGCACAGGCAGGATTAATTCCCATCGGATGAGAAGCAGCAGGATCTGTCTTGCACTCATTAGCGCGTTACTCAGCTCCTCAAGGAGCAAACACTTCATGTGCCATTTCTGGTCAGAACTGCCTGATCAGTCATCCCCAGTGCCTCAGGGGAAGTCATAAACGTAGGACTTTCACTCGCTGGAAGGGGTGGGTGGAAACCTGATGCTCCAAGGTCTGCCCAGAACAGGAAACAAAAGCTGCCGGGAAGGTTCACCTCGAGCTGGCTCACGCATCACCTGCAGCAGGAAAGGACTTCAAAAGCTGTGCCCAGAGGCGCTGGCAAGCACAGCTACACAAAGCAGGTTGTGAAGATCAGCTCCAAAAAGGCACCTGAGCTGTGTGGCTTCACCCCAGCCCTGCCTTTGCCTGGTTTACCCAGCAGCTTGTCCGGAATCAGATTGGATAACCGAGTAAATCCCTGCAATCACACTGCCTGGAGCAGAACAGTGGTTGTGGGAATCCAGGACACAGGAATATCTCCTGTGCCTGTCCTGAGAGGTTTTATTTCTCAGGAGAGCACAGCTTTTAGTCTTTGGCCATGGAAAAAGCTGCCAGGACTTTGTGAGAAGTTGAGTTTTTGTAAGTGTATATAGTAGATAATATTGTAGTTTATCACAGGGTGAAATAGTAGATTTTGGGTTCTTTAGTGTGGTAGTAGTTGGATCAAGATGGAGGATTTTGAGTGCTGACTCAGTTTCTTCTTCATCTCCTCCATTTTCTGCAGTGTTGGTGGCACAGTGATTGGTCAGACAAAGTCACAATGCAGATGTTACGTGACTGAAGAATAATTAGGAATTGGTAGAAAAATAAAAATATAGTACATGTTAGGTACATTGTAAAACTCAATTGAATAAGGGATCTGTATAAAAATCCTTGGAATCGTCCATTTTGTGTCTTGCTGGCACCTGTCACTGAAGTGTGCAGGGCCTGTTGTCACCTGAGGCTCTGAACTGAGATAAAGAAATAATAAACAATTGCAGAGCGAGGCCAGTGAGTCCTGTTTGTCTCATTCCTGGTTCCTGACCCTGGCACAGACTTTTCACAGGGGATTCCTGGTAAGGGATCCTGGTGTGGGAGGTGAATCCCACACTGGTGACCTGTGGAGCACAGCTCACCCCTGCCTGCCAGCACAGCCTCCAGCTCCCCCCGAGGATCCCTTCACCCTGGATTCACTGGGGGACAGCGGGAGGACAATGCCACGATTTTCCTGCCCTCTGATAACAACATGCAAATGAGCTCAGGCATTGAGGTGAAGCTTCCAGGCAGCCATGGGAGGTGTAATTAATCCCTTGCTTATTAAAGCCTGTGGCATCTTAAAGAAATGCTGACAGCATTCCATGAGCAGTCATTCCATAAGCACGAGCCCTTCCCCACCCTCTCCTCCCAGCTTTCCCCGAGCAGGAGGCATCCAGGGCCTGACTTGTGAGAGCTGGGCTTTTAAAGCAAGGTAAAAACAAAAAAAAAAAAAAAGCAAGGTATGTTCGGGACATGTGGCAGAGATGTCACCAGCTCAGGGTTCACCCATGCCACTTGAGGGAGAGGATTCAAATATGCATCCCTCAGATGATTGGCTCAGGTTGGTTTAAAGGCTTTTCAGTGCTTCGTATTTTCCTCCTTTCCTTTTCTTTCTGAAAGAGAAAAGGATGAGGAGTCACCTTTTTCCCCTTTGGAGGACCCCAGTGCTCCCCTCCCATTCCCACCCAGCCAGGAGACAACCCAGGGATTTTTTCCACATCTCCTCCCACTCCCCTGCTTGTCCTGCTGAAGAAGCACCCATGAGCTCACAGCTCAGGACAGGAAGGTGCAAGGAGACACCCCAAGGAAATTTGAATCATTGGAGCCAGTGGAGAATTTGTGCTGGGCTCCCCTCACAGCACCCCAGCCCTCCCAGCACAGCAGGCACCAACGATTGCACCAGCCTGGAGGGTTTCCAGCTGATGCCAAAGCCCAGCTGGACACAGTTATCTCAGTCTAAGCCTAATTGTGCACAAAAAAATAAACCCAAAAAGCGAAAATCTGCATGTGCTTCAGTGACCAACTACTGTGAGCAGGCAGGGCCGGGGGATCTCTTCCCTTTCTCTGCTTCAGCAAGTGCAAGTAAATGCAACAACATCTCCTCAAGAACAGAGCAGAAGTCAGGACAAGTCCCTGCAGCTGCAGGAATGTGTGGGAAGGTCCCAGCAGACTGTGCAGGTTTTATATCTCAGCAAGGAATGTGGGAGGTTATCGTGACAATTAAAAATTCAAAGAGCTGGCAGAGCTGCACTTCCCTTCAGCAGGGCACAGATCCTGGAGTTAAACACAGGTGTTTTAATGAGAAACCTGCATTAAGTGAGGTCTGGGCAGCACACAAACAACTGCTGACAGGAACTGAGAACACTGAGGATCCCAGCATGGTTTGGGTTGGAAGGGACCTCAAAGATCATCGTGTTCCACCCCCTGCCATGGGCAGGGACACCTCCCACTGCCCAGATTGTTCCAAGCCCTGTCCAACCTGCCCTTGGACACTTCCAGGGGTGGGGAGTCAATCATGGCCAGCCCCAGCCTTCCCAGGAGCATCCTGAGCCCAGGCCCTGCCAGTGGCTGCAGGAGAGGGGAGAACAACCAGAGTCCTTCCTCCTTAACGAGGCTTCAGTATTAATTGATGATTAATACAATTAATACTGAATTATTGTATTAATAATTCAGGGCCAGCAGTGGATCAGCTGAGCTGGAAGGGGTTGATGTGTTGCTCAGAAACGATCCAGCACTGATGGGTCCGACAGGGTGGCACCAAACCCGTGGTGTCACGGTGGTGGCAAACACCTCCCTGCACAGGTCACCTGGGGTGGCAGCTCAGCTCTGGGCTCTAAAGGGGAGCAGGGACACCAGGGAAGCTGCAGAAGTGGCTTTGAGCCAGGCTCAGGGCTCCAGTGCCTGCTCTGCTCTCCACACAGAGGAGTTCACAAAAATACCCCCAGGCATCCGCCTTGCAGACACAATCTGGTCTCCCTTTTTTTTTTTTTTTGGACATCCCAGGAGTATCCCCTTCCCTGTCACTTTGCTGGATCAGCTTCTGAAGTGATACTTACAGGAGTTATTCATAAAGTGAACAAGGGGTTTCAGAGTGGAACATGAAATTGCTTTTATCCACTGCACAAAATGACAAATCAGGCGGCAGCACTGATGACTCCCTGGGAAAATCCACCTCCAAGAAGGCTCCAGGAGGTTTCCTAATGCAGTGAGGGAAAGCTGCTGGGAAGGAGGGAAGCGAGACAGGGGTCAGGAAGAGCTGCCTGATCTCAAACACGCTCCAGAGCAAGTGTTCTCAGCTTGTTTGCTAATCTCTTGTGACCAACTGCTGAACCAAATCTTCCTTCCTGGACAGAGAAGGGGAGAAAAAAACCAAAAAGAGCAATACTTCAGCAATAAATAGGATGTCAATTAAACACGAGAGCATTCACCTGCACAACCAGCTTGAGGAAGAGCCAGGACTCACTTGCTGTGATCCCCAGGGAGATGAAATGTCTGAAAGCCCCAACAAGCAAAGAACAGCTTTCACAATGCGGTCACGGTGCATCTCCTCTTAGCTAATTGTTTCTTTTTATTTAGATAAATAAATAACAACTGTCACTGTGGCTTGCAAATGGATTTGATGAGAAAAATCTACAGGATGAGTTAATTCACAGCGCAGATCCCAAGGCTCTGTCCCTGCCCCACCTTGTCTGGCTGAGCGAAGGCAGCTCAGATCACCTGGACATTTTACAACTCTCCAGGGCCCCCAGCAGCTGCAGGAGTGTAATTCCTCAAATTTTTGTCCAAAGTCAGAACTCAGAACTTTCTCTAAAGGAGGTCCCTTGCACAAATATGGGCAGGGCCCACATCCAACCTCGGCCAGTTTGCATTGCCCAGAGATGGGGCTGGGATTCTCTGCTCCAGAGCTCCTCCAGCTGAGCAAAAACTCATCCACCTCAGAGTGTGGGTGTCCTAGGTTACAATGTAGAAATATTCCAGAGGGTCTGTGTTCTATCTCCATCTTTATTAACTGTTAAACCAGGAGGGGCAGTGTTTTCCTTGCCTCCTCCCCCCGGACCATCTCCTGTTAATGGGCCATTAACACCTTGCCCCATGAGTCACAGATAACTCCGGGAGCCATTTGTGTTTAATGGGCAATTAAGGACCCACCACATGACTCATTAATGACATCAGCCCACTGTGAGAAGCTCCGCCCAGGGGAGGAGCCAAGCATTCCCACCTGGATATAATCTGGGTTTGGGACAGAACAAGCAGCCCAGCATTTCCACCTGGATATAATCTGGGGTTTTGGGCAGAACAAGCAGCCCAGCATTCCCACCTGGATATAATCTGGGGTTTTGGGCAGAACAAGCAGCCCTTACCCACTGGTTTCCAGAGAACAAGAGCTACCAGACTTCTCTACAGGATCAACACTTCAGCAAGATCACCTCATCTGGACTGCTACCACCACCCTGACTGGCAGGGTGTCAGGTTGTATTCTGACTCTGTCAGTGGTTTTTCTTCTTTAGTACTTGCATGTATTTTACTTTTTCCTATTAAATTGTATTTCTGACTTGGAGTCTCACTGGTTCTGCTTTCAAACCAGCACTGTGGGCTTCCAGAGCTTCCCCAGGAGAGCCTGACAGAGCTTCGCTGCAAGGAAGTGCCTGGATTCAGCCAGAGCCTTGCTGGAGCCCTCTGCAGATTGATGCCAGGCTCTGGTGTGACCTGTTGGGCACCTTCACTCTGGGCCATAAAGCACTTTGGGACAACCCTGTCCCTGTGTGTGTGTCTGCAGCAGCACCCGCAGGCTGTGCCATCCGCCTGGCAATGGTGAGCTGAGCAGACAGATGCACACATGGACTGAAATTGCAGCTCCTGGGCGAGATCCAAAACACAGGTGGTGATTTCTGGACACTGGATATGTTATCTGCTGAAAAGCAGAAATTACAGTGATCAACCAGAAAGGAGAATAATCTTCCTTCCATCATCCCCCCCTCTGGAAACGCTCAACAGGTCAGCTGCTTCCGAGCCCGCCCTGATCAATCACTGCAAACACTAAAAGCAGGGAGATATCCTCCTTCCAGCCATTTGTCAAGTGGAACCTGGCAGCTTTTAGTCCTTTTATTAGTTCTGCTTGTGAGAGAAATTCACTTGAAGCCAGTGCTTAATGCAGTGAGGACACAGCACATATTTCTGTGGGAGAGAGAGCTGTTATCCAGCTGAGTGCAGGGGTGGGAAGGGGATTAGCAAAGCCCTGGGCTGGAAGAGAGAGGAAGAGAGGGTGTCCCTTGCCTCGACCTGCTCTCCTGGACACACATTCCTTTATGCTGCACTTCAGCCTCTGCCTGGAGCGTATTACAAGTGGGGAAAATGGAGCAGGTGTGTGGTGGTGGAAGGAAACAGAGCGAGCCCAGCACAGGCTGTGTGAGCTGCACCTGCTGATTCACCTTGGGGGAATCCTGCATGGAAAGAGAGCATCCAGAGGTGCAGCAGGGGTGGTGTCACAGGCATCCCACCACCTTTCCATCTGCCCAAGTCCACCCAGACTGCCTGGCATGGATCCTGAAGGCTGCAAAAGACTCCCAGGATCATCAAGCCCAACCTCTGACCTAATACCCCCATGGCCACTAAACCACATCATGAAGTGCCCATCCCTGTGTCCCTCCAAAGTGTTTTTTTCCCAGTGTTACACACAGCCCCAGAGCAAGATCAGCTGTTCCTAAACCCCCTCCAATATTCTTTAAGCCTGGAGAATTCAGGCACAAAGGGATTAAGAGAACTGCCCAGAGACTGCACAGAGGAGTGCGTGTCAAATTTGGGAATGGAACTTTTATCTCTTAAAAAACCTCTTTGGATCAGTGCTCTGTGGTTTATGTCAAACCTTTTTTGACTACACAGCAGCTGCTGGAGGGGTTTGGGCTTTCCCCTCCCAGGCATTTACACTGTGATCAGCACTGCTGCTGCAAAGCCAGCGCTTTTCTAACCCCCAAAAGGAGCGGTGCTGGAAGAGCAGCGGGAGAGGAGGATCACGAATGGGACCCAGCCCGCCTGGGACTGCTCCCCGCTCCCTCCTCGCTCACAGCTCTCGTTATTTTCCAGCAAGGGCAGCCGTGTTCTCCTCTCTCTCACTTGTCAGCACGAGCTGACATTTGAGCTGTGCTGATGAGACCTACCAGGGTGAGACACATGTTTGTGGTCGCTTTGGGCGACCAACTGCCAAGGCCTTTAACTGCTCCTTTTTGATTTTCCTGCCCAGCCGAGCTCTCTGCTTGCCTGGAACTCGGAGCCACGCTGCCTCTGGGGATCCGTGCAGGAGCAGGGGCTGCTCCCACCTCAGCCAGGCTCTGCTCAGCTCTGGGAAGGGGCTGATGCTTTTCTGGGGGTGCAGAGGTACTGGCTCGGGGGTGGCTGTGTCCTGCTGCACGCTCTGTTTGTGGGGAGCACAGCCACGCTCAGCTGCCTCTGTCCCATCACCAGCAATCCTGATCAACACCAGGCAGGGATCTGGCCCCAAAAATCCCTTTCTGGCCTGAGGCACATGAGAACATTGTCAGGATAAGCTCTGCCAGAAGCTGTGATTGTGACGCCACTCTTGGGTCCCAGTGGCATTTCCCAGTGAGGATCTGGGACTGACTGGGCAGGGAGAGGGACACAGGATGAAGGCTGCAAACCCCATCCCCCGGCTCTGGTGCAGCACTTGGACAGCGTTTAACATCAAACTCTGTCTGAGCTGCTGTCAATCAACAAATTCACAGCGCCTGAGCCAGCCACGTGTCACATCCCCGATCCTGTCACACCCCAGATCCTGTCACAGCCCGGATCCTGTCACAGCCCGGATCCTGTCACATCCCGGATCCTGTCACATCCCAGATCCTGTCACAGCCCGGATCCTGTCACATCCC
>VXBU01014848.1:205620-243192 GCA_013400315.1 Bombycilla garrulus
CATCCCGGATCTGGTAACATCCCAGATCCTGTCACATCCCAATCCTGTCACATCCCAGATCTTTTCACATCCTGGATCCTGTCACATCCCAGATCCTGTCACAGCCCGGATCCTGTCACAGCCCGGATCCTGTCACAGCCCGGATCCTGTCACAGCCCGGATCCTGTCACATCCCGGATCCTGTCACATCCCCGATCCTGTCACATCCCAGATCAGTGGATGGGGATGCTGTGGTGGTGCTGCTGTAACAGGAATTTGCAGCCACAAAACACTTCAGGCCCAGCTTGATTCTGCTTTGCACATTCCCTGACAATTTACATCAGTGCATAAATCAGAAATAAAGCAGAAATTCTCATTTCACTTTCATGGACGGGTTTCATATTCATTTTGCAGGAGTATAAACGACAGCACAAGATGTGAGATGAAGGAATCTTTAAGGGAGAGATCCCAGATGATTTAAACCAGTGGAAGTGTGACTTATGTTGAAGGAAGCCCCATAATCGTGACCGAAGAGAGAGGGAAATAATAAAATGAAAAAGATAAACCCACAGCATCTCCAGACCATCTTCCTTAAGTCCATCCAGCTCTAACACTCCCAGAAAAGACAAATAAATATCATATATAAATATAAAATCCAGCCTGCCCTGTGTGAACACTGATGTATGGCACAGATCGAGGACAGCTTGTTTTTCCCAGCCCTACTCGGAGCTGTGAACGATTTCTGAACTGGAGCTGCTCTAATTAGTAAAGAACATTTAGGTCAATTACATCAGCGTGCTGGCCACTACAATTACTGTTATTAATTGTATTCGATTGCACATTTGCAACTATTAAATACAGTATCTCTCGAGTACCTGTGTGGAGTTTCAACCCAGCAGAAAACAGGGAAAAGTATTTAACACAGAGAAATGACCAGGTAATGGCAGGCGAAATCCACCCCAGCCCCATGCATCATTTATCTCCTCTCTGCGTGTGCCTGGACGATCCAGCACATGAGAGACTCAAAGGATTTGTTTTCCTTCATCCTCTTTTCTCTCTGGACCAAAATCCTCTTCCCTCAGCTGTCCTGTACATGCTGAGGCTGCTCGACCGCCCGGGCACGTGGGCAGCACCTCACAAGGGCAGCACAGGTGATTTATGTCCCTCCCAGGGGCCAGAGCACTAAAATGCTGCTTTGTGGAGGTTCTGGCCCAGCTTTCACATGGTTACAAAGGCTCGTCCATTCCCTCCTCCCACAGCCAGGACTTTACACTACTTAAAAAAGAAATTCACTTTGAAGAAGTGTTTCTGTGTCCTACGATGTTAAACTGCTAATGGGAAAGGAAATGTATTCATGATTCACTGTATAAAAGCAGCCTTGGAGGAATGCAGATTGTATTTTCCCTCTGCAAACATTTGATCATCCCAATAAAAGAGCGGCCCCACCTTTCCCACCAGCTCCGTAAATCACGGGGAATGGAAACAACAGGTTTATGGTTGTCACGACGGTCGTTACCACCGCGTTTTATGGGTTCTGGAGAGAGGGGGGAGCCTGTTTATGGGCACGAGGTGCCTCCTGAAGGACTGCGGGACTCTCTCGAACTCATCCTGCTGCTCGAGTCTCTGTTTAATATGGAAATGATGCTCCTGACTCAGCCGGCCCCTCCCGGGCTCCAGGCTCGCCTTCCCGGCAGTCCTGCATGGCCAGGGAAGGAGCAGAGCCCCTGTGAGTCCCAGCTGTGCTCCAGCCCTCATGGAAATCCCTGCCCTGGGATCTACTGGAGCACCCACACACCTGAGCCCCTTCAGGGGACAGCTCTGAGCTGCTGCTGTTAGCATTAATTAATTCCACTGATTGGGATTTGAGCTAACTGCAAGGATCAAGGCCATGTTCCACAGCTGCAGTAGAAGGCAGCCTCAGACCAGGAGTGGTTTTCATCACCATGTCCTGTTCCCTGCGGAGCTGGACACTCATCTGCCCCATGCCCAGGAACGATAAAATATCCTGAATTGGAAGGGACCCACCAGGATCCTCAAATTCCAACTCCTGGGACCAGCAGAATTTAATTCCTGGAGGAATCCACCTGAGACACCAACAGCCCTTTGGAAGGAGATCACCTCTTCCCAGGCATCTCCAGAGGCAGCTGGCAGCGACCACCCCCTGCTTTTACACCACCTGAAATGCGGCGCAGCATTTTGTACCTGCAGTTTACTCTCAGCTTCCAAACCTCCAAGGAAACGCCGTCTGCTGCCTGGGCCATAAATAAGGCCAGCGAGTGCTGAGCCAGAACGTGTGGCAGTAATTTGGGTGATGATTTAAGGTCTGAACGCTCCTCCCAAAGCCTGCTCACCCTGACACAGCCAGGAGCTCGTGGGACAGCACCACAGGGACCTGTGCCAGCTGGGCTCACACCGTCCCCTCCACCATCCCTCCCTCCACCCCTCTGGCTGCAGGAGCTCTGTGCTCCTCCACCAGAGCATCCTTCTCCCTTTCTCCACAGGATTTCGCCCTCTGGAATGAGTCTGTTCAGTGAAATATCCGTATCGTAACCCTTGGAAATGGTTTTGTTTTACTGGAATCTCCTGCCTGTTTCATGGCCAGCTCTGCAGATGAGCTGACAATAAAGGAGGAGGAAGAGGAGTGTTTGAGAGGGGCTGAGCAGCTCCAGCTCCTGCCAACCCAGTGCTTCCCAAGGAAATGCTCAGCATCTGGCAGGATTGAGATTTTGCATGTTTTTTTAAATTCTTCACCTCCTTTTTTTACAGTATAAATGAAGTTTAGCAGCAGAGCGAGGGTGCAGTGGCGCTCAGGGCAGGACGTGCTAATGAGCTGCAAGAGCAGCCTCCCTGTCCACCTCGCCTCCTGCCTTTTTTGCATTTTAATACTTAGCCTTTTCTAAAAATAGCCCCAATTCTTAGTCCTTTTAATACAGCCTTCATAAAAAGTAGTTCTTAATGTCCTCTAAAAGCTTTGCTTTGGATTTAAGAAGCTGGACAAAGTGGCCACGCAGGAAGTGGCAGCAGAAACACCGAGCTCCTGGTGCAGGCCTGATCTCAGAGACTGAGCACAAACATTCCCCACAGGGTAATGCGAAGCACAGCTGCCTCAGTAAAATAATGAAGATAATAAATCAGGCGGCCGTTTAGCACCTTTTTCCCAGTGGCTGTTCTCCATCTTCCAACAGGGAGGGAAGGAATGACAGATGGAAGCTGAGCTGAGCCACGGGAACAGTGAAGAAGCGTTTCAGAGCAGGATGTGTGAGGAGCTCTCTGCCTGCTCTCCCCAGCTCGGTGACACCAGCTTTGCATCAGAAAGGGGTTCCTGCACCTGAAATTTGGGTTCCAATCCCACAAGTGCTTCTGAAAGGTTTTCCCCCATAACCAGGTGCAGGTGTTGGGTTCTCTGAGCAGTTCCTCACTGGTTTGATGTTCTGGGCTCATTCCTGCCCCTCCTGAGCCAGGGTGGGGTACGAGGACAGGACCTGACCCAACTCCCTGGGCTGTTTCTGAGCTCAGTTTAACAGCTCTGCGCCTCTTTGCAGGGTCTGTGCATTCTGGAAAGTCACAGATCTGCAGAGGGGGTGCTGAGAAGGCCTGTGAGTGACTCAGGCTCATGGAAATAAACAGCTTCAGAATGGAGACTGAAAAGATTAATCTCTTTAAACTTATCAGGAAGAAATTCAAAGGTAATTTGATTACAGTGCACAAACACTTTCACAGGAAGAAACTATCAGATACTGAGGGCTCTTTAACCTGGCAGAGATGAGCAGAGACAGAGTCTCTTAGTGGAAATTAAAGGCAGGCGAATTTGCATTCAAAATAATGTGTGGTTTTTGATTTCTTTTTCAATGGGGTAGTGTATCAGTGAACAACTTTTGGGTCTCTTTGCAAAATACTTCTTGTAGGGAGAAACTCAGAGAAACCAGAGCAGGGATCTCCAGTCCACAGTCAGAGCAGTGGGGATGATTTTACCCTCTGTGTGAGGGGTTTTGGACCCACCTGGGCTCATGTGGGGCAGGTGAGGAGATGTTCATCCATGGATTTGTGTTCTCAGAGCTGAGGGAAACCAACGGCAGCTGGGGAGCAGAGCCAAGGAATCCACAGGCTGGGATGATGCTGATTCCAGAAGAAAAAAAAACAAATGGGAAGAGGAAAACAAATGGGAAGAGGGACCCCCAGCAGCCACCCCGGCACAAATCCCAGGATCACCGGGATCAACACTCCAGATGTCCTGCCAATGATGCTCCTGTTTGGCAGGATTCCACTCAGGAATGGAGGCACTTTAGAACCGATTATTTCCCTCCACAGCAAATTAGCAACAGAGTTTGGATGTTCATTGACAGGAAAATCTTCACATCCTTTATGTACTCCTGGGTGGCTTCCCCCTGAATCCAGATATCACATCATTTATTTAACTTAGAGAATAAAGTAATTAATACCAGGGAGTTCTGACTGCTTGGCAGGATGTGCTGTTACAGCTAACAAATTTTATGTCTTTAGGCTTCACGGCAGAACTTGATTTAATTTGTCCCAAGGTTAAGAAAGACGGCGAGGAAATTTGATGGCTCCAGATCACAAATTCACTCCAATTTATCACCTTCACCGTGTGGCGTGGACAGACACCTCTTCCAGGTGGAGATGGCAGAAGTTTACTCAATCATCTTTGCTTTAATCCTGCATTCATCCATTATCTGCCACCATATGTCCCAAATATTCCGTGTCTCCCTGGGAGCTGCCTCCAGCCATCCCCAGCCTGCCCTCCACATCCTTGGGGTGAGGACCCCCAAAATTTTGGGATTATGCAATTAAGACATAACACAATCCCAAGGAAATCTAGGGAAGAGTCTTAACTAGACTGTCCCCCTAAAAGTTCTGTTTCAGTGGCATTTTAAAGAGTCAGGATATTCAACAAAATGTTTTGAATTGTGGAGCTTCTTTTGATTTTGGGGAGAGAAGAGAAAGGGAAAATGTCACACAGGGGCTGTTTCTTAGTCACATCCATATTGCTGGAATATTTTCTGTGGCTGGATTTCCTTCCTGAAATAAGAGAAAAATGGAATAATTTCATTGTAAACTGATGTTTTTTACAAAGAAAATCCAGGCTTGGAAAGGAATTCCCCACATACCCAACGTCAGCTTTGCAGAGCAGCAAGACCTCACCACGGAATTCTCTTTAGGACTCACCCAGTGCAGGGAATTTTGGAGCAATGAGGCTTTTAGAGACTCCAAACCCAGAGGCCTGGCCAGAATCTCACAGAGCAAAAAGGACTCAGAGTTTCACTCTCAGAGCTGAACACCTGGCCAGGAGGTCACGCTCAATTTGCAGAGCAGAGGCCACAACATCCCAACATCTTCCCAGGGGCCTGCACGAGGCTGCAGCTCGTGAGCAGCGTTAGCCAGCAATTATGTACCAAGAGAGGCCCCAGATGTGCAGGGAACGTGATAACAAAATGACCTCATTTATGGCATTTTCTCTCTCCCTCTCGCTCTCCCTCTCTCTTCTGTCTTTGTCCTTTAAAAAGTGAACATGAGGAATAAAGCTTTATTTTTAGAAACTAGTCCAGGTCTTAAAAAGCTGGAAAATGAAGCGCAGAGATTTCCATGGCACAAGGAAATGACACACTCTAGGCCAACTCAAGCCTCCCTGTTGGGCACTCTCAGTGCCCAGTGGAGCAGCCCTGAAGCGAAATCCAGGGAAGTGAACAAGGTGGGAAGGCAGATCTTCCACGGGTTCTTCCATGGGGTTCCTCTCCCTGCACTCCGAGAACTGAATTTGACTCTTCCTTGTCCATGTGACAAATGCTTCAACAGCCAAGTCACTCTGTCAGGGCTTCAGAGTGCCTTGAAGGGGACAAACCACTTCCTTAGGAGCTCCTCCTAAAGGTTAATGTGATTTTGAGAGCTGGGTTTGTGCTGGGTTTCCACTGTGATTTCCCCAAACAGCTCCATGCATGAATCTCTGGGTCAGATGGGACGTTTATCAGGGTTCCAGCAAAGAGCTGGGCAAGGAAACGGGAGGAAAGAAATGTTCTATTTATGGTTAAGTTGTGTGAAGTTGTTTTGAATTAGAGCGATCCAAAATTCTGATGGAAAATCCAGACTAATGTCTTACAAACCACATCTCACTACTGAGACTCTGCTCTCTCCTGGAAAACTGTCTGGAACCCTCTTGGACCTGGATGCCCTTGAAGAGGTACCAAACCACCACAATTAATTAAATGACCATCAGTCTTCTCCCAATCAGACCACTCCAGATTTTCCAACAGAAGAGCAAACGTCCCACCAGGAAGAGCTGCCCTGGAACTCCCAGGCTGTCCTGGAGCCAGCCAGGGCACGTGTCCAGGGCTGGCCCCAGTCCA
Source organism: Bombycilla garrulus (assembly GCA_013400315.1). NCBI lineage: Eukaryota > Metazoa > Chordata > Aves > Passeriformes > Bombycillidae > Bombycilla > Bombycilla garrulus. Next base: position 211,959 of record VXBU01014848.1, read on the forward strand.
CGCTGCCCTGCTCAGGCAGTTCCTTACGTGATTTATCTTACACAGAATTATTGTTGCTGATCACCTCAAATGAATTCCCTTGTGAGCACCTGGTGGATGAAATCTGAGAGCGCAGCAGGGACAGCGCAGGCCCTCGTGAACCCTTGGGTGAGGTGGTTCTTTTGGGACACAGTGGGACCGCTTCCTCATTAATTCTCATTAATCTGTGGGTTAATTAGATCAGGAGCCTCTGTGCCACATTCTCCACGCTCAGGAAGCTGCCACAAACCCTTGGCAATGTTTCTCCATCGCAGCCCAAGGCCAGCGCTCGCCGTGGCTGCTCCTACACAAACCACCTCGCTGCTTCTTGCACTTTTTATCTCACTTAGTTCTTGTCTCATAATATTTAGAGGCTCTTTGGGATACAAATAGTATTGATTTCTATGTACAATCACCTAGAACAAGGAGGGTTTGGGTCCTCAGCCCAAATAATAAATAATAGTTAATAAAGTTCAGACATGACCAGCCAGTTTCTACCTAAAAATGTCAATAAAGCAGGGCCATATTGATGCAAAGAGACATAAAATGTGAACTCCTTCAGTACAGGCACTTATTTGTCTCCGTTTGTGAGGCCAGGAAGGAAAGAGCTGTTAGCAGTGAATAGTATTTTATTAGCATCATAAACCCCAAGAGCAAAGTTTGTGTCACAGAGAACTGCACATGCATTTGAAGGCTTAATTTATGTTCTGATTCCTCTTTTTTTTTTTCACCTTTTTTTTCTCTTTTTTTTTTCCTTTTTTTATTTTTTTTCCCAAACAGGGCCATAATTTAAAATAAAGCCTGGTAGCATCTGAAGACACATTTGGGTGAAGGGGATGTTCATGCAGAAAACCAAACCCACACCCTACAGAAATCCTGTCTGAGAGAGCTCAGTGGAATCAGTACATAAATCCATTCTGCAGAGCTCCGTGGAAGCTTCAGGAAAACCACATTTTATGTGCACCAGGGCACTGGGGAATACCAACCCCAGGGAAGAGCCAGATGGGGAAGAAGTGACTTCCTGAGGAACTCCAACAAATTAGCACTGCAAAAATAGGATAGAGGACAGAACAGATAGAAAAGCCAGCACGGCTTTGGTGGCTTCCCATGAATTGGAGCTCAGCTGGTTCAAAGCTGATGGGAGACACAGCAACCACACCAGCACAGTCCCACCTCCAATCCAACACGAGGGGTCAAAATTCCTGCAGGTCCTGGTCATTCTCCTGCATTCCCAGCATTTTCCTCTGATCTGGCCCCTTTGGAGAAGGGTCAGGCTTCTGGGGATGCTTGGGAATAGATATTGCAGTACAAGCACCATCAAGCCTTGGTAATCAGCAAATTACAGCTTTCCATACATCCCAAAGCTTTTAACTCCCAGCTGCTTATCGTGGTCTGTTTACACGGTGACAATTCTGCAGAGCAGGTTCTGTGCCTGCTCCAGAGCTGTAAACACAGCTTTAATGACCACCAGGCATTTATTTAACATTCTGCCTGTTTCAGAGAGGGAAATCAGACAAGGTGAGTGCTGGAAGCACAAAATGAAAGGTTTGTGGTAAAGAAAAAGGCTGCATGAGGAGTTGTGCAAAAGCTGAACAGCGTGGGGCAGGTTCTTCAGGAGCCCGGGACTCGCTGCCTATGAGCAGGGAAGGTTTTTGTGGCTCTGAACAGCGAGGTGAGGCAAATCTCCTCTGCCTAAACTGCAGAAACACAAAGGTTTGGGAGCTCAGGAAGGAGCAGCCTTTGTTGGTAAAAATATTGCCGTGCTCTCTACTCCAGCAAGGTCCGTGAACTCACACCCCAGTTCAGCTCTGCGTCCGTGAGGGAAGGGAAGCGCGGAGTGAGAGCTGAGTCCAGCTCTGGCCCTCATGGCAGGAGAGACCCTGAGGGGCTGGAGCAGGGCCAGGGCAGGAACGGAGCAGGGAAGGGGCTGGAAAACTCCTGAGGGAGCTGAGGGGGCTCAGCCTGGAGAAAAGGGGGATCAGGGGGAACCTTGTGGCTCTGCACAACTCCTGCCAGGAGGGGACAGCCGGGGGGATTTGGGATCTGCTCCAGGGAACAGGGACAGGAGGAGAGGGAACAGCCTCAGGCTGGGACAGGGGAGTTGAGGTTGGATTTTAGGGAAAATTTCTCCATGGAAAGGACGGTCAGGCCTTGGAACTGCCCAGGGAGGTTTGGAGTGCCCATCCCTGGAGTGTCCAAGGAAGGGCTGGAGGTGGCACTCAGTGCCCTGGGCTGGGGACAAGGAAGGGACGGCTCAGACATCAACTTTGCCACTGTCTTTGCCTTTGGAGTTCTCTCAGAACAGTCAAAGGAACGCTGTTTACAGGGACAAAACCACTCTGTAGAAAAGGCTGAAGCCCCCATTAAGACTTTATGATATTTTTAATTACCTGCTCTGTGCTGGTGCCTGGGGAGTTGCCTGCCCTTTCCACCAGGCCCTGGAATGCCACCAGGCCCTTTGCTGTTCAGCCACAAGACAAATGGGGTTTGCTGCCACAGGGATTTGACTTTTCAGGGCAGCAAAGCTTTGGATGTAATTTGCAGAACACCACAAAGGTCGGTGGTGTATTTCAAGGCACAGGGAGTCAAACCATTTGCATGGCCACCAAACTAGGCTGAAGCAAAACTAGCAGAGTCACCACTTCCTATCTGTCCTTCTGAAAGAGAAAAGAGAAATTTCACTGTCCTGGAATGGTTGCAGGAAAAGGAATTGAGAAAGGATCATTCTACTTGTCTTCCACCTTGAAATTGCAGATATTGCTCCATATAAAACCACACTATAGAACAGCATCTTTCTCCTTCCCCCTCTTTTTGTAATTTAAACTTTTTATTTTTCCCCCTCTTTTCTTTCACACCATTTAACTTTGCCCCATTGTCTCTCTTAAATAATAATTAACTCCCTGGTTCAGCCAGGGAAGTGCTTTAAGGCTCCAGCAATTTTATTTTCTGTGTGATGCTGTGGGAGAGAACGGGAGGGAAAAGTTAAATCAGGAGGTTCCTCAAGAGTCGCCCCTCTAGAAAAGCCATTCCATGCCTGTCCCTGGTGGAAGGATCCTGCCAAATCCCAGAGGAACAGCAGAGTTTGCTCAGTAATTAACGGGAGAGAGGAGAAAAAAAGGAAATACACGAATTAGGATATCATTTTGCACTCTCCAAAATGTTCTCTCCCAACACAGCCATGTCTTGAGCGGTGATTCCACAAAAGAAAATGATGCCTGGCACTGGGTGACCCAGAAAAAAGAGGAATAATGAGTTGTCCCTTGTGCTTTGGGGCTGAACACGGCACTGAACAATTTGGGGCTGCTCTGCAGCATGACATGGGTGGAAAAATCCAACCACAAAGAGCAGGAGAGCACTTCCTTTAATTACAAACTGGACCAAACAAATTATAAAATCAATTGCAGCGCCACTCGCCGACAAGCAACTCAAAACACTCAGATTCTGAGTTCCATGAATTAGGAGAGAACAGGATTTGTGGGGAGCCATCCTGTACCCTCGTAATGAACATAATGAAGTCAGAAGTGGGGCAGAGTACAGCCAGAGACACTCACTGAGAACCAGAGAAGTAGCAAAGCGTTCACTCAGAGCATTTTTCTTCTGCAAAATTGCTCATTCAGATAGCTGGGTGTTGGAAAAGGGAGACCTGCTCTGCTGTAGAAGCATCTCTGTGGTTACAGAAGTGTTGACAGCAAACAAAGCAGCCTCACCTCCATCAGCCCAGGGGCGACAGCGTGTTCCAGGCACTGTGTCTCAGGGAAGCTGGGCTCTGCACAGCCACACGGATGCACATCCCCGGCTGAGAAAAGGATGTCTCAGGTTTGCCACCACTGAAACTGAGAGCAGTCTGAGCTCCTGAGTTTGCCCTGGTTCCCTGCCTTGAACAGATAACCCTAGGAGCCAGGGATTATTAAATCACAGCCCTCTGTCGGGTCGATATCCCGAGCTCTCTCCTCTTCCTGACCTATCCCACCATGAATAATGCACGAGCTGCCGGTGGGGCAGTTCTGGCTGGAGCGTGGCCAGCCAAAGGGCTCTCTCAGCAGATCAAAAGCCAATCAAGTTCATTTCAATATTTATGTTTAATCCTTCATTCTGAAATGATAAATATTTCATGCTACGCCCTTACAGGAAAGCAAAGCCAAGCAAAAGCAGAGGAGACACTGGCCCAGACAGAGCGGCTCTTTCATGCTAATTCCTGCCCAGGCAGACACAGCTCCTGATGCCATTAATATTCCTCAATCAACATGGATTATTTATTCAAGTCCTGACAGAGCCTGCAAGGACAGAGGTCAGAGCTGAGGAGCATAGCAGGCATGAAGGCAGGTTCGATTCCTGGAGCCAGGATTCATTCCTGGGGGCTTTCACCAAGGTTTCATTTCCTGGCCTGGTGCGAATATTCCGTGGCAGCATCGTGATGCTGGCAGTGCCCAAATACTCTGGTGAAGCCTTAAGGTTTAGCTTTTATGTTTTTCAGATTCTGTGCTGGTTTAGTGTGCAGTTCTGGGCTTCATATTCAGGGTTGGGAAGCTCTGCACAGAGTAGGGAGACAAAACAATTCCTTTCTAGCTTGGCACCAAGGATAACTGATATAAATTTTAGGCCCAAGAGTAAAAACAATGATGAAGAGGAGAGAGAAAAACAGGGAGGATGGAGCTTCATAACCTGAAGCTGTAGTTGGACAATTAACTTCATTCTGCTAATGAACCGAAGCCTATAAAAGTGTGAGCCCTCATGACCAGCGGCCATTTTGTGCCTATTTGTGGGTTTGACTTGGGTGTAGGCCCAGCGGGGTTCCTGCCCTCCCCAGCCTGGCTCCTTTCAATAAATCCCTTTTATCCTTTTATTTACCTAGTCTCTCATTCCAGGTCAGCCTTTCCAGGGATCACTGGTACCTCCCCATCCCACCCTGCCCTTCCCCAGGATTATCCCAAGCCACAGATCCCCTCAAGCAGGGTTTTCCCAGCAGCTCGCTCCTGTCAGAGCCCTACCAAAAGTTTGGATATTTTGATATTTGATATTTTTAGATCTATTTATCACAGTGAACAAACCCCTCAGGCTTCTTTGCTGATAATCTCCATCACCTGTCCATTCTCCACACACCCGAGGATGAGAGATGAGAACACAGCCAAGTGTGGATGGATGCACGAGGAGAGAGCACGGTGGAGCTGCACAGCCCCGTGGATTTTGCTGGCAATCAAACTCTGCCTACCTGGGAAGCAGCGAGGAGGAGAACCCTGGATTAAAGAGATGTAAATGAACAGAGGATGGAGGAGAAGGAGCTGAAAGGAAACTCAGAGTTTTCTCAGAACCCACCTGCTGGCTTCCCTAATCATGATTTAAAGACAGCACCCAATTCCTAACTAACAGTGTGAGGAACAAAGCCTTTTTGATGGGGATTCTGTTTTCCAGGGAGAACCATTTAATAAGTTTCACTCAGGAAGTCTCTGTTCCCAATAAAGACTTAACAAAGTTAATTAGACTAAACAGTAATTATCGTGTCTCTTCATTGTTCAATTATCTTGCTGAACTGGTGTTTCCTGATTAATTTTCTGATTAAAATGTATTAAATTGAAAAGCACTTGCAAACATGAGATGACAGGCTGTCTCCCACGCAGCAGGATTTCCGGAGGTCAGGGATGCAGGGATGGTTGGCACCCACCCCCCAAACAGGCCAGCTGCACACCCCACACAGAGGAACCCAAATCAGAGCCTTCACTGATCTGCTCCTCAGTTTGAGTTCCACCAACACATGCTGGTGTGTTCCTCCTCTGCACAGCTCCTCCAGGCTCTCCTGTTCCTGCACTGGCACAGAGCAGCTGTGGCTGCCCCATCCCTGTCCAAGGCCAGGCTGGACAGGGCTTGGAGCACCCTACGGCTGTGGAAGATGTCCCTGCCCATGGATGGGCTTTAAGGTCTCTTCCAACCCAAACCAATCTGGGATTCTGTGATTCCTACTCCTCCACAATTTTACCTTTCTCGGAGGTTTTTCCCTGCACAAACACAGTGCAATACAAGTCTCTGTGCTTGGAGCAGCCCTGCAGCCCAGGAGGGAGGTCCTGGAGTTGTGTAAAGCTGTTTCCAAGTCCAGTTTCTCCTTCCATGGATCCCACAGTCTGGGCTCCCTGAGCTCTCACCCAGCTCAGGCTATGCCTCCCACCTCCAAACACCACGGAGGCTCCCTGCGCTCTGCACCTCCCAGCCAGCACAGAGCAGGAATTCCACCAGCTGAGCTCACTTATGGAATCTCTCCAGCCCAGTGAACATCTTTGGGTCTGGTACTGCACCTCCTGCGGCTTCTGCACCTCTCCCAGGAGCTCAGCTCCCCCCTGATTGTGTTTAACATCCCAGCCTGCCTAAGCTGGCCTGACCAAGCATCCTTCAGCCAGATTCCTCTGCTGGGATCAACAGACTTCCATGGATGATCTCATGGATCGTTCCAACCTGCAGCACCTCGGTATCAAAGAGCAGAGACACTTCTGAGCCAGCACAGCCTCGCTTTCCAAGGCACTGCTTTAGTATTCACCCCTGGCAATCCAGCAATCACCAGCATTTTGAGCAGCCCCTCGCACCATTTGCATATCTTTTATAAGACAAATCAGAAAAGGGGATTAATTTTCCTTTCTTCACTTTAATATCACCTGTGGCTGGCAGGAAACAAACAAATTCATCGCCTCCTTCCCCAAATCCTTGTGCTTAGGTTATTAGAGCCCCAGACTTATTATAAATTATTGAAAGGACACAGCTGAGCCCAAATCCCACAGCGGGCTCTCTTTGTCTTCCACAAGGCTGGCAATTCTTGATTAACTCCCATCCAGCAGGAGGGATGAGCAGCATCGCAGACGTTCCGCGGTGACGAGCGCGGTGCTCAGCTCCTCGCACGGCTGTGCAGGGAATCTGGGCTCCCAGCAGACAGCCCAGGAGCTACAAAGGAATTTTCTTCCCTTTCTGCTCGTCCTCTTGGAAATTCAACACCAGCCTCGCTGCTGCTGCCTCTGGGACCAGTGCAGGCTGGGGGGCTCGGAAAGGCAGAGAGCAGTCTGTTCCTTTTGGATATCCATCCTCAGTCCTGAAAGGGCTGCTCCATGGTTTCATGCTCCACGGTTTCAGCTCCAAGTTATTCCATGTTCTCGTGCACTCCACACATGTGAATCTGGAATGGCAGCAGTAGAGTTTCGGGTTTCTCCTGCTCACTGCCTTGTTTTGCCCTGTTTTAAGTCACGCTGATAAAAGCAGAGGAGGTTCTGATAAGGAGTTAACTTTGTTTGTGATGTACCAAGCCTCCAAAGGGAGCTGCAGCTCAGCTAAGAATAAGTCTCTGTCTATGAGCTAAGAGCTCACACCTCCAGATAAGATAGAGACAGAACCAGCATTTACAGCAGCTCCATCAAACACACCACGGCTGAAGTGTTGTTACAAACATTTACCACTGCTTTAGACTCATTCCAGAGGCCAAGCCAAAAAAATTGAAGCCTAATACCCAAGTAGTTCTGCTTTTCTTTCCTTTTTTTTTTTTTATGTTTTATTTTTTAATAATCATATAATCATAAGTATTGAATCCAAGGGCTTCCTGGCTCCTGAGCTATCATTTGGCAAACAGCTCCAATTACAAACCCCAAACCTAATGACTGTGCTTTGCTCGTGTCCCTCTGTGCTCACAGGAACATTTCTCCTGCACCAGGCTGAAAGGAGATGTCCACAGGGAGTTCACTGTGAAATGCTGGATTTCAAAAGCCTGCGGCAAGTTGATTCATGTCTATTTAATTTTTCCAGGCAGTTTCACTGGAATGCTGTATATAAATCAAATACAAGGCTAGCAGCAGAGATGGACCAAGCTGTGGAAGGACTGTATGATTTTAATTAAACCACACACACAAATCAGGCAGGAGTGAAGGTGGAAGAGGAGAGAGAGAGAATTCTATCACTGGGGGTAAGCCAATATTTTTGAGCAGGAAAACAAATAACCATTTACTGTGAAAAGTCTGATTTCAAAAGCAGCGTTTTGTCATTGTGCTGATTTTCATAATCAATTTAAATCTGGAAGGAACCAGGCTTGAGCACAGCAAACAAAGAGCCTGAACGGAAGTTAATTAGACTGTATCAGCTCAGCCTTCTCATCCTTTACTTACTGTCGAGCTTTATGGGCTCCAGCAGGCTCTTCACTGCCAATCCTGCTTTGGAGACAGCAGAGCCAGCTCTGCTGGGGCCACAAGGCCGTGTCCTGCAGTGTCCTGTGCAAAATCCCGGAATCCCGGGCTGGGCAGGCTGGGAGGAACCACAGAAGCTCATCTGGAGCCACCTCCCTGCTCCAGCACAGGCACAGCGGTGTGTCCAGAGGGTTCTGGAATATCCCAGGGAGGATCCACACCCTCTCTGGTCTCTGTTCCACTGCTCACAGTAAAGTTCTGTCTTCTGTGCAGGGAATTGCTGGGATCAGTCCCTGCCCGTGGCTCTGGGGCCATTGCTGGGCCTGGAGCAGAGCCTGGGGCCTGTTCTGATCCTCCCTGCACACAGGGACGGACTGGGGGACACTTAGGGATCCAGGGACAACCTGGGACACCCAGGGACAGACAGGGACAGACAGGAACATCCAGGGACACATGGGGACACATGGGGACACCCAGGGCTCTCAGCACCTCCTCAGCCCCCGCTCCCTCAGCCTTTCCTGGGCAGGGAGAAGTTCCAGGCCCCTCATCTTTCACCCTTTGCTGGACCCACCCCAGGAGCTCCTTGTCCCTCCTGTCCTGAGGAGCCCAGAGCTGGAAAACTGAAGATTCCTCTTCAGAAGCTGATCCACCCACAGCCACTGTGTCTGTGGGGTGTCACACCAAAACTGCTATCAGCCAGGCTGGCAGATGGGAAAGTAGCAGGGAAGCCATACAGTGGTCCTTTAAAGGGCAGAATTTCTGGGAAAAAGCCCCAGGAAAACTATTTCTGTTCTTAGAGACCATGGGACTTGCACCTGAAGATTCAGTGATTCCACAATGATTCCTGTACAGGAGAATGATTCAGTATCTGGAGAGCTCTGGAAGATGCAAGAATGGGTCTCCACCTTAAGCTCCTCACTGAGAGGCCACTGAAAAGTCTAAAGAGACTTTCCCCTCTCCCCACATCCTGCAAAGTCTAAAACATCTTTCTTAATAATCAATAGGCAGTGCAAGGATAAACATATGGGATATCCTGGGTTAATGGAGCCTGTGAATTCCTGGGATAAACTGGCATTGCCTTCCCCTTCTGCACACCAGGGAAATACCAAAGTTGCCTGCTCTGAAAACCAAAACAACGCTCCAAATCCCAGCCAGGAACTGAGTCAGTGCCTGCAGGCCGGGAGCTGTGCTTGTACCGTGTCCAGGTCACAACAATTCCTGTGTATTTCCACCGAAGGATTGCGACAGGGGAAAAAAGTGCCAGGTACTGCAAGAAATCCTCTGTCCCACGCTCCGTGTCCTCAGCAGTCACCACACAAGGAGGAGCTCGCTCCAGGGGCTCCTCCTGTGCCAGGAACATCGGGTCCTGACCTGCTCAGCATTCCCAGCAGGAGCTGCAGCCCTTCCACCACTCCCAGCCACCCCTGAAGCAGCAGGGACCCATTAGCTCCCATTAAAACCCCAATATCCCAAATCCCGCGAGGGTGTTGAAGCCATAATGAATTTTGCAGGGTTTTCCTCCTGCCTTTCCCCACCTCAATCACTCCCAACTACAGGGCATGAATAATACAACAACGTGTTGCCTGGTGATCGCTGTTGTGTTTTCCTTCACAAACGCATCCAGGGAAGGGAGCAGACCCGAAATTGCCTGGAGGAGTTGGGTGTGAGGGGCTGAGGTGCTGCAGACAGCAGGCGGTGCAGAGGCTGATGGCAGCCTGTCCTCGGGATGAGTTTTTGGGAGCCCACCAGCTCTATCCCACGGCAGAACTCTGTTCACAGCCCCAGGGCACAGCTCCCAAAGTACTGCAGCACTGGAAGGGAGCAGAGGGCTTGGCTGAACCCAGCGTGTGGAACTAACACTGCTGTGCCAGGTGCTGCACCAGCTTTTACAGCGAAAACAAACAGGGCTGTAAAAAAGGAAGAGGCTCTCAATAAAAAACAGGATATTTGGAGCTGAAGGGTTGTTTTCCTGCTCGAAGTGAAGCTCCCAGAAGGCCTGGAGTTGGTGATATGGACTGGAATTGTGAGGCTGTGGCAGGGGAGGGTTTAGGTTGGATTTTGGGGAAGGTTCTTCCCCCAGAGGTGCTGGGACACTGAAATGTCACATTCCCACGGCTGCCAGAGCTCCAGGAGTGCTTGGACAACACTCCCAGGGTGGGATTTTGGGATGTCTGTGCAGGGCCAGGGGTTGGACTCAGTGATCCTCGTGGGTCCCTTCCAGCCCAGGATATTCCCTGATTCTGTGATTTTCTTCCAGTACAGGGCTGCTCCCGTAAGAAAGAAAAGCTCTCCTGGCTTTTTCTTTCCTGCAGCACTGAGGATGCAGGTTGGCATTTTTAAAAGAGCTCTGGAGAAGTCCCCACTCCTCTTTGAAAGCCCCTTTGAGTCCTGTCCTGTGGATGCACAGAGGCCCACAAAATGAAAGTTCTCAAGCCACGCTCCATTCAGAAGCCAAGGCAGGGGAGGGCTCTGGAGCAAATTCTCTCTTTGGGTGAGTGCTGCACTGCCTGAAAGCAGCAGCCCAGCTGCTCCAGCCTTGCAGCTGAGGTGCTCAGCCAGAAAATGGGCCTGGGCTCCATCCCTGGGGCTTCCTGAAGCGAGTCCAGCCGTGACCTGGAGATGCTCTCAGTTCGTGCCTTCCCCTGGAGCTGTGCCCTGCCACCTGACTGCCTGCTCAGGCTGCAGACTGCACTTTGGGGGCTGCTCCTGCCTCTGACAGAGCAATCCCAGCTGCAGCCTGCAGACAATGCAGCACCACAGAGAAACAGCAGCACTAAACGGTCCCAGAAGCTGTTTGTTCCTCCAGGCCAATGATGCTGCTCTGTACGAGCGTGTTGGGTTTAAATGGAGATGCTGGGACACCTCTGCTGTGCTGTGGGGAGGGAAACCCACGAATTGCAGTCAGGTCCAGCCTGATTCCCAGCAGAGGAGTCATTAAGAACTGGAATATTTAAAAAAACCCCAAAACCTCAAGGAATAAATGTTCCCGGTGTATTTAACGGCACACCAGCCTCCGGTGTGTGTAAAGAGCAAGGCAATTAATAAGGTATATTTAGCACGCCAGGCTGAGGTGTGCAGCTCCCACAGCAGCTGAAACACAGCAATTTAAATAACATTTATCATAAAGATCAGCCTGCCTGAGCTGGGGCTGCTGCTCTTCTCACCCGGGAGCACCTGCTCGCTGCCTCACCTGCCCTCCCAAGCTCAGGGCTCAGACAGGAGGGTTTGGGTGCTGCTGGACACCCCAGGTGCCCTGGGAACCCCATGGGCGCTTCTCTGGCTTGTGCAGCAAATATGAAATAAGCACATGGTGCCTTCCCCCCACTGCTCAATCCCCACCCAAGTTCAAAACCGAGGGAAGGAGAGGCCTTTTCCAAAATAGAAAGAAAAAAAAAAACAAGTAGAAATGAAGTTCTCAAAGCCATGGATGCAAAAGTTTCCATGGTCTCATAAACCAGCTTACTAAACTTGTGGAACACAGCTCCTAGCAAGAAAACAGACTCACAAAGCTGATCATAATCCCAATGTTCAAGGCCAAATACCTGAACAGACAATAAAAACCACACCACCTTTAAACAGCTGTGAAACCTCACTAAACTCTTGTATTCCACACCAGCTGTGCCACGACATCCCAGAAAACATCGGCCACCCTGTCCAGCAGAATGCAGAGTCCTGCCTTCCAGCAGAATGTGACTTTTCTGAGCATTAAAAAGATTCAAATGGTGTTGGATATTTCTGCAGAGAACAAAGGCAGGCAGAGTCACTGATTATAACAATAAATGTTTGGGATGAGATGGAAAACTTCACATTTCAGTGCTGAAAAGATGTTCTGATCACAGAGGGAGAAAGCAAGGCCACTGTGAGTGAGTGAGTGACCCCTCTTTGGGTTGGGATCAGGCTCAAGAAGGACAGGAAGTTGGGATCAGGAGGAACATTTGGATAAGGATCTTTTCTCTGGAAAAACCCCCCTTTTTTCCTCAGAAATAATGATGCTAATTGTCCCGCAAAGCAGAAATCCCCTGCTCTGAGTCAGGCAGAAACACCACATCCACGCCAGGGAGGAGACACAGCAACTCCCATCCCAACAACCTGAGCCCAAACCCTTCCAGTGCTGTTTATAACAGTTGTTTTTTTAACTTTTGGTAATTAAATACCCTCAGTTTTTATGAGAGCCACTCAAAAGCCCTGCAGTGGGGACTGCAGCTGGCTTTGAACAGATGAAATGTTTTCCCTGCCTTTGAACACACTCGCTGCCTGTTCCCAGCCTGTGGCCACCCAGTTTGCCCCGAGGTGCCTGGCACTGGAGTCCCCAGGATAAAAGGAGCTGGTTGGAAGTGGAATTAGTATCCTGCATGGAAGGCTGTACTGCAGATGGAATCAAAGGAGGAAATAAAGACCTGAGCTAAGCAAAATCCGCATGCAGATAATTAGTTAAACTTCCGAGTCTTGACATGAAGCTTTTGGAAGCAGAACGTTTGGGAATCACACAGAGTCTGGCTCTCCTGCCAAGCAAAGGTTTGGGGGACAGGTCTTGTGTGGGATTGTCTTATTATTTTATTTTGTTTATTTTATTTGTGATTTTAAAAGTGTCCGCAGGACCTTGGGTGTAACTGAGGGGTGAGCAGTCCTTGAGGCAGCCGCAAAAGCAAAAGGGGCGACCTGAAATCCTTCAGTCCTGTTTTTCCTGCTGGCACTGGCACTCCCCAGCCCCTGCAGCAGGATTTGGTGAGCCTGGCACCTGCTGGCACCCGCTCCAAAACACCATCCCCAGCCACCCAAAGGGAGCCACCAGGGAGCCTCTTTCCAAGAAACTGCTGGGAACAAACATTTATGGCTCTCAGGATTCGTGAGAAGTTGACAACAGGGAGTGCAGACCCAGCCAAGTCCGTGCAAGGTTTTCATAACTGGCCAACGCTCACAAACACTTCCCCTCCCCCTGGAAATATTTTTCCCAACTCTCCCCTGCACTAGCAAACACTCGTTTTCCTCCTGATAAAATCAGCCCCAGGCTGTGGCAGCTCGGTGCTGACCTCAGCTCTCTGCTCCCCAGGATCTGACAAAACTCTGAGAGCTCCTCAGATTGTGGAACAAAACATCTGTTTCCTCTGGAGCAGCTGCCACCTGGCCAGTGCAGCCAGAGCCAGAGCTTTCCTGAGCGGAGCTGTACCTGTCTGTGGATCATGCAGCCCCTCCACAGGGACACCTGGCACTTCCACAGGCCCTAAAGGGACTGGAAAACACCACAGCAGCCCCAGAGCTTTCCTGAGCAGAGCTGTACCTGCCTGTGGTGCTCCCACAGCTCCTAAAGGGACTGACAAACACCTCAGTGACCCCAGAGCTTTCCTGAGTGGAGCTGTACCTGCCTGTGGCACTCCCACAGCCCCTGGAGGGGTTGGCAAACACCTCAGCGGCCCCACACTGGGAGGAGGTGCTCTTTGAAGGGAGGCAGGCTGCGGTGTGGGGATGGTTTCCCCTGGCAAGGTCTGGGAAGGGCCTGAGGACGCTGCAGCCTCCCTCTGCTGCTGTGGAGAGGGGCAGGTGAGCTGCTGGGACGCCTCGGTGTCACCTTTGGGGTGGCAGGTGAGCTGCTGGGACGCCTCGGTGTCACCTTTGGGGTGGCGGGTGAGCTGCTGGGACACCTCGGTGTCACCTCTGGGGTGGTGGGTGAGCTGCTGGGACACCTCGGTGTCGCCTCTGGGGTGGGTGAGGGTGGGGGCAGCTCTGCTGAGCTCCGGTACNCTGCTGGGACACCTCAGTGCCACCTCTGGGGTGGCAGGTGAGCTGCTGGGACACCTCGGTGTCACCTCTGGGGTGGCAGGTGAGCTGCTGGGACACCTCGGTGTCACCTCTGGGGGGATGGGTGAGCTGCTGGGACACCTTGGTGTCACCTCTGGGGTGGCAGGTGAGCTGCTGGGACACCTCGGTGTCACCTCTGGGGTGGTGGGTGAGCTGCTGGGACACCTCGGTGTCGCCTCTGGGGTGGGTGAGGGTGGGGGCAGCTCTGCTGAGCTCCGGTACCTCTCCAGGGGGATCCACGCTGCTGCACTCCTGCACTGTGCTGCTCCTGGTGTCCCTGGAGCCAGGACCAGGATGCATCCCCTGCCACGTTCCTGCCCACGGGCACTCGCTGAGGAGTTTAGTCAGGATGTGTCCCCGGGAGCCAGCCAGCCAGACACTGACTCAGGGCTGAGTCACTCCAGGGAGGCTTTATTCCCTGGCTTTCACTCCCCTGACTGCTGAGGAGCCGGGATGAGCCCTCATGAACACTCCCAGCCCAGCTGAGTGTCACATCTTCCACCTGAGACAAGCGGCTCCCCCATGGATAACATTTACAAGGGCATGTGGTGACAGGACGAGGGGGAATGGCTGCACACTCAGAGGAGGTTGAGATGAGACATTAGGAAAAAATTCTTCCCGGTGAGGCTGTGGCTGCCCCATCCCTGGAGGTGCCCAAGGCCAGACTGGGACAGTGGAAGTGTCCCTGCCCATGGCAGGGGTGCAATGGAATCAGCTTTAAGATCCCTCCCAACCCAAACCATCCCATGATTTTCTGGCTCTGTGATAACTGATCAGCAGCAGTGAAAGGAAAGAGACCATTTGGATTATAGGAATTAAAGCTTTAGAAAGGGGTAAGATAAGAAAAAGGAAAAAATTGAAAAGATATCGACTATTCTGAAGCAAACAAAAGCCACTATAGATTAAACAAACAATGCAGCCCAAACTTCTCCTTACAGTGCTCTGACAGGTAAACAGCAGCCTCCAATAATTAATTGTGTCCTGGCACAGCTGAATGAGCCACCATATGGGAGTGGTGACAAAACAAACCTCTGTTTTTTGGTGGCAAATTGTGCAAAACTTCGAGTCTGTCTAGAGCTGAGAACTGGCACAGCTCGCTCCTCCTGCTCTCACAGCAGAGCAGACAAATCTGTGAGGAACAGGGATCTTTGGGGGCACTGGAAATCACTGCGTGCAGAATTTGGGGTTTGATGCAGGTGAGAATTCACACACTGCTGGGGAAGCCCATGAGCTGTGGTCACCTCCCCTGTGCTCACTGAGGCTGCAGCCATGGCTTTGTCACCCTCAGAGCCAGGGAGGAGGTGGCAGCATGGCCACAGGGGAAGAGCACTGCAAAGGATCCTTGGGAATGGACTTTTCAGGGCTGGTGGCAGAGCAGGAGCCGCAGGAAGGACAGGGGACATCAGCCCAGCTCAGTCTTTGTGCTGACTTTCTGATTCTCCACCAGCACTGGATTTACTCATTTTATTTTCTCTGGAGGTATCCATTAATAATTGCACTCGAAATGGCTGAAGAAAAACGACACAGCAAAGCCAAGGAAGCATCTTGGAGATGGTCCAGCCTGGCAGAGCTGAGATGCAAATGTGGAGTGACTCTTGTGGGGTTGGGTCGGACATAAATCCTCAACAGCTCAATTAAAGCTGCTCCCAGTTCACACCACAGACAGGGAGCCATGCTCCAGTCCTGGGACTGATCCTGAATAAAAGACAGGCCCTTGGAGAACAAAGTCCTCTGAAATCCTGGCACTCTGTCCCTCCACGCTCACAGCCCTCCCCTCCTCTGCATTTTCATTTCAAATGAGACAAAGCAGCACTGTCAATTTGGCAGCCAATGATGCCCTTAAAACCACCTGCCCCCGGCTCCATCCCTCAGCCTCAGCACCAGGCAGGACCACACACACCTGGAGCTGCAGTCAGGGGGGAAATGCTGCATTGGGAATGCTCATCCTGCCTCCAGAGCCTCCTTGGCTAAAGGAGCAGCCGGAGAGGCTCTCACTGACCCAGCGATGCCATCCCCACTGCGAGGGCAGTGTGGGACAGGTTTAATGGGCAGGTGATTCACCAGGGCAGTCTCTCTCTGGAATGAATTCATTCTAACTCCCTCCAGGAATCCCCTGAACACCTTTAATTTAGAAGGGCCATAATCTACTCGCCTTCTGCTGCCTCTTAAAGTTGATTTCCTCCTCGGTGCTTTGCAGCCATGACATTTTCACGGCACTGCCTGTTCCTTTTGCTGGGATCACTTTGGGATGAGGAGCCAAGGGCTCTGTCTCTGCTCTGCTTCTCCCTCCTGACATGGAGAAATCCTGACATGGATTTCTTTTGAATTTCCTGCATTTTTTTCCATAGCTCAAAGACACAGAAGCTGCTGTCAGGGACTGGCACGTTCCCATTTATCCCAAGCATCGTTGGAGTTTATGGGCTCACAGTACAGGAAGAAATTAGGTAATAATAAAAAATACACACCAAAAATACTCGGCCATAACAAAAATTGATCCTGCCCTATGGGATATTTTAGTGCCTCATTATGGCACTCAGACCTCACAGAATGGCTTCAGTGACAGCAGAGGGTTTTTAAATAAACCAGTGGGAGCTCGCTGGCTCCAGCTCCATGAATCCTGGTTCCCCACTGACTTCCAACCCAGTTCCCACACCGTGCTCTGCAGCCCTTCCTTCTGCAAAGGTGTTTCCCATCCCACAGGAACTTCCAAGATCAGGGAAACAAAATGTTTTCTTTGGTCCTTCTTTTGAAGGGGTCAGGGAGAGGATGACAGAAGACAGAGCTGTGAATCCAGTGCCACTGGGAATGTCTAAACATGATTAGGAAGAGAAATGGATGGGTTCAGGTCACGGAGGAGGGACTGCGCTGAATTTTAGCCCTTGTATTTGTTAGTCTTTCCACCCAGGTCAGGCAGTGCCCAGTGAAATCACAGCTCTTTTGGCACAGTCCCCTTGTCCTTCCTCACATCTTTAATGTCAGCACGGGACTCCTGGAAAACACAAACTCTGGCTCTCCAGAGCACTCCAAACCTCCGGCTCTCCAGCCCAGCCCAGCAGGGACCCAGGCCTCTTGTTTTGCTCAGATAATCCAAGGTGCCTACTCCAGCTCTACACCTAATGTGGCATGTGTCTCCAGGAGATTATTTGAAGTGGTTATTTTTATTCCTGGAACCTTCAAAGGCAGAGTTATTAAGTGTATTTAAAAGGAAGAACGGGCCCAGATAAAGCGGGGATGTAATTAGTTACAAGCTACTGTACTTTGATGACAAAGCAGCATTTCTGTGGAGCAGCAGCTCGGTGGGGTGTGCTAATTACTGATAGCAGTCACAGCCAGGGGAAGCCTGACACTCCTCTGATAAAGCAGAGCTGTCCACAACGCCACGGGCTGGGTTTAACTCGTGGGGTTTGAGCCAAAGCCTGTATTCTGTAAAATTCAGCGCACGTTGGAAAGGGTAGAGGGGAATAAACCCCAAAGTTTTCAGTGTAGTGGGAGGGCAGCTTACAGGATCCTTGAGGTGGTCAGAGGGATGGAGCAGCTCTCCCATGAGGAAAGGCTGGGAGAGCTGGGATTGTTCCTGGAGAAAAAAAGGCTCCAGGGTGATTTAATTGTGACCTTCCAGGACCTGAGGGAGCCAACAAGAAACATGGAGAGAGACAATTTACAAGGGCTCGGAGTGACAGGACAAGGGGGAATGGATTTCCAGTGCTAGAGAGTGGTTTAGGTGGGATATTGGGAAGGAGGTGTTCCCTGTGAGGGTGTGAGGCCCTGGCACAGGGTGCCCAGAGAAGCTGTGGCTGCCCCTGGATCCCTGGCAGTGCCCAAGGCCAG
The DNA here is from genome assembly GCA_013400315.1 of Bombycilla garrulus. NCBI lineage: Eukaryota > Metazoa > Chordata > Aves > Passeriformes > Bombycillidae > Bombycilla > Bombycilla garrulus. The sequence continues at coordinate 229,745 of VXBU01014848.1, forward strand.
GCTGGACAGGGTTTGGAGCAGCCTGGGACAGTGCAAGGTGTCCCTGCCATGGCAGGGGGTGGCATTGGATGATCTTTAAGGTCCCTTTCAACCCATGTTTCCCAAAGAACCTGCTCTCTTTCCTGATGCAGCTTCTCCCAGCCCTGAGCGCTCCCCCAGCTGAGCCCTGGAGGGGCTGCAGGGTCCCCACCAGCCTGAGATTTCCAGCAGGGTTGACTCAGCCTCGCTGGTGGCACGAGGAGCTTTCAGAAACTTGAGTTGAGCTCTGTCCCTAAATCAGACCACGTTACTTGGCCCACGAGAAGATCAGGGATGAATTGTAGACAGGTGGGAAAGGAAAGGGCTGGATCTGTGCAGAGAGAGATGAGCTGCTGGCAGGAGGCACACGAGGTTTTTGGGGCAGGGGAGGGTGCAGAAACAAGTAATTAGGGTCAGTTTTAAACATGGCTTGATGGACTGCAGAGCAGCTGGGGGACACTGGAGGGGGAGACATGAGGTGAGAGCCACAAAACGAGAGGCAGCAACACCCTGAGGGGCTCAGCTCTGCTGTTCGAGCTGCTGGGAGCACTGCAGAGCAAAGCAGTGAGAGTGTGTCACAGTGAGAGTGTCTGTCACAGTGTCTGTCACCAGCACAGTGTCTGTCACCAGCACAGTGTCTGTCACCAGCACAGTTCCTGTCCCCGCGGGACTGCCAGCCTGCTGCTGCCACAGGGAGCTCACAGCAGCCCTGGGACGGCCACCAGCAGGAGCCAAACCCAGCTGTGAGCTCATCTGGAGACAGGAGAGAAGAGCAGAACCTCCCCAAGGCCTTTCCCCACCCAAACATCACACACGAGGAGCAGCCACTGCTCACCTGGCAGCCAGCTGTGTGTTAAGGGGGAGGACAGCTGTGCCAGGGCTTTTGATGAAACAAGGAATAAAAATCCCCCAAACTCCACTAAAGCAAAATATCAGAGCAGCCCTGGCAGAATTGATGGGATCACAGTTCCCAGCAGGGCGTCTCTGCTCCCCAGGCTAACGACCCTGGAGTGATAAAATGAAATTATCTCTCTATTCTGATGCTGAGGTGACTTTTTCCACTTATCAAAGTGATGGGCTTTCATTGCAGTTTTGATAGGTTGGAGTTGTTTGGCCTCTCTGGGAGGACCTGAGGGTCTAAGGGCTGCCTTATAACTCAGTTTTGTGTCTGCAGAGTTCATCTTCTTCCTTTGAGGAGCTGCCTTCTCTTAAATGCAACTCCCAACACCAGCAGGTGATGGCTGAACAGCCATTCTGCAAACACTGAGGTGCAAATCCTTTCATCCAAGAGACATTTAAAGCCAAAACCATGAGCTGAAGGGACACAGGAGAGATCCACGGCTCCCAGGGCCACCGCTCTGCTTCCTAATCAAGGGGCAGATGAGCCATGGAATTGCAGGGTCCACTGATGCCTTAACTTTTAGCTTTTATGTTTTTCAGATTCTGTGCTGGTTTAGTGTACAATTCTGGGCTTCATATGAATTGTTGGTGAGCTCTCTGCACAGAGCAGGGAGACAAAACAATTCCTTTCCAACTGGGACCAAGGACAAATTTTAGGCCCAAGAGTGGAAACAACAGTGAAGGAAGAGAGGGAACAAGGAGGATGGAGCTTCATCACCTGGAGCTGGAATTGAACAATTAACTCCAATCTGCTAATGGACTAAAACCCCTAAAACTGTGACAGTGCCCTATAAAATGGCGTCCCCCCTCATGACCGGCGGCCATTTTGTGCCCATTTCTGGGTTTGACTTGGGTGCAGCCCCAAGGGGTTCCTGCACTGCCCAGGCTGGATCCTTTCAATAAATCCCTTTTTATCCTTTTATTCTACCCAGTCTCTGTTTCCAGCTCAGCCTACCCAGACAGGAAAATCCAAACCCAGGACAACATCTCCCCATCGCATCCCCTTCAACGTGCAGCTTTGCCCCCCAAAATCAGGTGACACAATTTACACACAGTGTATCTGCGGAGCAGAGCAGCGGAGTGGAGCTCCAGGACCATCAGGATTGAAATGAGAACTTCCAGAGGCACCAGAACGTGGAATTTCACCTGAGGATCACCGAGTACTTGCATGGACCAAAGCCTGATGGTTGTGTTGCTTCCTCCACCATTCACACATTTCCAGGAAGGTAAATTGTCCATCATGTCTGAGCTCCTAAAATGCAATTATCTCCTTCCAGACTCTGTTCCTAAATGATTTGTGTTGTTTCTACCCCTGACCTGAAGAGGTGACAACAAATCTCTTGACACTGGGGCCCCTCAGCCACAGACAGGGCAGGACCTGGAAATTTCTCCTGCCTCACCAGTGACACGGTACCAGATTTCCCACTGCAGGCAGGACAAGGAAAACGGGAACCATTTCCATATTTATTGGCAAAATCAATTTACAGTCTGGTTCCCACTTTGGAGAAAATATAAATTTCCTCTCTCTGTGTATCAGTCTTCAGCAGTCACTGGTGATGATGATTTCTGTGCCTGCAGACACTTTTACACCGGCTACAGCACATTTAGAAGTAACACTTTAGAAAGAAAACGCTATTAAAATCTGCTCTTTAGGAGCGAGCTGTAAATTAGCTGTAACTGGGCAGACACAGGGTAGAAGCCAAGGCTGTGTGTGTGTGTTTGTTGGGCCAGCTGAGCCCCCTCTTCTCACCCACAGCCTGACAACAGTTTGACTCCCTCGCCCTCCTCGTGTTGAAGTGGGTGAGAAAAAAAAAAACAGAAAAGGTTCTGGCAGGTTTCATCTGATAATTTTAGAGCACTTGACAAATAACAATTAATTCCAATGCTCGAGAGCACAGCCCTGCCTGGGGTGGGTTACACCAGCACAGCTGCAGGGAGCAGCTTTGGGCTGGGGGACAGGGACAAGGAGCTGCCAGAGAAATTCTGTTTCTGCCTTGATTCTTCTGGGGAATCCTTCCCTGGGAGGGTGGGGAGGGGCTGGGATGGATTTCCCAGAGAAGCTGTGGCTGTCCCATCCCTGGAGTGTCCCTGGCCAGGCTGGACAGGACTTGGAGCAGCCTGGGGTAGTGGAAGTGTCCCTGCCCATGGATAATTTGGATAATCTGTAAGGTCCTTCCAACCCAAACCATTCCAGGATTCTCTGAAAATTCAGGACTCTCAGCCTCGCAGTGTGATGCTTTTTTTTGGAAAGCATTTCTTCCCCATCTACTTTTGCACTCCAGCATTAGAAAGGTTCCTTCAACCTTTGTGTTTACAAAGTGAATGTGGGAACAGAACCCCTCAAGGCCAAAAAAATAAAAGTAAAAAAAAAATTAAAGAAATTAAATAAACAATCCCTTCTGCTCATTTTAACTGCCCTGGTGTGTACTCACTTCATGATGGCAGGACTGCACTGCAATGTGTTCATTTTTTTTAATAGCTGGATTGTGATGCCAACAAGGACACAGAATAAATTAGATTTGTTTTTTCTTAATATCATAGATGGGTCTTCAGCTGTAGAAACTGGCACTGCTCCTTTGGAGTCGTCAGAGCCAAATTACGCTTACTCAGGGGCTGGCCTTGGGACAAAAATATCTTTTTAATTTCCATCTTACTTCAGGAAGAGCCTTAAAAATGCCCCTTTCTGCCCACACGTTGCAGTCCCAGCAGAGCATTTACAGCTTTGCTGGCGGCTCTGGCCAGTGGCCATCACACACTGCTAACAAATGAGGGTAGATTTTTGTGTTGGAACAAGATCTGGCGAATTTGGGGTATCCATGGCACAGCCAGGCCAGGCTGCTCTCCCAAAGCACAGCCCTCTGCCCTCTGTGTGACAATAATTGTGCTCACTTCCACTCTGATGGGGCTGGAGGGACCTCCCCACTTCCCAAACTGTTATTTCCTTTAACTGAGAGATGAATCATATATTTTTTAGTGAGAAAACAATTCTCAGGTAGCCCTGGAAGCTGCTATTTGCTGTGTATCAGAGCTCATTTAGTTGTCTCTCTGCTGTCTGGCCATGCAGCAAGTGGGAGAGAGGGAAACCTGAACCTACCAGGAGATTAATGACAGGCTGCAGCAGAGCAGATGTGTGGGAATAGCAAATGAGGCCACTCCAAGCTTCCTAGAAAAGCAAAGACAGGAGACTTGGCTGCAGCAGAAAGCAGCAGAGACAGAGAGGCTGAGGGTTACAGGTGTCAGACAGTTACAGGTCTGAGACAGCAAAACTCAGCAAGAGAACAGCTCCAAACTCTGGTGAAATCTCAGGATCATGGAGTGGTTTGGGTTGGAAGGGACCTTAAAGCCCATCTTGGGGACACCCTCCACTAAACCAAGCGGCTCCGAGCCCTGACAAACTTCTGTGGAGCTTCCTGGGCATCAGTCCCTGCCCGTGGCTCTGGGGCCACTGCTGGGCCTGGAGCAGAGCCTGGGACCTGTTCTGACCCTCCCTGCACACAGGGACAGACTGGGACAGACTGGGACAGACTGGGACACACAGGGACAGACTGGGACAGACTGGGACAGACTGGGACAGACAGGGACAGACTGGGACAGACTGGGACACACAGGGATGGACAGGGACAGACTGGGACAGACTGGGACAGAGGGACACACAGGGACAGACTGGGACACACAGGGACAGACTGGGACAGACTGGGACAGACAGGAATGGACAGGGATAGAGAGGGACACCCAGGGACCCACAGGGACACACGGGGACAGACTCGGACAGACTGGGACAGACAGGGACACACAGGGACCCTCGGCGACAGACTGGGACACACAGAGACACACAGGGACACCCAGGGACAGACTGGGACGATCAGGGACCCACAGGGACACACGCGGATCCCCAGGGACACCTAGGGACACCCAGAGACTCACAGAGACACACGGGGACACCCAGGGACACATGGGGACGATCAGGAACAGACAGGGACACCCAGGGACACCCAGAGACTCACAGAGCCACACAGGAACACCCAGGCCTGAGGGCCCCTCTCAGCACCTCCCCAGCCCCAGCTCCCTCAGCCTTTCCTGGGCTCCAGGGGCTGCTCCAGGCCCTTCCTCATCTCCACAGCCTCCCCAGGAGCTCCACGTCCCCCTGTCCTGAGGAGTTTCATCCTTAAATATGCCCTGAGGATTCATTTTTGACCACAGTGATCCCAGCCCCACATGTCCCTGAGCTGACAGAGTGTGACAGCCCCAGAACAGTCTGGCAGCCTGAGCAAGGCTCAGCACCAGGACAGATGTTCGAGCGCCTTTCCGCTTCCTCTGGGCTCAATTCACACTCTGAGGGAGAGGAGGGAGCAGGCTCACAGCTCGCAGCTCCCTTCCCGTGCTGGAAATGAGAGGGGAAAAAATCAGAAGCTTCTCAGTCTGGCAAGGCAGCTCTGAGAGATGATGAGCTGTCAGCATGGGAAATGTCACCAGTGCCAGGCTGCTGTCACCGAGCTGTGACATGGGGACAGGGGCATCTGCTCTGATGTGCCCTCGTGAAACTGGGGTGACTCTGCTGCACCCAGCCCCGACCACTCCAGCACAAACCCCACAGATTCCCAGATCAGTTTTTGTCCTTAAGGGAACAAAGAGTGAGGAGAGTCCATGGGATCTCCTGCTTTTCCTACGAACCAAACCGAACTCGTGAGCCCCAGTGGGTGAACACGGGGGTACAGACAGCTCTGGCCATGGCTGCTTTGTTACCTCAGCCAGAAAACAAACAAACAAACAAACAAACAAACAGAGAAACAAATAAATACATAAATAGATAGATAAATAAATAAATAAGTTGAAGTCTTCACTGAAAATCTAAAAAGAAACCCTAAAGCCAGGCTGGCACTGCTGAGGCCTCCGCTGACAGCCTGGACCTGTGGAGTGTGGGGGGTGCTGGAGGCTGGCGCTGCTGGGGAGGAGCCAAGAGGAGGGCTGGGGAGGGAGAGACGCCAGAAAAAGGCAGAGCAGCAGCACCAGACCTTCCTCACACCTTCATCAACCTCACCTTCATCACTCACATCCACAGCCAGAGCTGGGCGAGCACTGACCTTTGCTCAACAGGCAGGAACAGGCCTGGAGATGCCCAGTTTTCCTCCTTTCCATCCTCCTCCCCCCAGGCACGGGCAGCCCTCGCTCCCGATGGATGTCCCAGCCCGGGACACCCTCCAGGGGTGGCTCAGGCCGTACCTGCAGGACCCAGGGTGGACATTCTCCAGCACCACCTGCTGGTTTGATTTCTATTCACAAGCGAGTGACACCGCAGCCACTCCGAGAGGGAGGAACTCGTGTGCCACCTGCACCAGAACCACGCAGCTGTTTTCCCGTGAAAAACAACAGGTTTTGTTAAATGAGATGTTTTACCTGGGCAAATGTCACTGCTTGTCTGTGTTTTTCAGTGTGGGATACTCCCATGTGAGAAGAAAATGTTAATTCTCGCTGTATTTTTACCTTGTTCCTTCTTGGGAATTATAAAACCAATTATTTTGATTATCTGAAACAGCAATAAAGACAGAATTTTGTGTTTTCTTTTTTTTTTTNTTTTTTTTTTTTTTTTTTTTTTTTTTGGCAGAAACTGTTTGCTGAATCTGACCCAAATTCACAGCCAGCTTTGCCTCCTCCACTCCAAAACTGCATTTCTGGTGAATAAAACTCTTTGTCACCCAAATTACCCAGGTCTGCTGCTGCCACTGAGCTGCCCTCTCAGAGCGGAGTTCAGCCTGCCCGCTCCTGCTGGGCAAAACAAAGGGTTTAATTTGGGATTAATTCTCTTGGAGCTCAAGAGGGGAGGGAGGGAACATTTTCAGGCAGTGCTGGTCTCAGGAGGGCTGTCCGCATTTCTCTCCTTCCCCGAGGATTACGGCTCTGCCTCAGCCAAGGCGTCGCACAAATCCAGATTCTGTTCCCTCAGCCCTTCTCAGCGGGTGAAGCAGAACTGAAATCCAGAACGCAGGGGTGGAATTGCGAGAGAAAGTTCAGTTTGCAGTTCAGTGCCCCTGCTGGTGCTGCCACAGGTGAACCTGTGCCCAGCATCCCCATCCACACAGGGAGATTTATGGTTACACTGGAGGTAAAACACTGCAACTCTCAGGATACTCAAGCACAGAAATAAATCAGTGAGGGACAGCCCAGGGGTTGAGGAGCAGGTAACAAACTCTGCCCATCTCTCCTTGGGCAGTGTAGCTGAGCCCTTCTCAGATTTTATTCACCATTTCACCTTTACCACATTTCCCAAATGGGAGAACTTGAAGTACAGCTTAGACAAGGAACCATCCAAAATGCCTTCAGTGTATGAATATTTCGTAATATTTTGTATTAACCAAAATTCCAGTGCTGAACCCCCACCTCCCAGGCTGAGAACTGGAACAGCTTCACACCCTCTGATGGCAGTGAGCACGGGAGGCACTGAGGAGTAGGAAACCAGGTCAAGAGGCAGAACTCTGGATAAATGAAGTCACTCCATAGGAGGACTCTTCAAGAGGGGCCCCAGAGTGCTGTCACTGCAGGGACCAAGCTCTCCACACGTGGTCTCCATCCCTCCTCCCCTTTGTGCCAGAGCTGCCCGAAGAGAAGCCTTGCCTTTAATCTGAGGTGAAACTGAGATCTTCACACATCACAGGAGACTTCACACACAATAGGGATGAGTAAGGGATAAGAAAAAAAGTAGATGGACCTAAACAGATGGATTCTATATTGGCATTAAAAGTCAAACCTCATTTTTCATCCAGTCCTGCCTGTAAAGCACTTCCGATGGAATCCGCTCGGCGCAGTGGTTCCTATTTTACCCTGTGTTAGTAAATCTTCCTTTGTGACAAGGCTGGAGATAGCAATCAGTAACCTCTCCGCTCCATTCTTCCTTCACAGGCCTCCTTTTGAGGGGAAATAAAGAAGAGCTCGCAGGAACAGGAGAAAAATGGGCTGATCTATTTTGCCATTAAAGCCGAGCTTGGCTTGGGGTTATCGTCAAAGCAGCTCCCCAGCGAAAAGCACATCTTACTTCTCCCCATCCCCAGCCCTGCTGCTGGCCTACATCAAACCCACCAAGCTGAGAAGTCAAAACAACATTACCCCGTCCTAATAAATATTGATCACCTTACAAGTCCTTCTTTTCAAGTCCTTAATTAAACACAACACCCAACTTCGCCTGTTTCCCTGTAGAAGGGGATCAATATTTTATCATGAATGCAGCCAGGAGGAAAGAGTCTGGTGTGGATTGTCCACCCTGTGTGCTCCAGGGAGGTCAGGAGCTCTGGTGAGGCCCTGGATTGTTCACCCTGGGTGTTTGAGGAGAGTTCAGGAGCTCTGGTGAGGCCCTGGATTGTTCACCCTGGGTGTTTGAGGAGAGTTCAGGAGCTCTGGTGAGGCCCTGGATTGTTCACCCTGGGTGTTTGAGGAGAGTTCAGGAGCTCTGGTGAGGCCCTGGATTGTTCACCCTGGGTGTTTGAGGAGAGTTCAGGAGCTCTGGTGAGACCCTGGATTGTCCACCCTGTGTGCTCCAGGGAGTTCAGGAGCTCTGGTGAGGCCCTGGATTGTTCACCCTGGGTGTTTGAGGAGAGTTCAGGAGCTCTGGTGAAGCCCTGGATTGTCCACTCTGTGTGTTTGAGGGGGCTCAGGAGCTCTGGTGAAGCCCTGGATTGTCCACTCTGTGTGTTTGAGGGGGCTCAGGAGCTCTGGTGAGTCCCTGGATTTTCTACCCTGGGTGTTTGAGGAGAGTTCAGGAGCTCTGGTGAGACCCAGCCCTGCCTTGGAGCTTTGTTTGCTCCAACTCCACCAACACCAGGAGCTGGAGGGACTCCCCAGAGCAAAGCCAGACCTTTGAGCAGCCGCTCTCCCCATTTCAGATCAATTAATCCCTGACACGTGGCTTGATCGGCTCCCAGGGGCCCGGGAAGGGAGGCAGACAGGCAGGGAGAGTTCCCAGAGCTCAGCACTCCTGCTCTCCCACAACATCTCCTCACCCCCATTTGCACTCTCCAGCCCGAGAAGGAGTCGCAGCTCGCGCTGTTTGACAGGAGATATTACAGGTGTTGTCATGGCAATGATTTATGCAGGAATTAGTCACTGCAGCACTTCTACAATAGACTGAAGAACAATAGGAAAAACCACACATTTCCAAGTTCCTGTGATACAGAGGCTGAGGGTTGGGGAAAAGAGATTAAATTCCTTTCACCCTTCTGATTCCGGCGGTGACATTTAAACAGCTCAGGGACAAGTCAGTGCCTAATCACGAGTGTTATTAATAGCAATGTGACAATAACCCAAACTTCATATTAAACTCTGCTGGCAGTTGCAATTGTAAATTCACTACTGGCCCATTTCTGAATTAATCGGGGATTGAGTAACAACTGGAGCAGAGAAGAAATTATTACATTTGCATTGTTATATAATGAGGAAAGAATCAGAGTTTACTGGCACTGGAGTGGTTTATCCCACGGGTTCCACTGCTGTCAAAAGTTCTGCTGACTGTTTTAAGCCATGGATCTGTGCTAGGTTATATTAAGCTTTAGCAAAAGACCCAAAAAAAAAAAAAAATCACCTAAAACTGTAAGAAGAAAAAAAAAAGGTTTGAAGTGTAAGCACTCAGAAGCTGGGAAACTCCAGTGCTGAAAGTGAAGCATCTGAATTCCCACGTTGTTATTATTTATTGGAATATGGTTTTTTACTGAAAGATGTATTGGTTCATATTTGCTCTCTGGATTACAGAGCAATTCCCTTCACGGTTCCCATCTCCTGGGAATCAGCTCTGAGACTCACAACAGCCAGGTCAGACCAGAACAAAACCCAACCAAAGAGCTGAAAATGTCATTTAGAACTGAACTTGGAAATCTGCACCTCCCAGTCTTCCTGTCTCAGGGATTCGGGGTTCTCTTCTCTTAATGCCTGGAGCCTCAGATGAATTTTCCCATTTTTGTGGAATCACAGGGTGGTTTAGGGTGGAAGGGGAGCTCAAAGCTGTCCCAGCCTCCTGGGCAGAGACACCTTCCACGGCCCCAGGGTTTGAGTGGAGGCTCTCACAGCAGGGTTGCACTTTCAAGCTCACTTCACGTTTAAAAACTTTGGCAAATCAGAGAATAAACCCAAGAGCTGCCACTGCATTTTCCACACCATGGAATCAACAACTCCTAAATTTCACTGTCATTCCTGAGGCCAGGGGAGTTACTGCCACACTCTTCCTTCTTTGTTTTGGGAATCTTTCCCAACTTTTTTGTGGTTTCACCATCAAACTCAGCAGTTCTGCCCAGTGAAAGCAGCCGAGCACAGAAGGTAACTGTCTGCAAATGACACCAGGTTGTGCGGATGCCTCTTCAGAAAAAGGAATTTTTCTCTGGTTGCTTTTTATTTTTTTCCCTTGAAATGTCTCTGAATTGAGGGATCACCTGTTGGGATGAGAAGCTGGGCAGGGAGTGAGCAGGCTTTGCCAATTTAACCTCTGAGCATGGGAAAATAAACATCACTTTGTCCTTAATTTCCTTTATTCTTCCAGCTTTTTGCACCATTTCCATTCACAGGAGTGCTTTGTGCCCTCCAAATTTAACTCCTGACAGGAGAGAAAAAATAAACACAGAGACAGCAGAGCAGCTGCTGAGAATTTAGGGATCTCAATGTTCCACAGTAAACATGACAAGCTTTGATGATGGGTGGGAATGCCCTTTCCCTGGAAAGTCCCCAGCTTCAGGCATTTCACACTTGAAAAAAAAACCCCAAAACAACCAAAAACCAAAAGGATTTTGGAGGAAATATTTTGATAGGTGGCACATGGAGATGTGAATATGAAAGAATCCAAACCAGAACTGGGCATCCCCGTGTCCTCACAGGCTCCTTGGATCTGGCACTTAGCTGGAATTTCCTCTCCACCACATCTCTCGAGCATGGAAATCCTCCAGCTGCACCGAGCCTGCTGAGCTGTACAAAACCTGTACAAAACCTGTACAAAACCTGTACAAAACCTGTACAAAACCCGTACAAAACCTGCACAAACCCCAGCAGCAGGAACCCTGTGCAGCACACAGGAATCCGCACTAGAGCTGGATGGGGCAGGACTCCCGTGTTTAGCAGAGGAAATGTTTTCCCTTCAGCGGAAAATGGAGCGGGCACCGCCGTGCTGAGGAGCAGCAGATGGGACAGAGAGCTGGGAGCCAGATCCAGGCGCTTCCAGCAGCAGCAGTCGCTGGGCAGGTGCTCCAGAGCAGAGGCAGGCAGGAGAAAATGCCAAGCAGCCATCCTGCCATGGCTCCTGCATCCCTCCACATCCACGAGCGCTCTGGCTCTGCAAACAGATTTGTCAAATTGGCAAATTCTGAGGGGAAAGAGCAGCGGTGCTTTGCAGCAAAGCTCTGTGAACCCACTGCAGCAGCGGCACTCGCACCCCAAAGTCAGATTAGCAACGAGAGTCCCTGCAGAACGAGCAGGCCAGGCTTTATCCAGGGCAAGTTATAATTCCACTGATATCAAAAAACCCGGGGCTGATTTGTGCCAGCTGAGAGCCAGCTTCTCATACTCTGCATTTTTCATGCAGTTTGTCTTTCTCTTCCAGCTCTCCTGTCAGCCCCTGCCTGCAGCAGCGAGGGCTGGGGGGCAGAACTTCCAGCCTGACCCGGGGCACACGGTTTGGGAGGATCCTGGCATGGATTTGCTGGGACACGGTGATTGCAGTTAATTGTCACGCTGGATGTTCCCAGCTTTCCCCCTGGAGTACTTGTTGGACACCTTGCATTTGCTCTGGGTGGATTTTAGAATCACAGAATGGCTTTTTTGGGAGGGAACTTAAAGATCCTCCAGTTCCAATCCCTCCTAAGGGCAGGGACACTGAAATCTTTATGGTTATGCTCAGTTAATGGCTTTGCTCTCCCTCCTTTCTGCTTTTTTGACCACTCATCCAAACCCACCCAATGTGTGATTCATTGGAGTGGAGGCTTCCAGACCTGCAGGTCAAGGACTTGTGTCAGGTACTACACTTTCACCGATCTGCCGCTTTTTCACACAAATATCTTGGCTGGGTGAATGAAGGATGAGCAAGAAGAGCATCCCAAATATTTGCCCAGCTCTGCGGAACATAAATACTCCAGCGTTAAAGTCTCATGTCTGAGCTATGGATGTATGAGGGCTTTTTTAATAATCCTGCTCTGAATTACCTCAGCACTCCTTCCCACTTCCCTTTCCCCAGAAAAAGACCCTCCTTTTGTTTTTATTCCCCCAAAACCACTCCCTTCCCACACAACAATCGGCTGATCGCTCCAAGCACAGCCCTCGGTGCTTTCCAGGAGGGAACAAAGGGAGGATTTGCTCTCACAGCCCAGCCCTGCCCTTCCCAAAGCTGGGTGAGGTGGCAGAGCCGCCTGTGCCCCAGCGCAGGGGCACACGGGGCACCCCTGACCGTGCCAGCTGTGCCCAGCTGCAGCAGGGAAGGAATTCGGGGCTGTCTCTCCTCCAGTGGCCGCTGCAGCCCAGCTGTGCTGACATTCGTGCACGCACGCACTCACCCCGGAGCTGCAGGAAAAGCAGGAGGAAAAGCTTGGCTGGGAACCTTTGCAGGCTGGCAGGGTTTTATCCTGAGCCTGGGAAGCTGCAGCCCCGGACACGCCTGAGCACACAAATGCAGCGTGGCTGGGTGAGGAGACTTGAACAGGCACGGAGCAGGAGCTGGCTGTTTGTTTTTCACGGGGAGTTTGGAGGGAAGGCTTGAGGCAACAGCAGAATGTGATAATTGGGATGGAAGAGGCAGAGGGAACTTGGCACAGAAACGGGATAAACTCGAATCCCTTAAACAGGGAGCAGGGAGCTGCTGTCCCCTCCATTCCCTCTGTTTGACATTGTCATGGAACGCAGATGTGACAAAGTGACAGCTGCGAAAACCGGGCAGCAGGAGAGCCCTCACCTGCAGCAATTTCCTGATGAGAACACTGCCTGAACCACAGATGGATCAGAGCCAAGGCTCCAGGGGACACCGGCCCAAAATGACCACAGCTTGGCTCCAGAGCTCGGAGAGCTGCGGGCAGGGGTACCTGAGTGACCCCAGCAGCACTGGGGAGACCCCACAGTGACCCCAAAAACTGGAGAGATCCCACAGTGACCCCAGCAGCACTGGGGAGATCCCACAGTGACCCCAAAAACTGAAGAGACCCCACAGTGACCCCAGCAGCACTGGGGAGATCCCACAGTGACCCCAAAAACTGGAGAGATCCCACAGTGACCCCCAGCAGCACTGAGGAGATCCCACAGTGTCACACTAGCACTGGGGAGTTCCTACAGTGACCCCAGCACTGAGGAGATGCCACAGTCCCCACAGTGACCCCAGCACTGGAGGGTCCCTACAATGTCCCCCAGCCCCAGACCCCTCCCCCAGTGACCCCAAAAACTGGAGAGATCCCACAGTGACCCCATGAGCACTGGGGAGATCCCACATGACCCCAAAAACTGGAGAGACCCCACAGTGATCCCCATGAGCACTGGGGAGACCCCACAGTGACCCCAAAAACTGGAGAGATCCCACAGTGACCCCA